>CM030025.1:10015000-10310000 GCA_017639485.1 Pluvialis apricaria
GAGTTGCAATCCCCAATGCAGCGTTTTGTTGAGTGACTGTAAGAGAAGCTTCTTAGCATTCCTGCCTGCTGCACAGCACACCGTGCGGGGAGGGCCCGGGGAGGCACCACCACAGACGTCCAAGCAGCGCCTCTGAGCTGCAACTGTTCTGTGGGAAGTGATGCTCTTGTGAACAGGGTCAAAAGGGACCCAGGAAGGCATAATGAAGCGTTAGCTGATTTTCAAGGGGCTCTGTTTTGTTGTGTTAGCAATTTTCTACAGCATTAAGCAGTTTCATGGTACATTGTACTGTGTTGCCTGAAATGGTGTCCAGACTATTTTCAGCCCAGAAAGCTGAAGGATTTGAGTCTTTAAACATCGCAGTAGGCAGAGAGATGAGTAACAGAACAGCCACGACCCACCATAAGCTTTCCAGTGCAACAAAACTGATCCTCCTTCCCAGGACTGCAGTCCCATCAGGAGTCACGCTCCAGCCTTTCAGCGAGCTGCTGCATCAGTGCCCCAGAAAGTCTACATCTTTATTAATCACTACCTGCGCCTCTCTAACCTGTACTCTCTCCTTGCTCCAATCCTCCATCCTTTCCCTTCTTTCTTCCTGCTTTCCTTTTCTCTTTAAACAGTCTTCTTTCCTTTTCTTTTTCTCAGAGAAACTGTCCAGAGATGACAATAATAATAGAACAGCTTAAGTAACTATGGGGTCAAGAACTGTCTTTTTATGTAACAAATGCGATATATGTATTTCAATCACTATTTCCAGCTAAATTTAGATCTCTACTTGTCCCTTCCAGTTACACAACGAAAACAGCAAGTTATTGGCATGTCCACAGTAAGAGGGGCTCTACAACAGCTATCTTAGGATGGTCACACTAGTTTTCAGAAAAAAAAAGTTAGGACATAGGGAAAAATGTTACAAAAGGCATAGATGATGTATCAGCTGTATGCCATAAGCAGCGCTCCGGGCTTTCAAGAAACAAACTGGGCCACACCAACCATGGCATTTTAAAAACACAACACTGGAGCAGCAAGTGACGCGATGCAGGACACACAACACGTTGAGACTGCATTAAATGGTGTATCAAAGGATCATGTCAGTGCGTAGGAACTGCACTGCACCTGGCTGAGCCTCTTCCTACAGGACACGGAGGAGAATTTGGGAGTGTCTGCAGCTTGAAGGGAGATGAGAAATACTGTGTGGCTATTGGGGTCTTTATTCTTTAACATCTTGCCTTTTCAAATCCCATAACATTTCTAATAGTAACAACAGTAATAATAATTTTTATTGCTGCTTAATTTCCAGTACTTGAATCAGGTTGGAATCAACGTCTTTGGCAAGGAAGAATTCCATAAAATGTTCTGCAATCTCTCCTTTTTATTTACGACTATAATCCTAAAATCACAGCCAGCTCACATTGGGAGAGTAAAGGAGCAAAGTGCTGTAAAGACAGCTTGAAAAAGGAGAGCTCTCATCTATTACAGGGAGTTCTCTCTCATTTAAAATTTCATGAATATTATGAGAAATTACGGTCATATATTCATCACTGGAATACTTCTCAGCTATTATATTAAGCTTCATAGATCAAACTACATGCAGTTTTTCAAAACACATCCCCAAAATAAACCCCAGCCAAGGTGCTCAGCACCCTTTGCACATGCTGCTGAGGGATGTGCCTCGTGCCCTCCGTGGCAGCCGAACGCGGCTACGGCGGGTCCCTGACTAGTAGCTGCAGGATACGTCCCTTGGATTTACAGCAAGAGAGAGGAGGACCTCTTTGCCGAGCATGCAGCGGTCACAGCCAAGGTGGCTGTTGCGTGGGCAGCGGCTCCATGAACCCTCACAAACACGCGGACACTGCTGGGGTCTCCAGCACCCTGCCCTGCCTGACCCTGTGCCGCCATGCTCCTTAGCACAAAAGGAGTCTCTGTAATTCTGTGGGAAGCGTGTATTCTGCTGCTGCCCCTGCCACTGACGGGCAGCCACGAAACAGGAACAACCTGGATGTCTGGATCTGCTTCCAGGACTCCCCTCCGCCCTTGTGTCAGCCGTTCTCCACCAGGACGCTCCCAGAGTCGTCCCTCCACACTCCCGAGGGCTCCCAGCGCTCATGGGGAGCAACGTTTATGGGGGAAGGTCAAAGCTGGGGTCCGACAGCACAGAACGCAGGCTGAGGGGAGGCTGGGGGAGGAGCAGAGCAGGACTTCTGTGACTCATGCCTGTTTTCCCCAAACATACACGCTAAACCGAGAAAGTACCCATGTGAAGAATGAGATCGTGCATCCCAGAGAACCAGAGTAACATCTGTGCTGCATGGCAGTGGAGGAGAGGGAGGAACCATGGCACAGTGTCACCAAACTGCTGATCTGTGTAAAACGCCAGGCATGGTACCCAGTGCCATGCCAAGAGCAAAAGGAGAGCACTGCTTGTGCAAGCTGAGCCTACGTGGTGGGATGGTGAGCTCCACTGGGCCTCCACTGGGACTCTGCCTTGACTGTCTCCCAGCTGCCTTCTGGGATAAGACCTGGAAATAAAGCATCCTTCTCTGCATCCTCTGCTCCCCGGGGAAGGAGCCCGGACACAAAAGGGCAGATGCAGCCCTGCTGCTCCAGGTGGGGCACCACCAACCCGAGCCATGCGGCGAGGGTGCCGCAGTCCTCCGCAGCCAGGGACATGCTCCTGCATGTGATCCCATAAGATGATCCCTAAGATCCTCCACGGTATCCTATAAAGTCTGTGTGGGAGGAACCAAGCATGGAAGCTGGCCTGGCACCATTGAGGGTATGTTCTGGTCAGGACTGAGCTCTATGAACATTTCTACTCAGAGTGTTTTCTGCTGAAGCATTGGGTTAATCCTCCAGGTGCGCTTCCTCTGGCCTCGACATCCGTCCTGCAAACCTCTGTCACAATGCCGAGGAAGCCAAGGTGCTTACACAGCTGATTGCCTTCCCACAGCAAACTGCTGCGCATTCAATTGCATCTGCTAATATCCTCTGTAATCCAAACTATGTGGGTGAAAGCAATCAGAAAGGCTCAGATTAAACAGCAACAAGGCTTGATGTTGTTTCTGGCCTGGCCCGGCCTAGATATTTACTCAATACTGCACGTCACTTAACATTCATAATGTTGTTTTTAATCTCAGATTCTCCCTAAGAGGTAGAACTTTTCTGCACCTTAAGACAGCACATTCTCCATTTCTTGTCACCTTCCAGAAAACAACTTCACTCAATGGAATTAACCAAACCCAAACTTCCATTGCAGAGAGCTAGAAGGCTGCCTTTTTTGCTAATCTATGTCAATTCTTACCGAAAGGACATTTTTAACAGGCAGCATACCCTTCTCAGTGAGATAGAGTTTGAATAAAAGAGCACATTAAAAGGAATATAAAAGTACACATATCAATGAAGAACTGTTCACTGGAAACAGCCACAGATAAAAATCCCTGGAAATGTCATCATGCACTGTTTGTAGATACAGCTGTACCCATATCTCTAAATTACAAATGATAATGAGGTGTAAAGATTTTATCAGATACCTAGCCTGCTTGAAAGGCCTTTGTGTGTTGGCTGGTGTAGTCTCATATTAGGTGGTAGGAATTTTGTTTTCTTTTCTAAGTGGAACATCAGATTACACAGGTCTTATTTCACTGCTGATTGCAGTCGTCCACTTAACATCTTGACAGATATTCAAGAACGGAGCAAGGCTGGTGGCGCTGCCGAGTGAGGTGCACATCCATCCATCATCTGCTAACAGATCACTTGGAGGGCCAGCCCTTATGTCATTAGCCTGCTGCACTCCACAACTTGGTGGCTTTTTTTTTTTTTTAATTCCTGCTAACTAGGTTTCTCAACAACTTTGTGACAGCCTGTTAGCATTCGTTGCTACAAAGAAAAACATCAACTGAAAACATCATAGGCCAGAGCTTGAATAATACGATAGGGGTTTTTGATATATTTGCTGGATATAACACAGTTGTGTGATGTTTTGGCCTATTTCCAGTAAGCATTGCCACTGCACAGTCTGTGTATTGCCAAGTATTCTTCAAATGCTTTGTGTACTTCTTCACAGCAGCAGGACCGCAATTGCCCATTGCCCATCTCCTGCACCCCTGTCCCAGTCCACCCCAGCCCCTCCTGTGGGAGATGATGGGCTCCCAGCTGAGCCCGTGATCCTGCTGTCTGCGGGTCAGGCTGGCAGATCTTAAAGTAAGAAGGGTCGCTTTGGGGTCTAAACGGGCGATGGGCACCGGCTCAGACACAGGAATAACTAACCAGCCGAGCCCCAGGCACTGCCTCGCGGGGGCTTGCAGCAGGGCAGGTCAGCGTGCCCACCCATCCCCACCCCCAACACCCCACTGAGGTCCTGCGGCTGCTCTCACTCACGTTTCAGCTCAGCTGAAGGTGGAGATGACCAAAGAACAATCACTGCCCATGATCCAATCCCGTCCGATCCCTGAGTGGCCTTCCTGAAAAGCAGTCTTCCAGAAGGGTCTGGCAGAGGACCTCCCTGACTCTGGGTGATCTCCCTCCAGACCACCTCTGCTGGCACTGGCAAACCAAGTGACCAACCTTGCTGGGACCCAACTGCGCTACGTACCAGTATGGGACAAAATGAGGACCCCGAGAAAGACTTTCGCCCCACAGACGGAAATGCAGCAGTTAACAGTTCCTCCTTTACACGATCTCTATTGCTCTTGTCATCTAAGGAGTTCAGAGAAAAAAAATCTTTTTTTTTTAAGCAAAATTTATTTGAGGGAAAGAATTGAGATGAGTTACAAATGTAATCAATGTTTGTTGTGGTTGCCAGGTACAGCGCGAGCGGCAGGAACATCCACACCACCATGCTGCAGAGAGGGACTCAGGATCTGTGGGTCGGTGTGAACCTCATCCAGAAAGCGAACTGGTCCATCAGCCCAACACGACTGCTGAAATGTTTTGTGAAACACAAAGCTGATTATTCTATATCCATTCATTAGTGCTTTTGGCACCTCATTCAGCCTCCTTTATGACTGCTTATTTTTGTCGGCTTTTCCACTTGGTTACATTAAAAGAGGAACTCTCTTGAACCTCTTTAATGTTCTTAACTCATAAACCACAAAGCATGTTCTATTTCTGGCAGCCTGTAAGATTTATTACACTGACTGGCCTTGTGTTCACACCTCTGTTGAAAGACAGAAACAAACTCTTCAGCATTTGAGAAAGAGAATCGCTGCTTGTCAACATGCCGCTGCATAGTTTGACTTCACTGGACGTGTGAGGAGAGTAAGCTTTCTCTCTCACACTGCTGTCTGTGAAATAGTCCTTAAAAAGACGCGATGAATACAGAAACTTGAAGCTACCTGTATAGGTGAAATAGTTATCATCCTCCCTGCTTTCATGTAACACTCAGTGGAAAAATGCATTTGCTTCTATTTGGGAAACACTCAGTAAAATCATTAAAAGCCATGGATGAAACCATATAAAATAAATTTGTGTTTCCTTGTCTCAGTATACTTGACATAACAAAGGGCATATACTTCTTAATGTAAATAGATCACACTTGCACAAAACTATTCTAAATAAATCTGGGGCTAATGTAGTTTATGAGATACACTGAGGAGGTTAAATTGTTTCTGACTAGGTGGTTAATTAAAGGATTTATTTTGCAATTGCAGAGGACCCATAACTCATGAGTTACTGCACAATAAAAGTGTTGTAGATGTGTAAAATAACACCACAATTAACTCCCCCAAGCCACCTAGCCCCACGCAGTTCTCTGTGCCCCTTCTTTGTGCCAATGGCCCCAGTCCGAAATTCAAGAACTTCTACCAAAGTGTGGCTTGGGGTTGGGGCTTTTGTTGTTGTTGCTGGTTTTGGGTTAGGGGTTTTGTTTTTTTTTAGTGAAATAGATGCATCTGATGAAGTGGTTGGCTCAGGGCTTTTGCCAGCTACATCAGAGGAAAACAATATATAGAGGATTAATTATCAAGTAAAAGTGGTCTGGAACAGAAAAGAGAAACAGCCCGATAAGACTTTTTAATAGATGGTTCTCATTCTGTTTCTCTCTCAAAAGACTCCTGAGGATCTTTGAGCTCTACAGTGAAGCCTCCATCAGAAGACATATTGCATTTGTATTTCGTTTGGCAAGGTCTAGCATTTGTTTTACCATTTCTTCAAAGTAATCTTAATGTTTAATGAAAAGTGACAAAGAGGAAGTGTGGAAAAAAAAAATAGAACATGGTTTTCCTTTTAGTTAAAACTCTGATTGTTTTGGTCCATATTAAAAAAAATGATTTTCCTATACATTTAGCCCTCTAAAATCCATGCCATTCGGCTACCAGCATTAATGATGTTAGGGTGAATTATAAAGAGAAATCAAATTTTCCATAGCATTTGAACGCCATTAAAATGCCAAACAATAAACTACCAGACTGCAAATTAGATCAGTGGAAATATCAAACACATTGCGGTATAAAATCCATAATTGCATTTAGCGCTTTGGCTCCCAGGGGACAGGCTGCTAAAGATCATCACCGTGCCACATATGAGAAGCTATTGACAGAACGATAAAAATCGACAGGCTAACCAAATAAACACTGCAGGCTTCATTAAATATTCAGCAACTGAAATTTGACTATCATGCGCCTTTTTTCCCACTAGATGTGTCCTGCTGCAGCGCTCAGAATTTTTACTGTGACAGCAATATGGGATGCTGTGCCCCGCAGGCCTGCGCGGCACCGAGCGGCGGCAGGACACGGTCAGCACCGTCAGGTACCGGCGCCATCAATAAACATGCTGCAGCTCAGACAGGGTTATTATTCTTCTGAATACATTATTAGCCTTGGCCCCAGGAATATCTGGCTCCAAAGACTTTAATTAGAGGAAGTGTAATATCTACGGAAGTTTAACACTTCTCCTACGAGGACAGGGACATCTCGCCCCTAACAAGGCGTGCTTCGCGGGAGCTGAGCATCGAACGACCTCCTCTCCCTACCTTCTGCTTGGTGGAGCGATGCAGAGGCTGTGAGATCCCGTGCACCCTGAGAAGGGAGAGGGTCGAGCCGCTCCAGGCTGGCTGTGGCTCCCATGGCCACGCGCACTGTCGGGGCTGCTGGTTGCTCACACGGCCGCGATCCCGGAGCTGAAGGCACCTGCGGGCTCGGGGTGCTCATTGCTGCATGGCCCTCACCCCCCGGAACGGCAGTTTGCTTTAGGTAGCTCTGGCTTTTACACTGTAAAGGAACACAAAGGGAACAAGCGTCCCTGGCAGAAGATGGGATGGTGCTAATTTTGAATTTTATTAACCACTTATTTCTTGTCACTCTCTTGGATTACCTGCTGCCAGGAGGAGCACATCTGTGGCTTACGCAGCCATTCCTCCTGGCCACGGTGAGATAAAGGGAACTACAGGAGAGCCTGGAAGAGGCAGAGGGCACAGAGCCATGCCGTGTGCTTGTGGAAGAAAAAGGAAATCTAAGAAAAGCCAGCATGTGCCAAGGAGTTCTGCAAGCCGAACACCACTTGCTGCTTGTGTACCTTGCCTGACGGAAAGGGAGAGAGACTGAGACTTGGGACAGAGTTTGAGTACCGAACCGTTTAAAATATTTAAAAGATACTGGCATATTTCTTAAAATTACATTGAACGTTTCAAATCCTGGAAGTGGTTCCCAATATCCTGTCAAATCCATTTTAGCCCACTTGCACGGTCATGCGTGCAGAGTGGCACACTTACTGCTGCCATAGAAAAAACGACAGCGAAAAGGCTACGCGTTTCCTCTCTCTGTTCCTACAGGCCTTGAGTCTGAAATTAGAACAAATAAAATGTATAATGCATGCTCTGGAAGCACCCAATAGGGTTATAAGCAGCCATTCCCTCTTCATGGAGAAAAAGTTTATGTAAATGACTGATGACAGTGTTATTGTGTGAGGAATATCAATGGAGTAATTACAGTTACATAGCTTGCTGCTGCACTGCTGCTCTAAGCCTGTGTTAATTTTTCACACCGCTCCCTTGGGAAAGATCGCAGTGTGCTCCTAAGAGCAGAGCTAATAATCGGAGCTCTGAGCCACTGCCGCTGAAACTAGCCCCAAGGTCTTTCTGAGCAGACTGCTAAACACTGACTGTCTCCCCAGAGAGAAGAGAACAGAGATAAAATGATTAAAAACTGCCAAATTGGACTGGCAATCACTTGGCTATACTGTCAGCCCAAGACAAGACAAATCTCAGTTATTTTTTCTTTTGTGAGCTGGAGAACTAGGATAGCACAAAGCAGCGTGGCTGCAAACAGAGCAGCGGACTACCCACATCTCAGGTCTTCAAAAGTACTGTGTCAACATCTGCAGACACAAATGATGTGTCAGTGATTGTATTTAACACCAACACAAATCAAGAATCTGAGAAAACCAATTTCTGTTTAGGCCTACTGGGACCCTTATTATTATGAGTCAATTCCACTTGTTTGATCCCAGGAATAATTTCAGGACTGAGCAGATCACAGACTCAATAACTACATCTTACTCTATACGAGCAGTTCCCTGAGGTTAGATACCCCTGATACTGTTTGTCCTAAAATTTTAGACAAATTACATACTCGGGTGAGTTCTCCATAGTGAAAGGCAGTGCAAGAATGAAGTGACAGAACACATCTTAAACTTTGTCCAATAAATGGGCTTTGAAAAAGTCAGCCAAGGTATCTCTGCACCTCAGCTGTGCGAACACGGAGAGAGGAACCCAAGCCCCATCTGATGATCAGTAAGAACAAGGTACTGCTTCCCACTGGATTGGAAGAAATGCTCCATATCAGGAGAGAAGAGTGTGCCACAGTTAGCCTACCAGCTAGAGAACAACAGCCCACAGCAGGGCAAGTGCACAGCGCTGCCATAAACTGCTTCAAAAAGGCACACAGGCCTTTCCCGGGGAGGGGACGCAGAACAGCCTGAAACAGCTGTGGACAATCCCACTGAGCTAACGCATGGCCGGTCCGCAGCCCCTGGGCAAGGCACATTTTGGCAGGATAGGCACGGGAGATGCGTGCTGACACAGCTCCATCGCTGTAAAAGGACAAAAGGGTGACAGCCATAGACCTCATCTACCATCCAATCACAGTATTTTTAGCTTCAATTAATTGCATGAAATCATAGGTGCAGGTGTCAGCATTCATGTAACCACCTACCCAGGCCCTTTACTGGAGTCGAACGGTCAAGTGGCTTGTGCATAATAATGGAAAAAAAGTTATCCCAGTCTGGAGCTGGCACTCCCTGACTCCATCCTATCTATCCACAGAGAGAGAGATGACACGGGGGCTTTTCTCCCCCGCCCTGTAAATTTATCAAACATTTGTTTGTGATTAAAAATACATCTAGCCCGTTCCCGTTTGAAGCAAGGGGAAGAAATCTGGCAAGATGGAACACCAGCAGCTGTCTGGGATAAAGTTGGGCTACAGGAGGCAACTTGCTTTGATAAATCCTCCAATGTTTCCAGTTTTCACCGAAACATCCACTGCCACGTCTACTCCTCAAATATCTCATTTACAGGACAGGCAGTGGAAGCCACTGCTAGAGTTTCACAGGAATTAAGATGATCTCTCAGCTCTGACTTCTCCTTTATCGGACTGTGCCAGTCTCGCCTGCACAGGGCTGCCGGGGGACTGCAGTCTCCTGCCACCCATGCAGCGCCCACGTCTTCTGCAGTAACGGAGAGCACCCTGCGCGCAGTCCTCTGCCAGCCCGGGAACCCCGCGGGACCGTTCCCCAAGGCAGCTGCTTGCACGGGCAACGGTGAGAGAACAGACTGGGTCCTCCTGACCCTGACAGCGCTGCGTTCTGGCACGGGATAGTTCTGAAAACCTGCACACGAAGGAGGGAGGGAAGCAAAGCAGCCCCAACACTAAAATTATTTCACTTTGTTTCTGTCTCAGAACAGCCCTGTTTCAATGTTTTTGCTCTCAGCTCTGCGTCACATATGGGGTGGGTAGAAGGGGGGTCTGTGACAAGCCAAGGGATTCGCAAGGGGAAGGTCTGCGGCAAGTCCTCCTCTCTCCACCCCGGAGAGGGACACGAAAAGCAGCCCAGTGCGAGCCATGGCCCGAGGGCTGCCCCAGGGCGAGGGGCACGCGGGGACACTGCGGGGGTCAGGATGACACACCTCCCCACGGGACGTCCGCGGGTGCTGCCGAGCTCCCGAGCGCAGTCTCTTCTCCAGGAGAGCTGCATGCTGGGGCTGGACTCGGGATTGCTCAACTGAAACCACATCTAAGGCAGAGTATACTGCAGTTATTTAATAAGTTTTAGTTTATTTCATTGATAGCCCATTTTCAGCTGATTCGTTTTGATCTGTCTCAGTGCCCTGTCTGACGTGTCCTGCAAGTCCACCCCAGCTCGCTCCGGCTGTGTTGGAAAGCACCGTCCCTCTCTTCAAACCCTATGGCTTTTGCTGTTCCTCAGAGTAAGGGCCGCAGAACCCTTCCCACCTATTCCAAAACTGATCTCACACAGAGAAACAGCAGAACCACGACACAGAGCTCTGCAATGTCCCATTTATTACCTCCCAGTTATCTATCAGGTAAAGCTAACGTTTCCTGCCTGTGAAAGCAGCTGTTAGGGTGAGTCTCAAATAAATTCAGGAATGATACGGCCGTACCTACAACCCCTTTCCACTCAGCTACACACACTGATATATTCACGCACAAACTACTCAATTAAGAGAGTCTAAATAGGGACTGACTTGCAGCCTGGGAAAGCTGGAGTTACGGGAGCCCTTTCTGTGGGGCGTTTGTGGAGTGGGAACACTTCAGGCTGCTGCAGCTCGGCTCCAGCCGGTCCGGTCCACGCAGCTGTGCCACAGCTCTGCCGCACAGCCCTCATCCCCGTCCTCAGTGCAACACAGTCATCTTGCCAGCTGACAGACCTTTTGCAGCAGAAACAACATGGGTTTGCTTACTGAGTTTGTTTTCTCATTTCCAACCTTAAAAAAAAATCCACCAGAGTCTTAACTTTCACACACAAAAATGTACCTTTTTCACACACAAAAATGTACCTTTTTCACACACTCGATATATAGTCTGCGCACACACAAGACGTGCACTTACCATGCACTTAAAGAACATTATTTGAGCAAAGGGTCATATTGTAAACAGAAAAACAACTTTCTACTTCAGCTGCTCTAGATCCAGATGCTTTCTCTGTTCTGCAACACTCCAGACACATATGATTAAAAAGAACATACCAGGTATTACAACTATTAAACTGTTAGATACAATTTACAATGGCAATAACCCACTTGTCGTTGGTCTTTGCTAAAGTTAACCAGAAGTTTGTCAGATATTTAACAGCCTGTGGAGCGAACTGAGTTTGTGACTTGTTTCACAGAAGTTTGTTCGTTTATTTCTTACAATCACTAGCTTTTGTTTTAACTCTGCTCGAGTAAAGAAAAATGTGAGGTTAGCTGGTACGGGGCTTTCTATTTTTGGTCCATTTATACAAAGTGTTCTATTTCATTTGTATTCAGAACAGCTCGGACGCAATCCCTGCTCTGTACCCGCAGAGAGCTGGGGACAGAACACCTCCAGGCGCGGGCTGGCAAACCCCACCGGAGCGAGCGCCTCCAGGACTCAGTTCGGGACAAACTGACCCCCGAGCCTCAAGGGCAGAGGCTGCCGACACACGTCCAGGCACTGAGGCGCCCACAGCAGGGCCACCAGCCCGGTCCCTCTGGGCCACCCAGCCCCGCACACCGACAGGGTGCAGCCTGGCCATGCGTCCCACCGTGCGAATATGGCTGGGGAAGGTCTGCCTTGGTGGCCGTCCCACGGGATCGGTCCAGAGGCGGAGGGACGCCTGGTGACTGTTCTCTGGAGTGAAGGCAGGAGAAGGCAGCAGCCTGGCCTTGCCGACACACTTCCCTGGCCCTCCAACAGCACCAGGACGTGCAGCGCACCAGCTCTGGCATGGTCTTGGGTGGACAAGGGTGGTAGGACTGACCAAAAGACAGGACGGGACAGCAGTGGCCTCATTTTATTGGAAATTTTATTAACTTTGGTAGTGATGTATGAACCAGGAAAGCTGCTGGTGCTCATTCACTGAGAGTAATGAGGTTTGACAGATTTTTCCTCAAGGATTACAGGATGTAGGCTCCCCTACTCATCAGAAGCAAGGTGTTGTCTGGGTGGATGTCTATCTTTCCCACAAAATCTGAACAATTTAAACATGTGAGAGCATGTACAAGTCACTATGAAGTTACTCTGTTATTCGTGCCCCCACTGGGGCAAGGAATGCAAACGCAAAGCAGCCCAGCCTCGGAGCACCCATCAGCAAGGTACAGCTTCGAGAAGGATCAGTAAGAGCTGAAGACGAGACAAAGCCCCTGTGAACATTTTCTCAGTACAAGTCCCTAAGCTCAGCTTGTTGCCTGCCACCTCTGGCTAAATTCACACAGAATTTAGCCCCAAACTTCTCTGGATTTTTACCTTAACAAAGGATCCCTGGGCTTAGCAATTCCACCAGACGGTGCGAAGACCAGTTTACAAAAGGTCTTAACTTTCTAAATTTATTTCTGGAGAGCTGATAATTTAGGGCCTGACACCACGTGCAAGTCTTGCCTGAGCAAGGAACCCTGCGTGGTGTAATCGTTTCCTGCTGCGAGGGCACGGTGTCTGCATCAAGGCTTGCAGCCGACACGCTTCTGCCTGACATCAGCCCGGATCAGCTGCTGCTCCATGCCATCAGCACGATCCTTCAACCAGCCCTCTTCAGCCAACTTTCTCTTTCAGTGGCACAAGTGTTGTCAGTGTATGAGCTGCCTTTCTTTTTTTTCCCCTTTTGCTTCAGTTCTCAGGGGAATGAACTGGGAGGTGCAGATTTTATTATGCTAATGAAATAAGAACACAACAGCCCTCTGAAGCATGCAAGCCAGAGTCTAAGGGCAGCGCTAAAAACTTCTCCCACAGGAAAAACAGATACAAGGCTGGCTTTGAGAGTGGGCGTCTTCTACACTAACCACCGCATTGTCAGAAAACCACAGCTGTCCACCACATGAGCGAGCTCCAGTGTAATTACGCTGGGGCACGCTGACAGTACAGCGCAGTGCCCGCAGTGCCGCGCGCCCTGGGCGCTCCCCTCCAACACGGGGCAGCTCCTCGGGCTTCTCCCTGCTCCGTGCCAGCCGCCCCACAGACCAGCGCTCAGGAGGAGAAATAACGGCATGGCACGTACCGGGTACCGAGTCGAGCTGCACCAGAGCCAGCTTTCCTGTTTGCCTTCCCAAAGGTGAGGAGCAGGAGGGCCTCCCCGGCTGTTTCTAACATAGGAACAACTTTTTTTGTTTGTTTGTTTTGCTCCCCCTTCTTTTTGACTCTTCTACATGCGACAGTTTTTATTGGTGCGTATCTTGCAGCACAGCATCAGTATTAGCCTGCAGTGTGAATCTTCAGCTGGCAACCTGCGCGATTCCTGCGGGATGTCCCACCCCTGAGATGCTGCGCACAACCCCTCTCGACATCAGCTGCGCCCTGCCACGCTCCTACAGCATGTGCAGAACAGCCTGGGTCTTCCAGAAGAGAAAAAAAAAACAACAGGCCATTATTAAAATGAGTTTAGTAAACAATAATCATAGGAATAGTTAATAAGCACAGCCTTTTCTGTGTTAAGTAGGAAATTAGATCCGCTGCCCCATTACTATTTTGAGTGAGAAAGCAATGATGCCTTTAATTATGCATAGTCTGCTTTATTTGAACTGTGTTGGCTGTTGTGAGGGAAATAATCAATGTAAACGCCTCCTGAGGTCGCTCCTGAGGCAGACGTGAAATGAACTAAGTGAGCAGAGCAGTGCGTATAATCATATCAAGCAAATCCCCAGGTACTAGTCTGAGAATCACACATACATATGATTTATACACTCTCAACAACTCAACACTGACACCCCGAGCCATTTTAACAGCAGAGCTTGCATATTGCTTTGAATTCTTATCTACACATGACAAGTCAAATTTTTGAAGTTGGAATTAATTCTGCGTGTTTTAGAATGAACACAGCCTATGCTCACTGAATTCGGTGGAAGTCCTGCTTGATTACAGATTGTGGAACTCAACTCCTTTTTAAAAACAGTTTGTATTCAAGGGTTTTTAAGCAGAACTCCCCAAGGAATTTCTTCAGACTAAAGATAATCTTCAGTAGACGTTCAACACGAAAAAAGTTCAGAATCAAACCCCACTTCAGTGAGAGATGCAAGAATCAGTTTGGAGGTATTATCTTTTAATTTCTGTAGTATTTATCCAATAACAAACTTTGATCTGAATTTGTTTACAAAGCTACCCAGCTTTTTTGTTATTTTTCAAGTTTTTGAATTCAAGCAAATACTTTAAATATGAGTATCTATTTTTAGTGTGAATTGGCAGCATGTGTGTTTAAACTGTGAAGGAGCGAATACACCACCTGAAACAAGACTTTCTGGGTCAGATTCTTCTGCCAACCATTTTTTAGTAACTCGGCTATTGTGGCGGTGCCACAGCTCACCTTTACTCGCACATTCTGCTGCTGTAGGAAGCGCTTCACCAAGAAGCTTACTCAAAAAAAGAAGCAAAAAGAAGGAATTTTGTTGTGATGCGACGAATCTGCGTGGCCGCCACTGCTTGTATGAGTGATCGCAGCATGTGGACCCCAGTGCTGCAAGAGCAGCGGGTTTCTCCAGCTCAGCTGGGGAGGCCATCGCCCCCCCCAATTCCTCCAGCAGGTAGGTACCCACAGTGGGAGGGGCTGCCCCACCCCGCCCCTGCCACACCCCTGCCACACCCCTGCCACACCCCACCCGGGCGCTGCAGGTCCCGGCGGGTCCTGGCCCAGCACCCACCCGGGCTGCAGCTCCTGCGCTGCCTCCAGCAGCCATGCCGGGCGAGGGGAGTCAGGGACGGACCAGAGGGGGACACATCCTGACTGATTTACACCCACGTGAACATAATTGCCTCAGTTTGCACCCTGTAAATCACGCCTGCCAGCGAAATAATCCCGCCACTCCCCCGCACGCAGCCCAAGTCTGTGATGGATTTGGCAACAAGACTCAGGTATCACAAGTCTCAGGTCAACACATCCATCATTTATTGGGGATGGCACACAAGTCCCACACTAAACCATTTTTTACAGCTGCGTGCTGCAGGAACTCTTTTCGGTTAACCCTGATGAGCTTGTTTTCTCCCAACCCAGCTGCTGCAGCCCTGAAAACACGATGTTGCACCTGTGACATCACCTTCATTGCCATGGAGACAGATCATCTCCACAGCTACACACGGGGCCTTCTTGAAATGCAAATTTCGGTAAAGCCGAAAGTACACACGACACTGCTGTGCGCACACAGAGGTTGGACATGTCTGACCGGGAGCATGTCCCGTGGCCCCGGACATGTTCTCCTGAACAGGAAAAGGCTGTTTCAGAGAAAGCCGGGCCAGTCCGACCTGCTGCGGGATGCCAGACTGTGGCATACCCGAGGTCTGTACCGTATCGCCTGTGACGGGCCCCGGAGGCTCGCTGTGCACCGCAGCTCAGGCAGCCTAAGCAGCAGGTACCCCGGGGAAGGTGATGCTCCGCTGACCAGCAGGTGTGCAAAGCAAGAAGTTTTCTGCCCTGTTAAACGTCTTCCTTCTGTGACAACTGCACCCTCACACAGTTCAGGGACTGTGCCAAAGTTTGAGTAATTTTTTTCCCCCCTAGAATAAAGTTTCTAAGCTGTCCCACGCAAGGCCTTCTGCTCCGAGAAGCCGTGGAAAGGCTTTTTGCTCGCAGCTGAACTACCACAGTGTTTGCTCAGCATGGTTTTCTGAAATCTCGTCACAATGGGTGAAGGAACCATATCATAGTTATAAAGAAGTTTCTCAGTGCACTTTTGGATGTTTGTGTATGAACATCTGCTCCCCACTCCAAAGGCAAGATTTCTGCAGGTCCCTCATCCATGTGTTAAAGGGAGTTTGATCTTTCACAGAGACACGCGCTGGCGTGAACTTCACCCTAAGGAGTTAAATCAGCTTTTGCTATGGAAACTCTCATGATAAAAATAGATCCTCCTGCTCTAAAGGATTTGTACTGTGCATGATTTAAGGGGGCTTATTGAACTATCCTGTGCAGTTTGTTTTGTTGCACAGAAATCATATTTGTCAAAAATTTCTTTCTTTCACCAAGATTCATTTGGATAGGTTCTGCTGTACTGGCCATATTATGGGAAAATACTAGGGTCTCCTTTTCAAGTGGAAAAAGCAAGCTTACTCTTCTTAGCATTTTGGCTAAAAATAAGAGTTTTATGGAGTAAGAGCATATGGTGGTCTATAATTATTATACATAATCCTCCAACCTATCCCTAAGCATGTTACCATAAATCTTTAACAGTAAGTAAATCTGAACAGAGGTATCCAGAATGATGAAGAAATAGATCAAGTCTAGATGCAAAACAGCTATCTCCGAAACATGCTAAAAAAAAAGTCCAACAACAGACTATGGGCTATTAATTGTGTTCTTTACTGTATTTGACTATTTAATGCGCCTAAAATGGAAATCCTGTAATGGTGATTCTAGAAAAATATATTCAGCCCCATGATTTCTGAGAGTTGGGTAGATACGGAGTTGGGTATCAGGAGCTTATTTTAAGATTATGTGAATGCAGAAATATTGTTTATTGATTTTAGTTTTATTTTTTTAAGAGGACTGTTCTGTTCACCTGAAAATAAACTGCAAGTGCAAAGGCACATCCAGTCACCGCAGGCTTGGCAGGCCTGGAGAAGGTGACTGGCATGAGCTCTGCATGAGGCAGCGATCAGACAAACTATGCCCTCGCTACCTGCCCGGGCAGCACTGCGCTGTGGAAGTGTGAGATTGCTGAGCCAGAGATACGGCATTTCTAACCCCAACTTCTCACTTTACCCCTATATAAGATGAACAGTAAGTAGAAGTATTTTCTCGACAGTTTATGAACTGTGAGCACCAGTGAAACGAGGCATCTCAGCACTGCAACGCTTCAGCACGTCTGCCAGAAGAACTGTAACAATGGGCTTTGTCAGCGCGCGCAACCACAGAACATGGAGATGCTCCAGGAGCGTTGAATAGGCTCCTATGCCACACACACAGCTGGAATGACCTGAAATTCCTGCCCCCTCTCTTGAAATAATACGGGCAGAAGCGAACAAGGTTTCCAGAGCGGGGTACGGTGAAGAGGCCAGCCCGTCTGCGGGACGGTGCGTCACAGGCAGCGGCAGCCCTCCTCCACCTGCGGGTCTGCATCGCCCAACTGCAGAGCAGGCGTTCCCCTGGGCTTATCCTTCAGGCAGAACTTGGGGGATCACACAGCCGTACACACATGTGCACACAAACACATCTGCACACACTCACATTTTCCAGCCCCCTAAAGAAAATAAATTGCATGAACGTCATGCATATTTTAAGCTGATACCCTGGGGGATTTTCAGACCAAAAATGCCTTAACCAGAAAACTTTGTATTTTCCTTGCTCTCAAAAACTCAGAAGAATTCATATACAAACGATGACAAATACTTCATTCAAAGAGACAGTTACTCCCAGAGCAGAGGGAATAGGGCCAGCTCAAGTAGTTAGAATGGCTGCATGCAGCTAGCCCCTTTGCTTCAAGACCACAGGAATTGTTTATCACTAAGACTCTCCCAGGCTAATTGAAACCAGCCCTGACTTTTGAACCTGCCAGCACTAAAGAAACTTTAAGTGTTTTCTCCTACTGAGATTTGGCCTATGGGGACTGCTCATTGCTCACCCCTCCGTCATTTTCAGTTCATTTTATTTCCACCTTGAATGAATCCTTAGTCTAAAAGATGCTTAAGCAATTCTCATCTATAGGACAATGAAATTTTGAGACTGTGGCGCTCATGTTGCATCCTTCTAAGGACGCTGATACTAAGTAAGTTTGAATCCGTACACTAAGGACCCCTATTATGAGAGAGTTTCAATAGAATCTTTGTGGTTTACATTTTACAAATGTAACTTACTGACACTCGCAACGTACAGCATGCTCTCACTGAGGATTTTCACAAGCTGTTGGAAACAGAAATTTGCACAGAGAATTGGAAAGAGAATCCAGTCAACCTCAAGCTGGTTTAACATTTGCTAAAACTAACCTGAAAACCATTACCATCTAGAGGCAGACTTCCCTGGTGGTATGTGCTGTACCAGACAGGTATGCCGGCCTGCCCTACACACAAGTGGGGAACAATTATTTTTTTCCAGTACGTGTCTTCATTTGGATGCTGCACTAACAGGACACCAACGTATAATGCCTCCCTACACAGAAAACACGTTGGAAAACATTGCAACCATGACGCTCTACTGCTAACATGCAATCCGCAGGCTTATCATCGATGGAGAAACTGATACAGGTCACGTCGCCAGGTCCTGGCAGTCTGACATCCCAAGCTCTCTTCCAGCTCTCCTAATCCCCCCAGGACACCGCTCAGTGCATCACAGATTAAGTCAGGACAAGCAGGCAGGCAGCAGCACATTTATCTTCTCTGCAAACATCAGTTCCAAGAGAGATTCCACAGATAAGACAAGTTCATTCAAATTCATTCATCTGAGAATAGAAACTTGAGCCAAAACTAACATGCATTTTATGCTTATTTACAGACCACCAGAGACTAAAGGATTCACCAAGAAATTCACAGGTACCTTCTCTGCAATGGTAGTGAAATGCCACAAACTCCTTCTGGGAGGTTTCGCTGCACACCAGCCCAAGGCTCAGCTCCTTCCCAGGGCTCTTCTCCTTCTCTGGTCCTGCGTGCACCCTCAGCCATGCTGTAGAGCCGACCTCTGCCCATGCAGGAGTCAGGAGGACACTCTGTGCCTGTTGCTGTCTGGACGATCCACCTCGTTACCGCAGTAGCCACACAACTACTAGCCCGCAGGCCCTAAGAAACACTTGCAACTTGATCACAAAAATAACTTCTCTGCACTCTTAGAGTTGAGCACATCCATCTCAGGGGCACCCTGAGAGCAGCCCTACTCTTGTGCCTACAGCCACTCTGGTCCACAGCCCGGCACATCAATGGGAAACACCCCAGAGCCAACTCACCATTTTCAAACTTCTGCTGAGCTCGGCAGCATGTGAAGCTAATAATGAGGTGCTACAGACCTCACCTCTGCCTCTTGGGAGAAAAGCAGCAGAGGCTCAGGGAAAAGTAATAAAATGGTTTAGATCTTTGTCTCCAGCATGATTCCAAGCTGCAGTGATGATGCACTGCTGGATCCTTTGCTTAAAGTCCCTGCAAAGATCAGCTGCTTCTCTGACATCTTCCATACGTGGTACACGCAGCTATTAGTTGCCTCTGTATGTGGAACACAATTGATGGCTTGAAAAAAAAGAGGCCAGTTAAGTTAAAAACTTTGTGCATGTTGTGTCCTGAGGGACCCAGTGCTCAGATGTTGTCAGTAGCCGGGTCATGTCATCAGTGAATAAGATAGTGGTGATGTCAATGAACAAGAGAGAGGGAAGAAGAAAGAACTCTCTCAGTGAACCTGTGCCGTGACCTCCTGTAGAAAAAAGGACCAACGCAACCCTCTTTGTCTCATTATACACCTTTTCCCAACCTTGCCTCTTTTGAACGCGTAGCCAGTAGTCCGAGAACCTCATCCAAAGAGGAGACAGAGTGGCCATGCCTCTCCTTGTGGGAAGGACATGGGAGAGCAAACAGCATGTGACAGACGTTAGTCACAGTGCTTACACATAGCTAGATGATGTTTGGGTCTGGAGACTCTCAACGCTTAGACACTTAACTCCAAAAATCAGGAGGGTGAGCGGACTATGTGCCTTAGATCTCCATGTGCCCTGAGCCTCAGCCACCGTGGCTGTGGGTGCTGGAGCAGGAGCTGGAGCGAGCAGACTGTCCAGGGATGTAACGGGGCAGCCAGCTGGACTTGGGGATGCACAGATACGGCTGAACAGATAGATAAATGGACACAACTCCTGGATCCACAGCCAGGGTCCTGCTCGCTGCTGCTACAGACACTGGCACACACACTCAAACAATGAGGCTGATGGCTGTCCCCTCATCACCTCACCAGGACCTCTCTCTCCTACCAGGCTGCTGGCGATGCTGGCGTGCATCAGCAGGAGAAACAGCTTCCAGGAGCTCTGCAGGCCACAGCACCAGTATCTTCCACACGTGCCAACACTTTCAAACTGTGGGTACTCCTTCTTGACAGGATGCAGGAATGCTTGGGGGCTTTGGATTAGCTCCTGGAGCTGGAACAGCCATGTCAGCACGGCACTGTGCCCAGGCTGAGAAATGTGGGGGCGTAAGAGTCAAGTTCACCTGGAAGTGGGACAGGGGGTAAAACAGCTTGGGAAATGCTGACAGAGGCTGGTTGACACTCAACCTGTCCCGAGGAAGCCTCAGGAATGCCTTCATGCTCGGTATCATACAGGGATCAGCCTGGCAGGCTCACACGTGCACACCAGTTGTTTCCCCTGGGACCGAAGCAGCAGCAACATCCCGTCACCCCATGCGTGGGAGCAGCCCCAGTGCAAGTGTGGATGCAAGTGGAGAGTCACCCCCAGCTTGCACGAGGCCAGCCTGCCTGGCCACCTCCTCACAGCCTTGTGTCCTCAGCCTGCACAAAGGGAAGAGCTCTACACCGTGCTCCCGTTCCTTCTCCGCTGTGGGCGCCCGTGCCCAGGCATGCAGGTGTGTGCATATGCCATCTCACAACGTGCAGCAAATTCACCCTTCCTCTACCAAGATGATGTTGCCTTTGTACCAAGTGCTGACAGTTCCACCACAGACCTGAGAAGAGAATAGTGGAAATGGGCTTTTCCTGCTTCCTCTGCGCTCTCAGTTGCCACAGACAGCGGAGATGCCCACAATGAAACACACAGAGCAACTTTGCTGGTGGAGAGTGACGCTATCCTTGCAGGTGCTGAGGCTGTACAGGACATCACCGCTTCCTTTGTGGGACACACGTTAACACACCTTATCCTACAACAATGTGAAAAGTAATTAGGACTCAGCTGCACGGTACTATGGAGAGGCCTTCACCTGCAGGCTGCAAAAATGAGATTGTGGGCAGCAAGTTCACGGGTTAAGGAAGAGGGAGATGGCAGTTCAACTCTCCCCTCCCCTTGAGGGGGTTCACACCCTTCACCACCCTGGAGAACACCCTCACCTGCGAGCCACAAGGTGTCTGGGGCAGGTTCCATCTCCACCTTCCTGCAGATCCACTCCACCGTGCAGAGGAGTCACCGGGGATCATCCGGGGGTGACAAGCAGCGAGGGCACTCGCCCGGCCAAGGCCATCGGGTGCCAGTCCCCAGCCAGGGCTGCCCACGGGGGCGGGCAGGGCGCTGTGCAGAGGAGAGGGCGCAGGCTCCCGTGAGCACTCCAGGCTGCTGCAGGAGGGTGGAGAGGGAGAAGCACCACCAGCTCCTGCTCTGGCAATACTTTAGGAGAAGGTTTTGGCTGCCACTGCATCTTGTGTGAAACCCGATCTTGTCAGCGCGCACGGTGTGCTCTCAGCACGCCTACGGCGCCGAGTGCGCAGCCGGGGCAGGAGCACCCAGGCAGGAGCGCGGGTGGTGGGGTGGGAGCCCGAGCCGCTGGGGAGGACAGGAGCCCCAGCGCAGTGCGACCGGCGGGCAGCGGGTCGGGGCGCGAGGGAGGCAGCCCCTCACCTCGCAGGCGTACGCCGCTGGACATGCTGTCTCCTACACCTACTTCACACCTTCGGCTTGGCGCTGAGTTCGGCCAAACCGCCCACCTCCACCAGAGGCTCCGCTTCCATGCCTCGCAGGAGAAGGAGCAGGGACTGTGCTCTGCCCAGTGCTGGTAAGTGCAGTGCCACGCAGCATCACTCACACTGCCCCGTGGCACCGCCACTGCCAAAGCCACCCCATCCCCGCGGTCCTGTGCTACTGCAACAACGTAACACCCGGAGACATAAGCTCAGTTTCTTTACATTATTTATATCAGCAATAGACATACCCTGACTATTGTCTGCATGCACACTCTTCACGAGAATGAGGTGGAAAAAGGGACTTGACTCCAGCCTTCAGAATAAATATTTAAATACTGAAACCGTACAGGCCAAAGTGTCTAAAGACTCGCTCCCCCGCCCTGGAAGCCCCCGAGTCACAAAACCCCTAAGGCTGGGAGAGGTCATGGGGCCGCGTCCCCCCATGCGCCCTGTCTCACCGTCGTCTCCCCTGCGCCATGCCTGGCTGCAGTCAGCGGACCTGCCCTGCTCCGACCCTCACAGCCGCTCACACTTCCTACGTTCTTCAAGTGAGTCAAGTAAACCCCCTGCCTTCAAAATGGAAACACAAAACCAGTTTCTACTCATTTAAAACAACCACACACGTTAATTATAGCTATTAAAGCTACTCTGTATTTATACTTAATAACAGCATCTTTATTGGGGGCTTGAGAGTTCGCACTCATTTGACAGCCCTTTTCTGGAAGGTCTGAGCTAGATAGAGTTGCATAAACCTCACACTGGCTCTGCCCTGCTTCAGTGGAAGTACTGTAGATTTAGACTGCTGTGGGACAAAAATTTGGCTGTAAAAATGTGAAATTATGAATCTAACCTCTACAAAATCCCAGCATAACAGAAACTGAATTCAAATACCAGGCACAAAATATTTTCTTTTAAAAATTCTTGTGTTCTCAAGCATGAATTCATTCCAGGCCACGTGACTCTAGCTGGCAGCCAGCTTAGCACTGCTCCCTACTGTCAGTACTAAAACAAACAGAAATTTACAGCCTTTCCTCCATTCAAAATTGTCACAGAGCAAATTACTAAAAGCAAGCAGCGTATCTGTTGATTACACCCTCTGTGCAGGTCAGAGGGTTCTCTTATTTATTCGTAATGGGTAAGCAGAGTAAACACCCCTCTTTGTAACCTCTCTTCCTTATCAGAATTACTCTGTATCTTTTTTTTTTTCTTTTCACATTTTCTGTATTCCAACCCCAGCATTTGTCCTCTGTTTATTATCCACCATAAGTCACAGCACGCTGCATCCATGCATTGCTTTGGACAACTTCTGCTGCCAACCATCATGGCATTTTCAAATGCACATTGTGAGATTCCTTTTGGAGAATAAACAAAAGTTGTTTTGTTTTGTTTTTCACAAACACGCGTACACGTAAGGCTTAATTGCCAGGCTGTTTCAGAAAGGATATGCAAAAGCATATTGAAAACAACAGCTTTAAAATAAAAAGCCAAGGGAAACGCTTGCTCACAACTCTTGCCTTCCCTGCTCACAAGACACAGGGAGTGCTGCCCTAACATCCCTCGGGGAGGGAGTCAGGATAACGTCCCTGCCTCTGGCTGCTCACTTTCTTAAGCTGCAAGTCTTTGCCTTGTCTGGAAGAACAGAGACGGTGAGGAATAAGAGAGAGAAAACTGCAGCAAAGGTGATGCAGAACGGCTGAAGAAGTATGCTCACATCTGCCTGCCCAGTCTTGGTGATACAGAAGATGTACACAGATTCCGAGACGAAGACTCAAATATTTCCCGCTTGTTGGCACAGCAACTGGCTAAATGTGGCATTGTCTTGTACCTACGTTAACTTCTGCATACCAGCTAACAGGAATGATGCGCCCTTTAGGCAGGAAATATAGCATCAAGATTTTGGGCTTTTTTTGTTTCCTCCACACCACCACAATTTGGGTGTTTTAGCAGCGTCCCAGCCCCCGTGCCTCTGTCCGGTCCTCTTGCAGGAATCTGGCAGAGTTAAAACACAAGTCAGCACTGATCCTGAGCCGTGACTGACCCCTACTTGATAGTCCCATTTTTTTTTCATGGGGTATTAGTTCATAAAAGATTCTGCAGATCCACCTAAAGCTCCTTCCTCTCTGAATTTCCTCATGACGCAATCCATTGAAGTTTCAGGATGGCCTTTATTACAGCATATGCTGAGGCTTCAAATGTAAAGCAACATTTTGAAAAGGCAGCATCTGTCTCTGCAGGCACGAAAACCCTTTTGTTACCATATTGAACTGTTACACGTCGCAAGAGATGCAGTTCAAGCAGTAAACTCTTGATCTTCCCTCGAAAGTCTCTACTTTCACTTATCAGCCTGACATCTCACAGTGGGGCCACCTGCCCAGACTATGGGGCTGGCTCCAGGGCTCGCAGACTGGAACCAGACCTCGGAGGGAACAGGGGCGGACGGAGGTGGCCAGCTCCCTGGGACCCTCCAACACAGTTCAAAGTGACATGTTTCAAACAGTCCTCTCCTCCGTACCCCATCGCCTTCAAAGCACAAACAGCTTTATAGCCTGGAGCATGTGAAGTATTCATTCAGGGATGCACGGCAGTTGCTCTTGGCGGAGGAAGGAGCGCGGCTTTGCAGAGACGTGCGCATCCTGCGTGCTTCCAGGATTTTTTCCAAAGGAGTTCGAAGCCGATTCCCTTGCTCTAGCCCATTCTTCGATTTCTGCCATCCCATTGCTGCCAGATCCTTGCAGTTCTCTGTCAGAGCTCACGCACAGAGAATTTTAGGCAGAAATACAGTAACCCAAAAAAAAAACCCAAAAAAAGAAATAAAAGCTCCCCAGCAATTGGACTCCAAAGTTCAAGACAAAACTTCTCTGAAGTAGAAAATGAGTTAACACATAATTAGGGGTTTTCCCAAAGAGACTGAATAATTTATGGAAAGTTACTGACATGTTCCTGACATGTTTAGTCCAGTTACGCCTTTGTACAATATTAGGCTGTGACATCACAGCACTAAAAGACAATGTTTTCAAAAGAAAAATCAGTTATTGTGAAGCCAACAGAGTAGAAGCTCCAGAAACTGCTAAACTTAGACCATTTTCCTAAATCACTATTTTATAAAAGGAAAAGGAAAACATTCCTGGCTGTGTGCAATGTGTGCTGAAGTCACAGGATCCCACTTGTAACAACTTTCCTTCCCCTTGTCACAGCTTAAATTAACTGCGCTCACAAGGAGGCAAATGAACAGAACCAGAGCGCTCTGCCTAAGTCGTTTAGCAATTTGTTACCAAAATTGTTCCCGGAGCAAAGACCTACTCACCACTGGTCAAAAAGAGTCACTCTAAATCCGAGTGGGCAAGTTTTCCGTATTGATAAATGGATTAACGGAGTACGGATTTTGCAGAGAGCTGCAGGAAAACAACTGTCTTGAAACAAAGAGAGGGTGCTTCTTGCTATGTGAAGATACAGACACTGTTTATCTAATGGTTGGAAAGTTTGCAAGAAAACAGCAAACTTCGTGCTGTGGTTGTTGAACTGAAGTAGTACTTTACTAGAACCAGGTTTTTTCGGTAATTTTGCGGTTGTAACAACTATTTTCTTTACATACTGCTATAGAAAAGGGACTCTTTTTAACTTAATTGAAGACACTATCAAGAGTAAATATACTGGGGCTTTTAATAAAAACAGTATGAGGAGAACATTCAAAGCTAAATAATCAGAAGCAATTTGTGTTCATGAGCAGAATGATGTGTCATTTTTTTCCCTTGCAACGCTCTGTACTGGATCAGTTTTGAGACTGTGGCAAACTTTAAACCTATCTTAAAATAATGAACAGCAGTGAGGGTTGAAGATAGTTTGAAAAATACGCTGGAAAGAGAAAACATATGCCACAGAGTGTGGTGCAAAAGTCATATTTCATGCATGACTTTAGAGAATGTTAATAAGGATTAGAACCATACTTCAGCAGAATAACAATCAGTCAAAGAAGTGTAATTAATTTTTCTTTAGATCTCTGTTAGACAAAAATACAGGAAAGATAGCATTGTTGCCTATAGATTTCACTCCAGCTAAGAAATATAGCCCTTAAATACACATCGTAATTGTACACTATAACTGGAGTGTAGTACATGACTCATTTGCTTTATAGTTGTTGGTTTTATAATATTATGAATCCAAAAATATTTTAAACTTCAATTTTTTTGCTTTGGCCAATAAATATGATTAAGATAATACATCCAAAAACATGTGTAAGCTGTGTATGTGGGACATATGGAAAGCAGATGTGTTCTTAATTTACATATGACCTAAAAAAATCAGCTGATTACCAGAGATGGTACTCTGTGAAGCTGTTTTGGACTCAGAAGCATTGTTGCTAGCTCAGCACCATTTTAAAGTAGGCAGTTTGCTTCTCTTGTGTCTGAAACCCCAAACTCGGTGCTGCAGAAAGGCGGTATCCCTGGAGCAGCGATCATTTGGCTTCGCACAGAACAGCCCAGAGATGGAAAACCAAGATCATTTGTTTCTAAACACAATTGTTATTGAAAACTTTTCTTTAATATTTTAAATGTATGTTCCAGCATATGCTTACAAAACTTCAGTTGTGCCCTTCATAACGCTCTTTCAACCATAATGATAATAAAGGCCACGCTCGGTTTCCATTATAAGCCCAACTCTGAATGCCAAAATCAAAAGGCAAAGCTGCGAGCATCTCGCTGGTGAGAAATCGTGCCAAGGTGGCAGTCCCTTTTTTCAAAATCACAAAGTCACTTTTTTCAAAATCACAACAGATCAGGGGACCGGTTTCTTAATTACAAGCTCTCACGATAGAGGTTCTCTGGGGACCGTGTTCTGGGTTTCATTTTTTTATCTATACCCGGTAAGAAAATAGTAACTCACCATCAGATATAAAAGGCAATGAAAAGCTTCGCTTACTAGGCTCTCAGTAGCACATACAGCCAAGAAGGAAAGTCCCCGTGTTGGTTAGCATCAGAAGTCAAAGCTGGGCTGCCAAGTGGGGCACCAGAAATATGGGGCTCCTAAATCTTTCTAAAGCAAAACGTTTTCTAGCCTTTTGCTGAGAAGAGGTGGTTCAAATCGCAGGGGAGACCGTCAGAAGGACAAGACAGCTTTTCCAAAACACAGGCTAATTGAACGCACCACTGGTAAATAGAGACACATTTTTTCAGGCAGGCATTCGTCACAGGGAATTCTCCCTCTTCTGCCGGGCTCCGGCTTGGCAGCGTCCACGGGAACCGCTCCAGCCAGCGTCCCCCTCGCAGAGGTGCCAAGATGCAAACCTGCCGTGGCCGCCTCTCCTGGCACTCGCGGCACTCCACAGCCGGTGCCCGGAGCCGCGGTGAGGGACTGGGCAGGATTGGGCGCTCGTGCCCGGTGCTGAGGCGGCAGCAGGAGGCAGCTTCGGCCACCGCCGCTGCAGCCCCCTCCTCGCCCGCTCCTGCCGCATGCGGCGGCCATGGGGAGCACCCTCCTCCCAGGGAGGCAGACGCCGGGGAGACCTTGCATGGCCTCTGCGCTCCCTCAAGTCAACAGACAGTATTTTTTTTTTTAAGCCAACAATATTTTAAAATCTGTCTCCTCTCTGCTCCCTGTGTAATCCGGGATTTCTGGCGCAGCGGTGGCTGCAGCGGACCTGGTGGAGCAAACCCAGGCCCAGCCCCGCTGCTCACCCTGCAGCGGCACTGTGGAACAGGGCCTCCTCCGTGGCTTCGGGGAGTACCTCCTCGGGAAGGGTCCCCGCCGCCGCTTCCAGTCACAGCGGGCACTGCCTGGCGAGGGCGCGAGGTGCTTGCTCAGCCCGTGCCCGCCGGGGTGCTGCAGGGCGGTCCTCGGGCATCTTCCTGCTGCGCTGCCCGCCTGGGGCTGAGGCCATGGCCCCCATGGGACGATGGCCGGGAGCCGTCCTCGAGCCCCGCACGGCCCCGGGGCCTGGGCACGGACAGGGCGTCGCTCCGGCAGAGACGCCAGCACGTGCCCAGGCACAGCAGGACTGCTGCTGCTGCTGCTGTTTCCCGCGTACCACGCTTTAAACCAGATACAGTCAGGGGTCGTTTCCTCAACTTGGGCTCCACAGCCTACGCCGTCCTCCTATTGCTCTCGTATATTCATTATGTATATAATGCTGGTACACTGTTTCACAGCAGAGCCGAGGTGCGAAATCCATTCGTT
The DNA here is from genome assembly GCA_017639485.1 of Pluvialis apricaria. NCBI lineage: Eukaryota > Metazoa > Chordata > Aves > Charadriiformes > Charadriidae > Pluvialis > Pluvialis apricaria. The sequence continues at coordinate 10,042,865 of CM030025.1, forward strand.
TCCCTGGCCCTGCAGCCATGATGCTGAGAGACGCTTCACCCCGGCTTTAACGCGGGTCCGAACCCACGCGCCGGGGCTGGGCGCTGCCCCGCAGCCTCTCCCCACCCCTGCCAAGTGCCGGCACGCCGGGGTCAGGCGGCATCCCAGCAGAGAGCCGCTGTGGCCAGCAGTCGGTGTCATGGGCACTCGGCAGACCTACTGCTGAATTAGGATCCTGAACGATTTCTCCTCCTTCTCCCCTCTGCCAGTATTTTTATTTCCTTGTCCCAGAATCTGTCCTCTTTCCAGGAAATCTCTGTTTATATCAGACAAGGCAATGGGACATGCAGTTATTGTTGGACTCTTGTCCAAAAACTATTGCTCCTCTGGCTCGGCTCCTCTGCAGACAGCACTCCTCCGTGGGGCACCGCAGGGCTCGCAGCACACACAGCCGGTCTGGGTGCCCCCAGCCACCGCCAACGCACACGGGGCAGAGCTTGTAACAGAATCCCCAGGGAGAAACTAAAATCCCACCCTACTTTCCAGAGCTACCTAATACAATAAGCACAGATAAATCCTAAAAACTTGATCCTGTGAGATGCAGCATCACTACACCAAGGAAAAGAAAAAAGGGCTGTGGAGAAGAACCCGGCCTGTAGGCTGTCGGGGGCATTTTCTCGTCATCATCAGAGACCTCATGATCTGAAACATCTGCATTGTCTTACACTGGTCATCAAGACCCACTGTCCCTCTGAACTCCAAATGTTTCCCTTCTCCACTGTTCGATGCCTCCTTGGGTCACAGGCCCTCGCACACAAATCACTGCCGCCCTGGGAGGGGGCTGAGAGGAAGGCTGGGAGGCTCTGAAATTCAATCCCCAAAGGTTTTTTTCTTTTTCTTTTTTGGTCCAAACAAAAGTTATTTTTCTTTCAATGAGAACGCTTCAGCATGGAGTGCTGCTAACGCAGGCACAGTGCCCCGGACCCGCCGTGGGTGGGTGGCTGCTCCGTGCGCTGCCCCTCCTGCCCAGCCACGGGCAGGACGCGCCGAGCTGGGGAGCTGCCGGGTAAAGCTTCGGGGTGCGCTGTGAGCGCAGGGTGCGGTTGCCTTGGGAAGACGCAGAACGTGCTGCATTGCCTATGTCCTTCTGAGACCGGCCTGTCCATCATTGCTGCAGGGACCCGGCCCAGGCTAACGGCGCTGCTGCCTCCTGCGCACCCACTGCTGCAAAGAGCCCCGCAGCTGCACAACATTAAACCCATGAGATTACCAGGATCCCCGATTGCTTTCTGAAGTCACCTTCTCTGACATACACGCAGCCTCGTATGCATCACTTCGGTTTGCATTTAACATTTCCAATGTGTTAAAATACTCCTGTTGTTGCATTTCAGTGAGGCTTTCTTTGAGCAGCCTGATGTTTCGTCAGCCGTTCACGGTTTTACTGAACCTTATCCCCAAGCACAACCTGACATCACAGTGTCTGCCGCAATTCACCTATTAGTCAACCGACCTTAAAAGTTTACAGACGTTTTACAGACTCCTGCACCAGCCTTACTGATCAGGTGGATATTTAAAACTGTTTTCAGCTCCCCACGTTCCATCCTGCCCTTGCGGCAGAGACTGCTGCCAAACGCGTACCCGATAACCGATCCTGAGGTTGGTGCAGAGCTGTGTGTTTAAAACAAACACGCTCTGCTAAAGGAAAGCCGCCACCTTGCAGATTACTTCCCTCGCTTTTTTTTGAAATGTAAGGCAGTGTGTAGGTCCCCTTGTTTGCACTGTATGACAGCAGCCACTGGTGCTTAAGGTGGAAAAACAAATCCAGGCAAAGCAGCAGCGACCGGCTCTGCGCACCCCAGACACGAGAACTTTCCCATCCCAGCTCCCGCTGCAGCCCGGTCCTCAGAAGACATGGGAAGAAACGGTGCGTCCCAGGGACGAGCGCGCCCGGGACAGGCCCCAGCCTGCAGGAACCCTGGGCAGGTCGCTTCACAGAGGACTTTGATATCTGCTGGAGGAAAGTGCCACGAGAGATGCAAACATCTCCTGAAGATGAGATGTGGGCTCAAACTGGGGAGCACGAGGTCGCCAGGAGACTGGGCGGGGGGACGGGGAGGAGAAAGGGGAATTCCTGAAAGATAATTTCTTAAAACATTTAATTACCACTGACTTTTAACATCTAAAATTACTTTAAAAATGTGCATAGAGATGAAAAATACAGAGGAGCTGGACACGCCTTCTGAAACTGGGACTGGTGAGTAGTGCTGATGGAACCAGCTTGTGGCAGATTAGTTGAAGGAAGTTTTACGCGGTATCTCTACCAGTAGTGCTAGGCTGGATGAAAGGAAAAAAAACCTGAAAACTTTCCCCTTCCCTTGCTTTTGATTACAGCTTGAAAAAATACCTAACACGAGAAAAAAAATAATTAGGCTATGCCCCAGAATGCAGCATTCTTTTAAAATTTCCCAGACTTCTGTTTCAAAAATTACAGCAACCAGTATAAACTTCACAAATCCACCGAGGAGGCAACTCTTCAAATACCTGTGGTTTCCCACATTTTCCAAGGAAAACAAAAAGATTTATAGTTTCTCATGTTAAATCCGAGAAGCTAAACTTTGAGAGACATACTTGCCCACCTGCTGCATGTGTATTAGTTCTAGCTGAAGAGAAGTCAATAAAAATGGAGAAGGAAGAATTTGCAGAGCTGGTTAAAGTAATAAGATTTGTTTCAGAGCATCTGATCTTTAGACTAACAGACTTCCAAACAGTTGGACAAGTAAATAAAGCACCACAGGGAACCGCTAGTTGCAATAGGTTACCGCAGGGATACGCACAAAGGAATTCCTACAACTAAGAAAGGGCCGGAGCTATGAAACTTATAATATCAGCGATTGGGGTGAATTGCTGACTTCTACGACGCTTAGGAGCGAATTGTATAGGTACCCACGCTTTGAGGAGGACATAAAACTCTGTTCTGAGCTCCGGGCAGAATTACACCCAATAACAATTACCACTGAGAAACAATATTTTGCACTTCATGTTGATCCTATGCTTCTGAAAAAATAGCTTTTTTTAGTTCCACTTACTCCTTTTTCTGGATGGAAGGTTTGAAGAAGCTTAGGGATACATTTCACTACATGGTCTTACATACACGACGCAAAAGGAAGTATTTGCTTTAAAGGCTTCCCTTTCTTTGGAGAAATTAAAAGAAAATCCAAACAAAAAAAAGCCTGTGAATCCTCCTACCATCTCCCTGGGATTTTTCTGCACCACGTACAAGCTTCCCCTGGACGGAAGCAGGACAGCAAACGCATGTCATGCAGGGCAGTGCAGGATACGTGAAGCCCATGTGCGTAACAGCCCCAGGTCCCAGCAGTCGGGAGCGGGGCCGTGCAGCGCAGCAGAGAGCAGCTCTGCCCCGACAGAGCAACAGCAGACAGCGAACAAAGCACAAGATGTCCCGTGTCCATCCAGCGATGAGGGGGTGGAGGTGACACTGTTGTAAGGTGCCATCCGATCAGGACTTCTTTTCTGTGCTTGACATGAATAAGGGGATTAGGATGGCAAGTTTCCGTGAGCTCACTCTATCGGACAAAAGGCCCCGAGGTTTAGTGTCACACTGCCTGATAAAAGTACAGGAGGCTGTCAATCAAGGGCTCCTAGGTACTTGTGTCGGTGACATAATCTTATTAGAAGATAAACCAGTGAAATCCTTTTCATGATGAAAAGTTACATTTAATTGCTCCTTTGCTCTTCTTTTCTTTCTCTTGTTCATTTGCCCATTTAACTTTGTTAATGTTAGCTATTACAAGAACATAACGGCACAAAGATGCAAGCCATCTACCCTATAGCCATGCTCATAATAAATGAACGGCTAAGGATGCCGAAGGATGGCAGTGTCTGTGCAGAAACAGCATCCGTTGAAATCTTTTAAGCAGAAGGTCAAAAGAGTTACTGAATTAATTAGCAGGAGTGCTCATGCACAAGGATAAAGTTAAATGTTATGTCAGTTGCTTTAATACCAAAGTAAGCTGACAAAAAGACTAAAAAATGGCAAAGCTCAGTCTCTGTGCAACAAACAAAGGGAGACTTTTAATATCCTCTTACAGGAGCAAATCCATATTAGCCTCAGTAATGTGAGTGTTTCAGCCAATTTCAGGTTGTTTCTTTTCGGTTTCACAAATACGCCGCTGATGCTGACAGCATGAATCACCGCACACCGCCGGGAATGAATCAGGAGAAACTTCACCAGAGCCCGGAGGGGCGAGTCGGGAAGCGTCAGCATCTGTATCCCCTGCGTGCCCGCTGCGGCACCCGGGACTTGCCACGCTACACCGTGGGCTTGGCCGGGCACGGGTCAGGACCCAACCCGTGTGACGCAGGCCAGGGTGACAGAGGAGCCCTGGCAGCGCAGAAGCTCTCCCATGCCCGAGAAGACACACGCACAGTACTGTCTTCTGGGTAGAGAGGAGAAGGACGGGATGCTCTGCCCGAACCTGGTGCAGAGGAGGTGGCTCCGACACTGCTGTCCCTGGAGACCCTTGCAGCTGGACACCGGCCCGGCTGCGCGGCTGCAGTGTGAGCAGCCCACATGCATGCACCTGCCCTGGCCACACCGAGCGCAGCCCCCGGGCAAACACAGGGCTCACGTCCTCATCCGTGGTCCCTCAACCTTCCCAAGACACCCCCCGCCATCACTCTGAGCCAAAGGAGGCCTCTGTGATGACCACCATGGCGTTACACGTGCTCGCCGTACAGCACGGGCGCTCCCTCGGGTGTGCACGCCTGTGCACCGCACTGCTCTGTGTGCACGTCTGCGCTCCGGCACTGGAAAACGTCACGGCCAGGAAAGAGCAGGGATCTGCCCTGGCCACCGTCCCTGCTGGGCGGTCACCCCGCTGGGGGGGCAGCCGGGGGCCGGGCCGCAGCCTGACTACTTGGTCTGGCTCGCACTCCGCAGAAGCAGCTGAGGAGCAGGGAGCCACGCAAAGTTTTACAGCTATTTTCCAAATATTTTCAGTTTGGGAAAGAGAGCTTGGATGTGATCTTGCTTTAACAGGACTGATCCAACAAAGGCTAAATTGAAGGTCAAGAAGTTTATCCTGCAAAACCCAAACTGGACACAAGGATTAGCCAAGCCTTTGCCAGTCCAGAAGAGCAGAGCTGCTCAGGCTACTGTGGCCCAGATTGACCCAGAAAATGCCTCTGGGAAGTAAACGAGCGTTCGCCATGCAGTTCAGTTACCCCAAGGCCCCCAGTTCTTCACCTGGCCCGGCATGTAACTTTACCTTAGAAACAGGTACCGAAGAGACCAAGTAAAATTAACCCCCTTTTTAATGTGCAGGATCACAGCTCAAGCTAGAAGCTATGCTTCTCAAAATATGTATTTTTAAAGCATCATAGAATTGTCACAATTAATAAACTACAAACGTATTCTCAGTAAACGACTTGTGCCATTTAGTGCCACAGAGTCCCACTAAGATTTTTTACAAAGTACCTGAGTGTGCATGTTATCCAAATAATTTAGCTTCGCAAATGTGAAATGTTTAAAGAAAAAATGAATTCCATTCATTTTACACATACTGTTCCTTATTTTATCCAACTGGCTGTCTGACTGAGAACAAACTAGCACTTTAAGCTGAAATGCTTTGAGAAATTAAATGTGTAATTCTCTCCCATAACTCAGATGATCTTAAAGAAAATAAGTCCTCTAGAGTTCTTCAAGAAAACCACATTTTCATTTAAGGATTAACAAAAAATTCTGACAAATGTCTTAATACTTGGCTTTTTTTAGTAAAAGTACACATGAAAAGTCATAAGAGAGAAAGATCAGAGGGGTTGAATGCAGAACAAAAGCAGTTGCAAAATGTGATTTAACCTTGGTTAAATCAGCGGTAGTTGGTGATTTAGTGAAAAGAACTGTGACGTTACTGGGCTGTTGATCACGTGTCCCTGGCGTTCCCCAAACACTTTGCCAATGGAAATCTAACTCCAGCTTTTGGGAAGGCAGTTTCAAAACAGTGCAACGTATTATAAATTAATTACCTGACTTTCTATTTTCTCTCAAAACAACAGTTTCTATATTATGCATATTTACAAAATCCTTTATTACATTTCCAAATATTTAATCACACATATTTCATACCTGCCAGTTCTGTGTTAGACCCTAGAGACTCCGATTACTAAATTGAGAAAGCCTGTCAAAAATATTTGCATACAGGTTATTAGCTATACACCCAAATTTCTCTTACTTTTTTTCTTAAATCAACACGAGATGTGGAACAAGATCAGCCCCACGCAGCTCTGTCAGGTAGCCGTCTTGGTCACCTCCGTTTGAAACGTCGCACGGCGTACGTAGGCTAATCAATGAAACCGAACTCCTGCAAATGAACGGTTAAGAGCTTTCAAAGCAGCGATGGGGAAAGAACAATGGGTGAGCTAAGTGCAGAAATGTATTTTTACTGATCGAACTTAAGCAAATCCAAGAAACCATTAGGAAGTGCTGTCAACTAAAGCTTGAAATCTAAGAAAGTAGCCATTCAAAGCACAGTAGGCCCTTATAAACAGTTAATCCACGCAGCTGCAGTAGTTAAAGCAAACACACTACCCTTCACTGCGCCATCAATTACACCTTCCCAGAAAAAATTACACAAACTTTGTAGGATTTTTCAGAGAGAAGATGGATTCTTTTGGAGACTTGAGGTCAAGACTGGGCTGTTTAAAGTATATTATTAACAAATAAACATTTATTGCAAAAAAACCCTATAGGCCTTTGGGGAGGAAAATTGTGTTATTTTTGGCATCAAATGACACAAGCCATTTATGACATGAATGGCTATCACCAACAGACTGATGAAATGGCAAATGTCTCCCACTTAACTTCCCCCGGCTTCCTGAATAAACTTTTTCAAACACTTTTTTCCTTCTGAAATGGCAATAAACTCCATGTAATTTTGGTTTTCTCTCTGTTCTAGCTATTTCAAGATCCGTAGCTGGAAAGGGTTGAAGGTACTTCCAGATGGAAGCTGAAGACTCCCCAAAGACTGGTAAGGCGATGAAAATCACATTGTTAGGATCTGGGGCTATGTACTGCCCTTGTTTGTATGTATTCTTGCTTGAGTGACAACTCGCAATTGGCTTTCAGATGGCTGGGTGAAAAAGCTGAGGTTTAATTGTGGCATCCAACAAATTGAATGTTATAGCTCTTGTCATTGAATGTATCCGCTACGCGCTCAGACAAACCCCTGCCAAAATATGAGCTGAATTTTTAAGAAAGAAAAAAGCCACAAATGGAACAGGCTTCAATTATGCTAGACAACCAATATTCATAGGACATGGATGGAATGAAGACAGCTTGCTTGCCTTGGGCTTGTTTTCCGACCTTTCTGTAAGACACGGATCAGCCCGGCAAGCTCTGCTACCGATCGGCGCTCCGTCCCACCACGCTGCGCCAGCCGTCGAGCGCAGTCGCTCGCGGGACCATGGACCACCCTGCTCTGGCCTCTGCCACGAGGGATGCTGCGGGTGCGGTGAGCGGGCACAGCCAGAATGCCGGCACTGCTTTGCTGAGCCCTCCCATCTCCTCCGCAGGGATCAGCGGCTGGAAGGGGAGGACGCCGCACTGGGCAAGGCTGCTCTCCCTGTAATTGCCCTGGAATCTCTGGGGATTCTCCCACATAAAATTAACGCAGGCGCCATCAAGGCTAATTTATTCCACACCCACAAAACCATGCTGGGGAACTGGCCCGGGCACGGGTAGTGAGACCGAGGCAGCCCGACTCCAAGGACCAGGCTGGCAGGAGCCACGCGCCCCCCAGGCACCGCTGGCTCCCCCCAGCTTGGGACACCCACCCAGCAGCTCAGGGACCCCACAAGGGCCACGCGTGCCGCCGCAGTCCCCGGCGCAGGACACGATGGGAAGCTGCCGCTGAAGGACCAGCTCTGCCCCCTCCGAGCAACGCTGTCCCCAGGCAGCCCCTGCCCACAGCGGGCAGGGCACAGCGCTGCCGCCGGGATCCCCCCACAGCGGAGCCGCCTGCTCCCCCATCAACAAAGTACCTGCCGGCTGCAATGCTTTCTGCTCCCATCGGCTGAGCCACTGGTGCGCTGCAGCTCCGACCCCCAAGTCTGGCCAGCTCAAACCAATGACACCAAGTAGAGATCGCATGGCTGCAATGTTTCACATGCCATTTACTCCCTTGAATAATTTTACTCCATTTGTACTTTTGCAAAATTTCACAAATTGCTCTTAGCAATAACGTGGTTTTTGTACTACAAGTACTCTCATCACTGTGTCCCAGCTGTAAAAAAACAGAGCCTAGCTTTTCTTTTCACGCACATGCAAGCCAAAAGGCACAGGCAGGACACTCTAATATCTGCTGCAAGCGTCAGCGCTCGTGCAAATGCCGCGATAAGCACAAACTGCATATGGCTACAGCACTGTTCCTGTTGCCTGTTCACGACTTCCAAAAGGAAAATACGTGGACAGCTTCCTTGCAGCTTGGGAAAATGTTGGTAAATGAAGTTATGAAGTAAATAATTTCTCATATGTGTGTGTAAATAAACAGAAGTGAGAAAGTATCCAGATATAGCAAAGCTTTGGCATGTTTGGCTGACAAGGAAGGGAATCCTCAGAAGAGCAGCATCGCCCCCAGGGCCAAGCGATGCCCAGAAGAGAGGAGTGAGCTCTTCCTCCCTACCCCTCGGGGAGAACCAGGCTATGAAAATCCAGGCGGCTGATGCTGTCGGGACGGCCGCCCCCAGCCCCGGGCACTGCAGCGAGGTTTCCCCAGCCAGCTCTCGGCACCAGTGGGTGACGGCGCCGGAGCCCACGCTTGTTGGCTGCGCACCTCCGACCGCAGGGCAGACCCTCGCCGCGCCGCAGCCTGTGGGCGTGGGGCAGAACCCACCCGCTGCCGGGCAGCACAACGTGAGCCTGCAGCCGATGCACACAGCTGCCCGCAGCAACGCCTAGCGGGCACCGCCACCTTCTCCCTCCCACGAGGGCAGAGCTGGAAAAGGGCACGATGGCTGCAGCGGAGCTCAGAGCCACCGCCACCGTGCAGCGTGGGGCTGCACCAGTGTCAGACGGACAGGACGCACAGAACCTGAGCTCCAGGGGCGCACGCAGGGCCACACCAGTCCTCTCACCACAGCGTGTGCCGGGGATGCCTGGCAGCCGTGCAAGATGGTACCGGGTTCCCTGCCGCCCGCCACAGCAGGGTCTGCACCCTCGGCTGCTGAGCTGACAGCGATCCCGGAGCCTCTGCACCTCTCCCTTCCAGGCGCAAACGCAAATGCTACTGGCAGGATAGCTTGGGGGGGTCTCTCTGTATGGCCTCAGTCCCCTGAATTTCACCGAGCCGTCCTTCATCACCTCTGTCACTGCTACAAAGTAGAGATGATGAGTCTGTGCGATTGTTTGCATGTAATAAACCCCAGGCTGACATGTAATAAAATCAGTATCAATAGAATCACTTCAGAAAAGCGTTTTCTCTTAAGATTTCAAGAGCTGCACACAATATGCAAAGCTCGTTCACTGGGGCTTAAGGCAGACTGGCTTTGCATTGACCTCTGCGGAGAGGTAGGTCTTGCTCACCGTTCCTTTCTTCGTCTGCCTTCCCTCTTCCTTTCTCACTCTGGACTCTATTCATGATCAGAAGGTGACGGGGAAGCACTTGAAATGCAGTATTTGCCCTTCCCCAGTGCAGTCATAAGCCAAGTGGCTTGCAGAGGACCACAGAGCCACCAGCAGAGCAGGGAGCACGTGCTTGGCTCTGTCAGAATGCTTAATGCAGGAAAGGGATTTCTGAAGCCTCACTGCTGGTACCAACGTTCACAGAGGGCCCACCACACTTTCCTAATCACCTCCAGCGTGAGCTGACCCGCAGGGTTATGCTCCACATGTGAAACTTCTTGTCGTCAAATGAAGCCCACATCACGATTCAACTAAGACGACAACTCACAATGCTGAACTGCGACTTCTGTTCAGGGTGGGGTTCGCCTACGAGGAGCCCCATCCCCCAAAAACTTCAGCGAGCGGCTCCACCACACTCTCTCTAGACACTTGCTGTCAGGTAAGAAAACTGACCTTGCATGACACCGCAAGCCACTGCACGCCAGGGAAACTGCCTTCAGTGGCGTTACTCATGGGAGCCCTGGGAGCGGGGATGTGCCAGCTCAGGCGCCCGACGGGGCCCGTGACCTGGCAGCGCCATCCCCCCCCGCGCAGGCGGCGCTCCCGCCACGGGTGACTGCTGCAGGAGGAATGTGCTGCCGACCTCCGCGAGCGCTCGCAGCCCGCCGCGCGCACCGGTAATCTGAAGATTGCTCTCCGAAACGGTAACAGAGAGGTTCTGACTCAGGCCTGCACGTACACACAAACCTTCACGGAGCGGACACTCGGCCTGCAAACCGCGAGTTTTAACAACGGAGGGGAGGAGGAGGGAGGATCAGCTCTTTCCCTCCTGAAGGCAGGAATGCAGAGCTCTCTGTGCCCAGGCAGACCCAGCGGGACAGGTAGCTCCCGCGAGGCCAGCCCACGCAGGCAGGGATCCCCAGCTCACCCGCCATGGCCAGGAGGAGCCAGCCCGTGGCTTCTGACCTGTGTGAGCTCACGAGCAGCGCCAGCACAGCTCTGACGTCTTGAACACGCCATGTGTCCATAGGGAGGATCCAGGTAACCCAGATCCCCGCTGCTGGGAGGAGTAGCTGAGGCAGGAACGGGGATGCGCGCCCGGCCAGCTCCAGCCCGTGCTGGGACCATGGGAGCTGGGTCAGCCCTCGCTCCCCCCTGCTCACCACCTTCCCGCAGTGCCTGGGACTTCTCCTCAGCTCCTCAGCACCTGCAGAGCTCACGACAGCGCCCACGAGCCAGGTGGGTAGGCCTGCTCCTGGACAAGGTCGGCACAGCACCACCAGAGTCCGTCGCCGAGGGGTGCTGCACTAGAGACGGCTGAGCACAGGTCCTCAACTGCAACGAAATGTCGGCAGGAGATCCTCAATGTTTATGAATAGCGCTGGGGTGACCAGACTGGCATGTACAGCTGGACCTTATCATACCAAAGCATCCCTCTAATCCAAGGTAGCACTCCTCTTCTGCCATCGTTTCAGTGTTTTGGTTTGCTTTGTTTGTCTTAGTTTCAGGATTTCCTACAGTGTTTTATTGTGATTTGCTAATAAACCACTTTGTACAATACAGAATTAAATACTTGTCTCATTTCACATGCATTATCAAAAGAAACCTCAGCAAGTGCCCCCACATCCCCCCCCCCCCCCACCCCCCGCCCCCAAAAGTGGATTAGACTTGTGACATAAGAGAGAAAATGAGAAACCAGAGAAGCTGTTTCCACTGGGAAACTGCAGGAACAGCTCTATCAGGTGACAGAAAAACCCTCGCTGTAGGCAAGCTGATTATGTCACAGGATAGGATCCCACAGGTTGAAAACAACTGCTCTGTGGAGTGGATGCTAATGAGAACCGTAACCTTTCTCACTAATGAGTTTTGGCAGGTACCACGCTGCAGCCCACGGGTCCGGTCCCGCAGAGCTCCCAGCGACACCAGCTCCAGCCGTGGCTGCCAGCGGTGCCCCTCCGCAGAGCAAATGCCACCCGGGCATACCCTGCACAGCCACGTGCCGTAACAAACGCGCTTTCTCACTAACACACCAGGAACACACCGCTGCTCGGTTTGTATGGAGAAACCATAGAATTGTATGTAAGAAGCACTGATGTTTCTGTCAGTCTGCAGGGATGAGTAACCACTGGCTGTGATTAGAAATGCAGTATTACAGTATTAATAATTTCTTCTGCAAATTCAAATTTCCTTGTTTTTTATCATCCTAATGACCTCTAATAAAAGTAACAACTGCAAAAAAAATATTCTTGATGTAGACTATTATTCTCTTGGTTTGTTTGGGGTTTTTTTTGTTGTTTTCGTAATCAGTGAACGGTGATTCAGGTTCCACAAAGGAACAAACACATGACAGTAAACTTCCTAACAGCTACCAGGAGGATTTGGTCCTCAGCATGTGCACGTAAATTCCATTAGCTCTTACTGAGAGAGTACACGTGCACTCTTGTACATTATAAATAATACACTGATTGCAGTAAAATCAAGGGCCAAATTCTACCCTTTGATGAGTAAGGATGGCTCTCACTGAAGTCAACAGGAATTGCATGTTCACGAGTTCACGTCAACATTTGCAAAGGAAGATTTTACGCGTATTTAAAAAAACATTGTGTTTTGGAAGCAAAGCAAATGACCTCCACGACAAGTATTCTCTGTAAATGTACTGGCTTGTTACAGCAGCATCAGAGTACAAACCCTTATAAAGTTCCCGAGAAATATGTTATTCCTTGTTAATGTTGATATTAAGGGCATTTAATCAATTTGTGCCGTAGCAGTTCTGCTGTATCTATAAAGAAGATCACTGTAAAATTTCAAAACCAACAAAATATTAAACTGGAATTAATCAAATTAACAATTCCTTTACTGTAATACAATCTCACAAACGTCTACTGGTTCAGTTGCCCACAGGCAAATAGTTTTTGAAAGGTGAGCAAAACACCCCAGTTCTGCAGCAGCATCGCGATGAGAGGCACGCAGGTGGGTTCCACGGGCGGCTGGATTCCCAGCGCAGTCACGACGGCTGGTGTGACAGATCCCGGGTTCCTCTGGTAATACTGATCTGAACGTTTCACCTTCTCGAGACAGTGAATACTTAACGCTGCATACAAGAGACTTCATTTTAAGGGTTTTGCTTCTACATAATCTGCATCAAAATTGCATAATATGCCACACATGGTGCTTTCTACTTATAAGGTGTATTTACCATCCAACAAAGGGCCGTGGCAACACATCTATTCTGTGTATGTGCGGGTCATATAAAAGGAGAAAATATTTTTTATCAGTAATTTGTTTGGGAACAAGGAGAGCCTGTTTTGCAAAATGGCTGTTTTGAGAACAGCCTGTTCAGGTCCGGGGACCAGAAGTGCCCGTCCACTCCTCCCGGCCCTCCCGCCGCACCAGCAGCAGCAGCAGCTTGCCCTGACGCTTCCCAGCACCCGCCGATGCCAGGGGCTGGCGCTGGTCTCCCTGCCCGCGCTCCTCACAGCGACTCAACAAGTTTGTCAAGATACGTTCGAAGCAATCGCAGACATACCCAAAAGTAAAACAAAAGTAAGACAGTATTTCATTTGAGGAATGACTAGCCAAAGCAAGTCCAGGAACTTAAAGTAAACGTAAGGGTAGTATTAAAAAAAAAAAAAAAAAAAAAAATCTGCCTTCTGCCCCTTCTGCCTTAATTTTATGTTGAATTTAAAGAGGCATCTAGAAACAGTGAATAATTTGCCTGAAAAAGGCATGCAAGATTTAGATCTATACAGCATGCAGTTATAAACACCAAAGAGCATTACATTTAAAACCAAAATCAGTTCATTTTACCTTACAAGTTTTGTCATTTTTTTCTCTCTTATGGCCTCTACTCTCAAACTCAGAAGTCTAGGTTTACTTTCCACATTTATTTTAAATTAAATGTGAAGTTGTTCACTTTTTTTTTTTACTTAGTTACTAATGGAGAAAAGTGGCGATTCCTTCCCTAAATGTTACCAGTGCTGTTAAAGCTCCCACTGCTTCAAAATAACCTTATCTCCCTGTTACATTTTTTTAAAACATCGTAACTCAGAAAACACCTCTGCTTTCTAAAAAAAATTCTGATACTTTTTTATTAAAAAAAAATCAGTTTTAATTCATAGCTTTAGATATAGCATACTACAATTACACAGTCAGCAAGGTATACATTTGATAATCATTCCCTGCCTACTTGATATATTTATTCTAATTCACTTAAAGAAAGGAAATTTCTGTTTTTAATTGCACCCACCTAAATCCCAAGTAACTCCTCTAATTTCATTATTTGGCTGCTCGAGACTCAGCTGTTACTTATAACTAACCTTATTCTTTGTTTCAGAACAAAATTGGGGTTTTTATATTTTGTAACAAACAAGAAACTGTCATTTCATTATGAGTCAATCTTTGCCTCGTGAGTAATGCAATCATCCCCAAATCGTGCCAAAAACCCCTTTCTACCACACTAAACCATCCAAGAGCAATACCTGGTTTGTTTACCTTTACTGGAGATTACTGTACAATTCACTTCACAGTTTTATTTATTTACTTGCTTGCTTGCTTACCTCACTTGAGTAATAACATGACATATCATGTGGGAAAAAAAAATGTAGGCAAAGAGAAGCATTTATCCCTGTTTTTTCTGCAAGTATGTCATTTGAACTAGTCCACCCTTTATAGAGGGCACTGTAATGGTCTTTTTCCATCTCGCTGGGGGTTAAAATCCACAGCCTTTTTGTGAATCTGCATTTTATCCAACTCGTGACATGGTCTGAGCCAGCCCAAGCAGTAGAAAATCCCTTTCTAATATTATCACGAAATATTGCTGTTATATTTACACACTACATTCTTCCGACGCTGCCGCAAGGACTGAGCAGCGCACGGAGCGTTGTGCAAACCAAACAGCAGAAAATGCACTTGCCTGCTCTGAGCCTAGCAGCGGCAGGGAAAACGAGGCATTTCACGAACCCCCCCTTCCCCCCGGACCACCCCGCCGAGCACGTCCGCAGACGTCGGTGGGTTCTGTGCCTGCGCGTGCCCCCCGCGCCCCCGCTGTCAGCCGGCGCTGCCGTCACCGGGGAGGGCCCCGGCCATCCCGCAGACCCTCCTGCCGACATCCGCACCCCACGTGAGGGGGGCTCTCCCCTCACTATTCACCATAGCTGCTGTAGTCTTCATTCCAGGAGAAGGAGACAGTAAATAAAATGAAAACAAGCCCTGGTACAAGAAGTCGCAGCTTCAGTGTAAAACTGAATGTTGCCTGGAATGCAAAATAACACCCACAGCTGCACTATGAAAAGCATACTCCTTTTTCTCCTGAATATTTCTTCCCAACTACCTGACTAAATCGAGCAGCCTCTAATTGTTACTAGAAGCGTGCCCACCTCTCAAAGCTCACCAGAGCAGAAAGCATTTTAAGGCGCACCGTGCTTTATCAAGGCTGTTCCACCACAGAGGCAAGCAAGAGGGGTATGTACTTACAATTGAAATACACTAATAACATAATTGGTCTAAGAAGAGACATTATAATCCAGCTATTTTATCATGATATATTACTGATAGTTGAAAAGGTGTGATGTATGCCTTTGAACTAGTTCAAAAGTTTAGGCCAAAAAATAATAGACGCGACTTCTAAACAGAATACAAAATGTTCCCATTTGTTATATATTTCAGTGAAGAAATTCTTGCAGTGTATTTCATACTTATTGGTTATTTTTTCTCAGGTTAGTAGCTAAGCATTATGAATTACCCTCTTATTAATGCAATTGCATATTGCCTAGGTTGCAGACAGATCCTCGCTATCATTTTCTACCACAGATTAGTGCAAATTACCTATTACCATCGTGATTATTTTATCCAGCAAGGTCACCACGACTGTAGCAGAAAACCAAAATGTCTCCCCAAATTCTCAAGACAGGTTCCATTCCGGATCCCCGCTAGCATTCATTCAGCCGAGCTCCTACCCCGCTCTCAGCTCGTGGCTGGCCCTGCCGTGCCGGTGCCGCTCCCGCAGCCGTGCCCGCACCGTTATCTGCCCCGCAGCCCCCCTCGCACTGCAGGGAAGAATTCCTGCTGACACCGGGGGACCTGGGGGAGCTCGGCCCCATCGGGGCTACTCTGCTGACGTCATCAGCAGAAATAACTGCTCCGTTTCCTCAATGCTCCCGCTCCTGGAACTGTGTCGAGGTGCTGCGAGCGCCTGATGGTACAGCGAATTTTTAATCAGGGTGATGTGTCTGACAGTGCAGGGCTGGTTGGATTTTCAGCAAAAACACCAGAGTACTTCAGCGACTTTTAAAAGCATTTTTAGTGGATGACATAACTTTAATCATTACTCCATGTCCTGGGCATGTGCTTAGGCTACTCCTCATCTCTAAGTGCCAATCAGTTTTTACGCTATTTCCTAATGACAGAGGCACAAGGACTAGTGCCAGTCCGACGCCGGAGGCAAACGAAGCGGAGGGGGACACCACTGCTCTACACAATTTTGCCGAGTTCACATGATGAACGACTGCACTGAGGAGCTCAACGACACGTCTGGTGCTCCTCAGTTAAAAAAAAAAAAAAAAAAAAAAAAAAAGAGTAAAACTGAAAACAAGGAAAATCTTCCTGTTAGCAAACAGTGGTTACCCGTTCTGCGTGCAGCAGAATCTGGGAGCTCAATCACCTCTTGTACCACGGATCCTGCCTACATTCCACAGCCTGAGCTAGCAACAGACATGCGCTCGCTCTCTCGGGAAAAAAAAGAACATTCACAAAAATAAGAGACATTTACTAATAGGAAGCCTTTGTCTTACTTCAAATATAAAATGCAACTGAACTGGGAAACATCAGCCTCAGTATTATACTCATGTGAAAGAATTTCCAAAATCTGGAGGGGGTAACATTTCCCTACAGCAACGAGGCTTCGCAGCATTTTCTTCCCTTCCTGCGAGGTACACGCTGCTCCGTGCGGATTGTACATGAAAAATAAGCCCAGTCACTGACAAGAAAGGACTCAGAGATGAAGAACCGTATAAAGACACAACAGAAATACACAGTACGTCTTTTTTAATAGCATCTGCCGACGATGCTAAAACAATGCCTGACATATCTTGAAGAATCCAACAATCTAAATATCTCTCTTTCCCACACTAAGCAAAACTTAGAACGCACTAATGAAAAATTATGAAATAGCAACTGTGATTGTTTGCTACCCTATCCCTTGAATAAATGACCTCTCTTAGTGCCCTTATTTCCAAAGCTAGAAGAGGAATACAGATCTTTCGAGAAATTACATGCATTTCTTACACATGAAATATGTAACCTGAAACAGGCATTTTTCAGAGCATATTGGTTTTTTTAATATCAGCAATAACTAGGGCAAATCGTTACATAACACTAAGTACTGAGATAAAAACAAACCAGAAAAGCACAACCACAAAAAAAAAAAAAA
This sequence comes from Pluvialis apricaria, assembly GCA_017639485.1. NCBI lineage: Eukaryota > Metazoa > Chordata > Aves > Charadriiformes > Charadriidae > Pluvialis > Pluvialis apricaria. The sequence continues at coordinate 10,059,907 of CM030025.1, forward strand.
AGAAAATATACAAACGGGAAAGAAATGTAATATTTATAATTATTAATGTTTTATAGGAGGAAGCACTGTTATGAGTGGCACAATAAATAAATTCATTTAAGCAAAGAACCGGAATATAACTACCACAGCCTCCCTCTTTTTGATAAACATTCATTCTGAAGGCTTCAGTTTGTCAGAAAGAAATCTGCTTTTAAAGAATAAAAAGTGTAAGTTTCCAAATGTGGATTGATCCTGCAATTTGGCAAAGCTTTCATTGAAATCAAAGAGATTCTGTTTGACTTGGGCTTGTGAGAGTCAGCCTCCCTGCTGCCATTGTACTACTCTGGATTTTTTCCCCCTTAAAAACCTTGGAATCAAATATACCTGTGACCCTCAAAATCTTAAATTTTAGCAAAATATGTACTTTGCCTTAAATCAAAAGATCAGGATGTACTCGTGCAAAAAAAATGTTGAATCTCTTGTATAAAAAGAGTTTAAAATACACGCATAGCTTGGATGCTGGTCCCACTGATGCACCGATGGTATTTTTGTGATAAATTACACTTATTGGGCACCTCTGACTACCTCAAACTGTGCTTGGGCCACTAATCCATCTCCCTCAGGATTTATTCTAACATTCCAAGCATAGGGGTAGCTTTAAACAGCCAATATTTTTATTAAAAAAAAAAAAAAGAAAAAAAAAAGAAAAATGTTTTCACCCTTCCCCCTAATGTGAAATGCCCTCATCCGAGGATGGGCAGTAATCGCTCCTGACCCAGTGAAAGGTTTAAGGTCTGATATCTGACCCATCAGAAGCTTGCTTTCATTAGAAAGATGAGACACCAGTTTTCCAAAGATATACACGCAGCACTTGATTATAGTCCTGGGAGTTCTGGAGAAATCTGACCTTTAAATTACATTACTACGTACAGAAAAATCTATTTAAAGCAAATTTCAGTAACTAAGATATTAAAGTAATCTCTCCCTCTTTTTTTGGTGTCCCCCGTCCCCCCCCTGGATCTGTAAATAGGACTCAGGATAACAAAAAGCATCTGATTTTACTGATACCAGTCTTCCTCTCTACTGATACCGTTCCATCTCCCTCTCTCGCTACCCAAAGCATGCTTACTTAGCGTGTAGGCATTTTACACGCCGGTATGCTACAGCACGGGATGATGGCTGTACCAGCACGCTGGAGATGACTCGCACAACTTGCTCATGGCTTCACTCCTCCCTCCACGCTCGTACTGATAAAACTGATCATCTGCATCGCACAGCCCAGGAGAACTGCCTGCATGTATGAATAGCTATTTTTATCCTTTAGCCATCATAAAAGAATATTTCTCCGAGTCTAAAAGGCAACAGACAGGGAAAGCACACAAACAACGTCCATGTAGTTTCACATGTTTGCTCTTTCAGGCTAATAAAATTTCAGAGAAAACAAATTTTGATTTACCGTGTCTCCCCTCCCCTTTCCATGAGCTGCTGCTGCTGTCAGTCCTTCGGGGCACACACAGCAGGTTACCATGTAATGTCACACTAGGTGCTGGGATGCAACAAAGGCTAACATGTTGATATCTTTTTATTGCTCGTCAGCCTGGTTACCCCATTTCCCCCCTATACAATGGGACACCTTTGATAATATGGAAAGTTCTGAAGCGGTGACATTTTTATTTTCAGCCAGAAAAGTATTTTTGTTTTTACAAAGCGATAGTCTCCGCTTTTTGAGTCGCGAAGCGTGATCCTTTATTTTACAGAAACTGATGACGGGACTTAGAGGATACACTTGTTTGTAATGAATGTAAATATTTACATTGCCAAATAATGCTTTTTTAGGCAGCCTAAAGACTATTCTGAATTCTTTCCTCATTAACAAAAATACCTGAGGTAGCACTACCTACAGAGGCGGAGGTTTCATTGATCTACAACTACAGCTACCGGGAGGTGTTTTATTTTGCGTGGAAGTGAAAGGCACAGTCCGCGGGCCCGCTGCCCGTGCGGGGGTGAGCACACGCACACAGGAGGCTGCAGGGTCGCAGCGGCCCAGCGGAGGCAAGCGCCAGCCGTTTCCCGGTGAAGCGCCCGGGCCCGTGGCGGACTCTCTGGTAGCATGCTGGTGAGGGCTGCAGGATGAAATAACACGTTTTGTTGTAATTCCTAAACAGGGGGACATTTATCCGGGCCATTTATACAAGAGTTATAACCCTAACAATATTTATACTCAGCATGTCATGTTAGCATTTACTACCAGTTTCCATGGAGATGGATTTTCATGCTGTAGCTATGAAATGCACATTGTTGCCACTAAGCCACTTCAGGCCTTTCTGGAAGCCTGCTGAATGCCTGACAAAAGTTGATGCAAACCAATAGTTGTTGTTCTTTGTTTGTTGCCAGACTTCTAGCAGAGCCATATTATGTCCCAGTGATTGAAGTGCCCATGTTCGCCCCCCTCCCGGCACAAAAAGGATCCTCAATTTCGGTGACAAGCATGAAGTGGGCTTCTGCAGGGGAGGACAAACACGGCGCGGGGCAGGGGCTCTGTCTCCGCGCGGGGACGCGGCGCGGCGGGGGGCGGCCTCCCGACAAAGCGCGACATTTGGGGATAAAGCCTACGCCAAATAAAGCGCGGGCAGCGCCCGGGCCGGGAGGGACGGAGCCAGCGCCGGGCTCCTCCCGCCGCGGCGGCTCGGCCGGCGCCGGCCCCGCCGGGCATCGCACCCTCCGCGCCCGACGGCGGCTCGGCGGGACGGCGGCGGCCCCGCGCCCGGGCTCGCTCCGCCGGGGCGGCCCGCGGGAGCGCACCGACGGCCCCGCCGAGCCCCGCTCGGGCGCCCCGGCCCCGCCGCCGGGCAGCCGGCACCGGCCGCCCCCGCTCCGCGGGCAGGTCTGCGTCCGGGGCCGGCGGCGGGGCCGCTCCCCGGGGCTCCCGGCTCGGCTCCCGGGGCCGCGGGCGGCGGCGGCGGGCCGGCGCTCGCCCCGGGCTTAAGGGCCCCCCGTGGGGCGGCTCCGAGCGCGGCCGCTGCCCGGGCGGCGGCGGCCGGGGCGAGCGGGGCAAGAGCCGGGCCGAGCCGAAACGGGCCGCCCCGCCGCCGCCGCCGCCGCCGCCGTCCCCCTCCGACGGCGCCGCGGTGTCCCGGCCCGCGGCGGGTCCGAGCGCGGCGGAGCCCCGGTGCGGGGGGCAGCTCCCTGCCCGGGCCGGGCGCGGCGGCTCACAGCTTCTGCGGTGCCGCCCCGTCCCCCGCGCCGCCGGGGCTCCCCGCTCGCCGGGGCCACCACCCGCGCCGCCGCGGGCCCCGGCGCGGCGTTCCCCCGCTCGGACAGGCTCCGGGGCGGCGGCCCGGTCGGAAACACGCTGCGAGCCCGCGGCGCCGGGCCGGGGCTGAGCGGGCCGGGGCTCCCCCGCCGCCGCGCACTCTTACTGTTGGTAGTCCTGTTTGCAGTAGAGCTTTCGGTCCCGGAAGTAGCAGCTGGTGGTGAGCGCCTGCTGACACGCCGCGCACTGCAGGCACTCCTCGTGCCAGGAGGACTCGTTCACCCGCATCAGGAACCGGTCCGAGATGGGCCGCTGGCAGCCCTCGCAGACGGCCTGGTGCTGGCAGTCCGACCCTGCGAACGGCAGACAGCGGCGTGAAGCGCCTGTCCCCGGCCCCGCTGCCCCCGGCCCCGCTGATCCCCCCCTGCCACCCACCCACCCGCCCGCCCCCCCCCCCTCCCGCCCCCGGCCCCGCAGCTCGGCGGCATCCAGCCCGACGGCCGCCGCCGAGCCCGCGCCCCGCAAACGTCGGTGAGAAAGTCCCGCGGCCGCCCGGGCCCGGGCCCCGCCGCAGCGCAGCCGCGGACACCGAGCGCAGCGCGGGGCCGGCGTTCGGCGCGGCCGAGAAGCGAGCGGCAACTCACCCAGCAGCACTCCCAACGTGGCGGGACCCGAGCGCAGAGGGTGGTCTTCCATTTTAATACCGTCCAGCATCTTTGAGCAGTCCGACTGGCCCCGCGTAAAGCACCTCTCCAAGGACTCGGGACCTGTTGCGATGTCCATGGGGCGGGCGGCGGCGCGGGCCGGCGCTCCGGGGCGGCGGGGGCGAGGCGCTGCCGGGCGGCGGGGCCGGCTCAGCCCCGCGTCTGGCCGAGCTCGGGGGCACTCTGCGGCCGGGAGGAGGGAGTCGCTTTTATTTTTATCTGGGAGACATGAGGAGCGTTTCCTGCCTGGGCTTCCAGAGACGGGGGGCAGGGGCAGGAGCCGGCTCCGCCGCCCATGGGGGCTACACGGGCGCGCACATGCCGCGCACACGGCGCAGGGCAGCCCGCGGTGTCACCTGCTCGCTGGCAGCGCCGGAGCCCCACGCCCTCCGCGGAGGGCCCTCCCGGGGCCAGGCCGGGCCGGGCGGAGCGCAGCGGCGGGGCCGGGCGGGGCGGCGGGGCTTCCCCGGCGCTCGGCAGCCCATGTGCCATGCGGCGTCCCGAGGAGCCGCGCCGTTTAGAGCAGGGGCCGCGGCGGAGGAACACACCCCCCGGCGCCTCACCCCTCCTCAAACTTGCTGACATTTGAACTCCATTGGTGCGCGCCGTATCGCTGCGCCGCGGTGATCCGTCTCCTCGACGTCAAATAGTGCCCCGGCCCCGCCGGGCCCCCGCGGCCCCCGAAGCGCGGCGGCGCCCGGGGCGCGGGGCGGGCGGGCTCCGCGCACCCCGGGGCGGCCGAGCGGCGAAGCGGGCGCGGGCCGGGGCCGGGCGGGGAGAGCGAGCGAGCGCGGCTGCCGAGGATCGCGGCGGAGCGGGGCCCCAGCCGCCCCGCTCCCGTTCCCCGCTGCCGGCCCCGGCCCGACGGCGGCTCCCGGCTCCGGCCCCGCCCGGGGTAGGTAGCAGCGCGCGTCCCCCGGCGGGCCGCGGGCAGGTGGCGGCGGGACCGTCCCTCGGGGCAGCCGACGCCGTGCCGGGACGCGGGTCTGTCCCGCGGGCGGCGGCGGCGCGACCGTCCCCGGCGGGGAGGCGGGATGGGGCGCGGGGGTCGCACCGCGCCCGGCCGTCGCTGCCGGGCGGCTCCGCACTGCGGCGGGGCTGCCGGCGGGAGGGCCCGGCGGCGGCGGCGGCAGGCGGCGGCCCCGGGGGAGCGTCCGGCCGCCCCGCGCCCTCCCGCCGCCGCCGCCCGGGCCGAGCAGCGGCCCCGAGGGCTGCGGGACCCGACCGCGGCGGCGGCCCGGGAGCGATCGGCGGCGGCCCCGCTGCCGGGCGGCGCGGGGGCTGAGGCGTTCGAGCGCGGAGAGGCTCCGCGGGCGCGGAGCGGTGCGCGTGTTTGCGCAGCGGTGCGGGGTAGCCGCGCCCGAGCGCACCGCGCTCGCTTATTCCGTCGGAGGAAACAAAACAAATGGGAAAAGCGATTCCCACCGACCCGCCCGTGCGAGGGGGAGAGCGCCCGGAGCCCCGCGCCGCGGGCTTTCCTTTCGTTTTTGTTTCTCTGCCGCTACCGTTAAAAATCTAAACCCGAGGAAATAAAAATCCGGAAAGGATTCCGTGCGGAGTTTCTTAATGTGACCCGTGATATGCTGTGACCCTGCCGAAGGAAGGGAGTTTATTTTGTAATGCTCCCAAAATATTGATATTTAATAAGCAGGACAAGTGTTAACTTGAATTACTTAATGCTTCTTTTTCTGGGTCTTAAGATAAAGCCTTGGTTTTGTGCCGTTTTCGTACAGAAACATCACTGAAAGAAATTCGTGATTGTGTTTTAGTTAAATATTTTGGAAAGGGTTTTCAGTAATAGAGCTTATTTGGTTTTTGTTCTGGACAGTACAAATCTGAAAACCTTTGTAGCTAATGCTGAAAAAATAATATATGATTATTTAAGTCTGAGATCAAGATAAAAGCTGCTTAGATTTCAGAGTTCAATCAGTGAGGAAAAAAAGCTTGTCGTTTACATTAATTTTTTATGTTCCCTTCCTATTTTCGTGTAAGGATTCCGTGTTCTCCATCACACGGGGCTTCCATCAAATTATCTTCTACAATTGCGAGAAAAATTAAAGTCCCTCTTTCCTCAGTAGTTTTCGTAACTTCTCATTAAAAAAAGAAGGAAAAGAAAAACAGAAACAAAAAAAACCCCAACCAACCAACCAAAAAAAAAAAAACCAAAACCAAACCAAAAAAGACGCGCTGTGCGGCGGGACAGTTGGGAGCGGAGCGGGAACCCTCCCAATCTCGCACCCGCAGCAATAATTCAATCTTTGTTCGTGGGCTTTTACTCACAAATATCACACCAAAGATTTGTTGCTTCTTGCCATGTGTGTGTACGAACACTGCAGCGGATAATTGTTATCCCTGCCTCTTACCCCGAGAACAATTCGATGAGGTGTTACATTCGGTTTATATAGTGCTTTTAACGAAAAACAAAATACAATTAAAACACCCACGCGCAAAACCATCACAGAAATAAAACCAAACCAAGACTAAGGCAACCCCACCTCCCCGTGGCTTGGGTCTAATTCTCTATTTATTTGCAAGGCAAATCTTTTTGTTTTGAGGTGTTTTGTTTTAATTTTGAGAGTCGAGCGAGAAGTGCAGCCAGTCGCAATTCCGCGTTTCCTAAACGAGTCAGGGAAGCGTGAGGCACCGGAATAAATAACGGAGGGCTGAGCCCGCCGGCGGAGCCCCCGAGGCCGCCCCACGGCTCCCGCTGCGGGACGCGGCGCCCCGCTCCCTCCTCCGCGCCCGTCCGTCCGTCCGTCCGTCCGTCCGTCCCGCCCGGGGAGCGCCGGGGTGGCTCGGCTGGGGGTGCGCGGCGGGATCCCTTCCTCCGCGGGTCGGCGGTCGTGTGCGTGACCGAGCCGCCCGGGCCGGGGTCGCGCCTGTGCCGGCGAGGGGCCCGAGGGCCCCGGGGCCGCCGGGCGGAGCAGCAGAGGCACCCCCGGCTCTCTCCCCGGTGAGCGGCCGGCCGCGCTGGGGGGGGCTGTCCGTGCCGGCCGCCTGCACTCCTCCGCAGCCCCGTCCCTGCCCGCCGCCGGCGGCCCCCCCGGCTCCGGCCCGCTCCGCCCGCTCCCCCGGCTGTGGCGGGGCGGCCCCGCGGGGCGGGGGGTGCTGCCCGGGGCGCCGTGTGTGTGTGTGCTCCGCGGGCTTTGCCGCGCCGGTGCGGGGCGTGCGGGGGCGGCGGGCGCGGGGGTGCAGCCCGGCCGGGGATGGCGGGGTCCGGCTCGGTGCCCGGTGCCCGGTGCGGCGGGGCCTCGGGCGCAGCCTGCCCCCTGCCGGCGTGCGGCGGCACGGCCGGGGCTCCGCGGGCGCGGCGGGGCCGGGCCGGGAACGGAGCCGGGAGCGGGGCCGGGGTCAGCCGGGGCGAGCAGCGCCCGCGGGGCCGGGTGGGAGCGGGGCCGGCGGCGCGGCTCGGGGCGGACGGGAGCGGGGACGGCGGTGCCGGGTGCTGTCCCGCGGGGAGCCGGACGGGCTGCCCTCCCCTTGACGGGGCGCACCGGCCTCCCGCCTCGGTGTGCGCGGCCGCCGGCTCCCGGCTCCGTCCGCTGCGTCCCGGGGGCGGGGTGCAGGGGGGGGGGGGAGCCCCGCGCGGAGTCAGAGGGACACCGACTCACTCTGTCGTGTTTTTTCTCCACCCGCAGCTGGACGCCGCGGAGCCCCGGCCTTCCCCGCACGCCAGCGGCCGACGCCGAAGCATCGCTGCCCGGGGAGCCGCCCGCGGTGTGCGGCGCTCGGGGGGGCGCGGGGGCACCGGCCCGGCTGCACGGCGGACAGGGGCCGAGCTTGTCGTGGGTGCAGCCACCGGGACGGAGACCGGCGGACGCCCCTCGGGCGGCCTCGCTGCCCCCGACCCGTGGAGCCCCCCCGCGTACCGGGCGCTCCCCAGAAGTGCTCTCCAGCCGCGGCTCCCACCGAGAGCCCGGCGGCGGCGCTCACCCCGCGGTGCCTCCCCGCCACCGCACCGCCGGGCCGGGCCATAGTGCGGGGCAGCCACGCCGCCCCCCGCCCCTGCCGGCCCGGGAGCCGCGGCGGAGCGGACCCCTGCCCGGGAAGAGCCGCCGCCGGGCGCGCTCGGCGATGACTGATGCAGCCCGCTCTCCCTCCCTCGGAAGGATAAATGTAAGCGAGCTGCAAAGTGTAGTTACTAATAACAATAACAATAAATTATGGGGCCGTTGCTCAGTAGCACAAACGAACGGTTGCCGTGAACCACGCGGAGTCTCCCCGCGCCTCGCAGCCGCCCCCCCCGGGGACCGGCCTGTCCGCCGGCCCGGCTGCGCCCCGGCCCCGGGGAGGGTCCCTGCTCGCCCCGCGGCCTCCCGGAGCCCGTGACGGGGCCGCCGCGGTGCCCGGCGGGGCGCGGGCCGTGGGTGGGTGGGCTGGAGCCGGCGGGGTCTGCGCTCCGCGCCCGAAGGCCCGACCGCCGCCCGCGGAGCCGGGGAACCCCCGCGCCGTCCCGGAGGGGAGCGGGCCGGCGGGCCGCGGTCGGAGGCCGCGCCGCGTGGAAGGCGGCGAACACCGAGCCGATATTTTAATTAAGCAGGGTCTCTTTGATATAGGCAGCCTGATGCTATCTCTGCGCGCTGTTCCCTTCACGGCAGCTTTTGGGTAGGAAAATTGCTGAGAAAGCTGTATCAGGCGGAGCGCCGGAGCCGCCGGAGCCGCCAGAAAGCCCCGGGGAAGGCGGCGGGTGCGTGTGCGAGCGCGCGGCGCGCTGGGAGTTCCAGCTCTGCTGTGGTGCGGTGCGCGCTGGGTGCATTTTCGGGGGGCCTGGAGGAACTAGAGTCAATTTACCATGATTAAAGGCACAAGCAAGGAGGCGCCACACATTTGCATGCGCCTTCATCTTTCCTAAGTGGATTTTTGAGGGCAGCGCGGCAGACAGGCTTGGGCTCCGCGTCCCCCTTCGCCGGCGAAGCGCCTCGCCGCGCGGCCTCGGGGACCGGAGGTCCGGGACCCCTCTCCCACCCGAGGGCGCCGCGGGACGGGCCCCGGTGCCAGCGCCCCGTCGGGGCCGCGCTGCCCTGGAGCGGTGCCGCTCCGCCGCCCGGTCCCTCCTGCGGCGACAGGCGCGGCTCCGCGCTGTCCTCCCTCTCGCCGCGGGCCAGCGGCTCGCCCGGCGCCGGGCACGACGCGCAAGGGCCGCACCCGCGGAGGGGGACTGAGCCGGCGGCGCTCCCCGGGCGCCCCGTCTGCCGCTGCCCGGCTCAGCCCGCGCCCCTCCGGCCTCCTCCACCCGCCTCCCCTGGCCCCGCGTCCCGGCACGGCCCGTGTTACCGGCGCGGCCCCGTCCCTCGCCCGGGACAAGAGCAGTGCGGCCGCTCTCGCCCCGACCCGCTGCTCTGAGCCGCATGGCCCGGCCCGGGGTCGGGTCTCCCGGCTCCGAGTCCGGTTCGGACCAAACCGAAACGCTCTGGCTGCCGACCGGCTCGCACCTCCCGCCGGGCGCGGGCAGGGACCCGACGGGGCGGCCGGGAAGGCCGAGCCCCGGCTGGCAGCGGCGTGGCGCGCACATGTGTCCCCGCGGCGGCCGTGCCAGGTGCGGGGCTGGGGGCAGAGTTTACCGCCAGGCTCTGACGGCTCCGCGGGTTTCCCAGCCCGGGGGCGTGGGGGGGGTCTTTTCCCAGTTCAGGGCAAATACCTTCGTTTCACTGGGAAATTTAACCTCTCCTTGGAGTTGGATCCATTATACGGGTTTAATATCCGCTCTTTTACAGCTCAGTGTTGTAAAGGCAGCAGCCAGGTCTGTGAACTCTGACATATGCACCCGCGGGGGGGGGGACGGGACCTGCCGGCGCGGGGCGCGCCTGCGAGCGCAGCCTTTCATCTGCGGGGCCGCCGCACCGGCCCCGCCGACGGCAGCGGGAGGGGGCGGCGGCGCTCCCCCCCCCCTCCCCGTGCTGCCCGGCCGGGCCCCAACCGCCCGCGCTGCCGACCGCTCCCTCGGGGCCCCCGCAGCGGCCCCGGGGTTCCGCAGCCCCCGAGGCGCCCCCGGCCGCCGCGAAGCACCGGGAGTGCTGGCGGGGGTCCCACAGCTCCGCCGCCGCCGGGGAGCGGGCCGGGCCGGCTCGGCGGTGGCCTCCCCCGAGCCGCGACACGGCAGGTGCCCCGGGGGCGCGGGGGGGAGGCCGGGAGCCGCAGCGAGCCGGTGCCGAGGGCCGTCCCCGCCGGCGGGACGCGCTCCCGCAGAGACCCGCTCCGGAGAGCCGCCTCTCCCGCACGGGCGTGAACGGGGCGGTGCGTCGGAGGGACGGGAAGGGACGAGGCGACCCCGAACCCTCCGCTTGTGCTCCCGCGAACTGGCAGGTGCGTGGGGCGGCCCGGGCGGGGGCACCGGGCCGGCGCTGACCCCGGGGCCGGGCCGGGCCCTCGGGCCTCGCTAGCCGGGCGGGAGGGACCGGCGGTAGCGGCCCGGCCCGGCCCCGGGGGCACGGAGAGCGCCAGCGCTGCTTCCGGGCGGGGGGTGCTGCGGGGCGACGCCGGGAGCCGTGCCGGGCTGCCCGGCGGGATCCCGGCACCCGCGGGCCCCGCCGCCCCCCCGGGCAGCAGCCCCGGCTCCCGGTGCGGGCGGGCTCCCCGTGCCGAGCGGCCCTGGGGCCCGGTCGGACCGGGGCGGCGTCGGGAGCGCCTGTGCGGCTGCCGAGGGCGGCGGGGGCCGCTCGCCGGGCGGGGAGCGGGTTCCCGTCGGAGGGGGCCCGCTCCTCGGAGGGGAGGGAGCTGGCCGCTCCTCTGCTTTTCCGACGCGCTGCGGGATCGTTTCTATGCGTTTAATCGAGGAATCTAAATAAAACTCGATTTTCAGGAAAAGAAAAAAAAAATCCGCAAATTCCAACAACGAGAAACATTTTCCTCCCGGGGCTGCTCAGCCTCTGAGTTACGGCTGACGTCTCGACGGGGCCGCGGCCGCTCCGAGCCGCTCTCCGTCCCTCCCCATTGACACTGGCTCCGCGCACGCCGCGCTCCCGGCGCCGCCTCGACCCGCCTGTGCCCGCGGCCCTTCCGCGCCTCCCGCAGCCGAGCCCGCTCCGCGCCCGCCTTTCCGCCGGCAGCTCGGGGGCAGCGCGGCGGCGGGGCCCGACCCGCCGAGCCCGCCGCCGCAGGACGCTTCTCCCCTCGCAGACCGTCCCCGGCCGCCCCGAGCCCCGCGCGGCGCCGGTGTGGGTGCGTGGGCCGGGGGGGGCCCCGTGGAAAGCAGCCCCGCGGCCGCGCAGACACCGACGGCGGGCGGGCTTCGGTCGGGAGCCTCCGCCGGGGCAGCGCCCTCCGGAGCGGCCCTGCCCGCCGCTCCTCCGCCCTGCCCCGCCGTCCCGGGGAGACCGGGCCGGTGCTTTCGCGGTCCGCTCCCGCGGGAGCCCGGGCCCCGGCCTGTCCCGTCCTGGCGGGAGGCGGGCGCGCAGCGGGGGCGAGCGCCCGCTCCCGATGGGTCCGGCGGGCGGGGGCCGCCGGTGCGGAGCCCTCTCCCCGGCCAGGGCCGCTCTGAGCCCCCGGAGCCGCCGGTAGCTGCAGCGTCCGGCCCCGGCGCCGTGCCGGGATGGACCGAGCCCCGCTGCCCCGGGCGCGGCTGCGCTGCCCGGTGCTTCTTGCGGGTAGAAATGGAAAACAAAGGGTTTGGAGAGAAAGAGGAGAGGGCTTTGCCCGCCAGACGTTATGGCTCTTTACGTAAAGATATTAATAGTTAGCAGCAAATGCGGTCGGTGGGTAATTGTGTTACATTATCTGATTGGGCTTTTCTGCTGCGGTGTCCTGAACCGCCTGCGTAACAGAGCGCGAGCGCGTAAAACGGGGAACTATCGGGAGCCGTGCAAATAACCGGTGCTGCCAACCGCGCCGGCCTGAGCGCTCCCTTGGAGAGCGGAGAGCTCCTCTCTGCTTTGTATTAGTGATTATTGCACTGTCATTAAGGAATGCAGGGGTGGAAGTATTTGCTTCGGGACTCCGAGCACACGCGGTACAAGAGCGGAGCAAAACGCCGGAGCGTGCGTGCGGCGGCAGAGCGCTCACCGGACCCCGCGGACAGCCGAAGGCGGGCGAGCCGGGCGGGGGGGGGCGGCGTCCCCGGAGCCCCCGGCCCTGCGGAGCTGCCGCTGCCCCGCTCCGCTCCGGATCCGTCGCGCCTCCGCGCTGCCGCTGCCCAGCGCCCGAGCGCACGCCCGGCGCTTCTCCCCATGCAGCCCCTCGGCGTGACGCTTTCTCGCCCGGTGCCGGCCCATCGCCCCGAGGATGCACACGATGCCGCAGACTCTTCTGGCAGCGTTTTCTCGTCCTCTCGCCTTCCCTTCGCACGCCGAGCGCCGGCGGAGCAACGGCGGCGGGAGGCTCCGCTCGCCCGGCATCGGGGCTGCCCCCCCCCGGCCCCGCCGCGCTGCCCTCGGCTGCCCCCCCCGCCTGCGGTGCCCTCTCGCTCCGGGACACCGGCAGGCACGGAAGAACACGGTTATTTTTTCTCTCAGTATCAATAAGCACACAAAGCTTACTATTTTTAGTTATCTCGGAACGTAAGTTTATATAAACTCAGTTGTGGCATCGCACTGGAGCAATCCCTTCTAAAGGTGTTTTCCTAAAAGAAATCCTCTGATCCCGGGGCTCAAAGGTTATCACGAACAATAAACACTTTCACCCTCAGCCTCATTTAGACAATGACAGATGAGCCAATTTGACACTCCTCCCTGCACTACAGATCTGCTCCTCTAATTATTTTAGCGGTTTTATTTTTGGTCAGAATGAGGGACCCGCACCGTTCTCGCCGGCGGTGCCGTACCCCGTTTTGCCTCTGTGGCGCCCGTTTTGGTGGCGCCCGTTTTGTGGCTCCGCACGGGTAAAACGGGGGGGAAGAGTCGGAGGGCGATGGAGAGGGTTCGCCCGATCACAGCCCCACTCTCGGCTTTGCTCTTCCCGTAGAGATTCCCTGGGTATTTCTGAAGTCCAATATTTGCACAATACACGGGGGAAAAGCGTTCCCCGAGAACAGTCGGGTCATCCGATAAACGTGTCCCGAAACAGCCACATTTGCCGCAGATTTGGAGCACTCTTTCAACCCGGGTGAAAAGGGACTATAAAGCAGACAAATGAAAGAGTGGTTGGAGAACTTCAAAGGCTGATTTTCAATGGGATCCCTGCAGACGGGAATGCATTCGGTGGCAGTCTCGGTCACCTGAAAGCTTGGGGGACAGCATACCACCCCCAACCACCCCCCCGATGATGATCTTATCGTTCTGAAGCCGCGAGTTCCATAGCGTAAATTCTGATTTGTTCGGTCACTCGTCCGCACAGGGCGGGAGCCCGATTTAAAAAACAAAACACCCCCCGCAAGCCCGAGAAGCCCGTCACGGAAACCAGCCGATAAATGCGTTTACGTTCCCGATTCGGGCTGCCCCAGCGTGGGTCGGGGGACGGTTACGACACGGGCGCAGACGCGCACCTCTCGGGGCCCGCTCCCCCCCCCCACCGCCGGCGCTTCAGCCCCGCTCGGGGGGGGGCACAGGAAGGGAACGGCGGGAGAGAGCCCCCCCCCCAACCCGCGGGATCTGCGCCAACTCCCAGCGCAGGGTCCCGACCCCCGGCAGCTCCGGGCGGTCGGTGCGGGACCCCCGGCAGCCCCAGCGGGCTGCCCCTGGCTGCGGCACCGGGCTCAGCCCCTCGCCGCCGGCGGAGCCGGGATCTGCCGCGACAGACACCTCGGCTCGGATTCTTCGATACCAACAGCACACAAGCGCCTGGGTCTTAATTTTTACTAGTGTCAAGGAATAAACCCATTGCTCATAAAATCGGGGGAAGACTGAATATGTTGATGTGTTGTTATACCGTTTTTTTATATGACAGGTTATAAGATTACTCAGGAGGCCAATACAGCACGTTAAAGGGGCTCTCACGTCCTGTTTTCCTCAGCTGTGAAAGTTGGTGAAGTGATAGGATTAGGGGTCATACACATTTAGAGTCCCTTTATCACATGGAGGAATTTCACAGCAGAGCACAAGGAAAGCATGAAACCTCAATTAGTTGATTTCAAGCTATCATCATACACCAGACAACGGGCAGTACTTTTAAAATTTTGTTTCTGACACCTTTTATGCTACAGATCCTTTTCCCTGCCTTTGTGTGGAAAGGAGTTGCAATCAAAGATGCTAAGAAAAAGTGTGGTTAATTGGCAAAATATCATGTTAGAATAAGATATTCGTAAGATATATTAATACAAGTTATTGACAAGATATTAAAATGCTGCTGTTAAAATAGGAAAAGACAGTTGTGAAGCCTGTAAGGCTTTGAATTTTCAAGCTCAATTCACCAAAGAATATGAAGAGACGTTGCACAACGTTTAATATTTTGTTGTAAAATCCCAAGTATCTCTGTTGCCAGAGCAGCCCCCGCCCCCTAAAACAGCTGCTTCAACGGCTTCTTTTCAGATACCGCTGGATCCACCACCTAGGACAGATATGACGACCCGGGGACCGCATTGCTCCTGGAAGGGACAATGTCTGTGTCTGCCGCGGGCACGGCTGGGGCAGTCCTGCGGGGCACTGGGCTCTGCGCGAAGAGGCGGAGAGGAGGACTGGACAAAGATGGGCTGAAGCTGCCTCAATGTAGACACTGAAAAGGCTGGGAAGAGGCATACATCTTCATACATCCCCCATCCAAACAGGATGTATGAAGGGCAAAACACGGTAAAGATGAAGAGGAATTTTCAGGGTAACATTTTGTTTCCTTTTGGCAGGTGAAAGACATCCAAAGCAGTTGTTATTGGTGGCTAAACAGAGTTTTCAGCGCTTTGAGGTACACAGCTGAAAACATCATATGTCCACCAGCAAGAATGCATGCTTCTAAAATATAATTACCTTGGAAAAAATAGCATTTTAATTTCAGTTACAATTGTTCTATGAGAGACAGATGTGAACTGCTAAAATGTTTATAACGTGGCTTAACAGTAAAAAAACAAATATTAATGAAATGTGTTTCACTGATGGGATTTGATTGGCATGCTGTATTAATTACAGGCCTTTCACCTCTGAAACTGCCGTTCTAATCCTGTCAGTGCCCAGGGAAAACAACTTAAAGCTTGTTTATATATTTTAAAACGATATAGAATCATACAGGCATCAGAAAAAAAAAAAGTGGCCAAATTTCAGCCTTCGTTTTACTATAGTGGAATACTCAAAAAGGAGCATCTGCCAACAATACATTCTAGTCATCATCCTGCAACTGCAATTCACCTAGAATATTTACAGATGCTACTACATGCAAATAATATCTGTTGAATCCGTAATTTAGAATGAAAATTAAAATGGTAACCGAATTTCTCTAGCATGACATAGCCAAGACCTGCAGGTCTCCAGCAGGTGGAGACAAGAGCACTGGCGCCCTTTATTTAAATAATAATAATAATAATAAAATAATCAACGAAGGGCAGCTGATTTCACTATCGCTAAGACAAGGTGCTCAAAACCCATCATTTAGCTTTAAAATGATCATAAGAGCAGTTTAAAAGCATGGGATCTTAAACCATCCTTTATTTTTATTCCTCGTGGCTAAAGCAGAGGGTACCTTCTAGTCACATTTGTAAGTATTTCTTTGCAGCCAGAAGAAGAACGAACTTTCTTAACGTCAGGGGTAAAGGACTACTTGGGATGTGCCTGGCCCCAGGGAAAAGCCAAACTTCTCTGCACCGAGCATCCCATGCGGATCCAGTATAGCCCGAGGGAGGAGCAGCCTCCTGGACCACGGAGCCAGAACTGGCACTGCGCCCGCATTCAGGGGCAGCCTGGGACTGGGGCAGCCAGAGCACTGCCGGCTTTAGCAGGGACACTCTGCCCCGCTCCAGCCTGGGGCACCTCACGTCCCGGCGCACCCACACGCAGGGAGAGACAGGGCCCTCTCCTTTCTGCGCGGGTCAGAGCACCCGCATGGCATCGGGCAGACCGAAGGAGAGGACAGCTGACTGAGGTGCAGCTAAGGGGAGAGTGTTTTAACCCTTTCTATAAGTAGGAAATGGAAAGAAAGAGGGAATAAGCATTTATTTAGAGCCCAGAGACTTTAAGTGCAAAGAAGTTCTTTAGCTTTCACCGAGCTATTAGGGTCTGCTGCGCACAGAAAAAGAGCGGGATGAACCGGCACTGTTAACCAGCGACGCCAACCAGCAGCACACAGGGATGAAAGGCAGCACAAACAGCCTTCATCCTGCAGCAACCCACTCCTCAAAACCTCAACCTTCTCCCCGCTTGCACTGGGGAGGGCATCCCATATAACAGAGACCCTCACAGGTGACACCGAGAGAGCAAATGTGCACCAGCTGCCTGCTGTGAAATCCTGTGTGGGACCTAAAGTGATCAGCATAACCTGTGGGCTGATTCACGTCACCAAAGATGATTAGTTTGCAAATAATAAGGATATGTTTTTCTCTGTAGTAGAAACACTAACATTTAAAGCACCATAACGTAGTAAGCAACTTACCCCCTGTGTCAAAATGTAAGTGGGAAGGAACAAAAAGTAATAGGATAATATTTCGAACTGTAAAGCCCATTTTAGTCTATTCTACATGTCCTATGGCAGGGCATTTTATGTGATTTGGATACAACTCCACTAGCACATTAAAGTTTATTGGCCTTGAAAAAAATGGATGCATCACTGATGATAGAAGACTTGGTGTTATACTGTCAATGCATATTTTATTTGATCTCTGTCTTAAATACGACTCAGACCTTTGGACTCCATACGGAGTTGGACTTTAGCCTTTTCCTGTAATTATTTGGTGTCTTGTTAACATTTTATGAGCATGTCTGTTTAAATAAACTTATTTGATGTGCATTTATTTTGGCTGTAGCCTGCTGTATAGGATGGATGTGCTTTTTCTCTTTGTCTTTTTAAAAGAAATCAAAATAAAGCTGAACAACGGAACTGCAAGGGGAATAAATTTAAATATAGTGTTTGTTTCATTTAACAACAATACAATACAGCTGAAATCAAATAGACCTGACAACATTATTTATGAGGATTTAATATTTATATGCTAAGTGTAGAACATTTGGATAATTACAACTGTAAAGCATCAGTTTGCTTGCCAGTTGCATTGACTGACTTACATTTGAGCGCTACAGGCATAATTTGTTTGCAGTAATGGACTGGAAAAA
Organism: Pluvialis apricaria; assembly: GCA_017639485.1. NCBI lineage: Eukaryota > Metazoa > Chordata > Aves > Charadriiformes > Charadriidae > Pluvialis > Pluvialis apricaria. The sequence continues at coordinate 10,076,958 of CM030025.1, forward strand.
AGGCTGGAGTTTTAGAGGGCTTTTCAAAACCACCTTTCTACTCTTTTTATTCGCCTTCTGAATACTTGTAGAGAAATAGAACATCTTCAGAATTTTTACCTGTTTGCATGAAAAGATCTTAAATGTTCATTTCTGTCTCTGCAACCATCTCCACACGCAGAGATGAGGCACGGAGGAGAGCGAGGCATGGGCAGCCCTCCCGGCCGCCCGCACGGGGCTCGGCCCTTCCCAGGGATCTATGCAGAGCGAGAGCACACGTGCATCCTCCCGCTGCCACACTCCTCCTCCCCCAGAACGCCTGCAACCGAGGGGCCAAGGGATCCACCCGAATGCTGCTTTAATCATTCATTCAGCTATGTAGATTGTGCGCTCTCTGTACCTCCTTAAATCATCTGATTCATCTCTTTTAGATCTGCTGGTACCACTGTCATGTACTAAAGGTGCAGAAGTGAGTTGTGTAAGAATTAAGATGTGCCCAACAACTGCTGCCCTCCAACTTCCAGCCTGCGGCGTGACGCTGGCCTCACACCCAACGCAGTGTCAGGAGGGGAGGAAGACAGGGAGTAGCACAGCAAGCTTGGAATAACGTTAAGCTATTTTGCTTTCTCTATTCTTTACATGCAAAGCATTCCCGGTAAGGTTTTAAACTTCAGATGCTGAAAATCAAACAAATGCAGAAACAGAAAGACCTGTACTAAATTACATCTTGCCTTTCATTATCAACTTCCACCATAGGCATTCAAGAGAACTTGCAAACATGCAGAGATGTGTTTGCTGACCACTAGAATGCAGCAACTTCCAAAATAAACAGCATCTGCATAGAGCAACATTCAGCAAGAGCTAAAAATAATTAAAGACATTAAACAAAGAAGTATTCTCAGTTTCTTTGAATTGTGGGGAGGGTTCAATACTATCTCCTTTGTCCCTTACTATTTCAGCTCCAGTAAGAGTACCTTGAACACGCTGCTGTGAGTTGCTTGGAGGCACGGAGGTGCTGATGGTCCCTCCTCTGCTCTGCCCTCGCCCCGTTCACCTTCCTGCTCCCCGCGCTGAGGCACGTCCCGCCTGGCACAAGGCCGTCGGGGCGGTGGGGCAAACGCTGAGCGCTCACCCGGGCACTCGCCTGCCCCGGTCCCCGCGCTCGGCAGCGCAGAGCAGCCCGTGCCAGGCGGGACAGGCCCGGGCTGGGGGAGCAGCACTGCCTCCGCAGCCAGCAGCAGCTCTGGGAAGCCATCGGTTCATTCGGTAACTACCCTGAACCGAAAACACAGACTTTTGTGAGCACTTGAGTTCTTTTCCACAGGTTTTCCATTTCTCCTGGTAAGTAAAGAGGTAAAGTTTTTTTCCACAAATATGGAGGTGGTTTGGTGTAAGCAAAATAGCAGGTATTCTAGAGCACGCCTTGGGCAAAATGCTACCGTTCCAACATCTTTCTTCATGAAGTAGGCTGACTGTCAGCGTGGATGTGGCCTTTCACTCTGCTGTAACAGGTACTGATGTACCACTTAGTGTGCAGAAAGCAAATTTCCTCTGTCTTTCTAGAAATTATAATTTTTCCTCCTCACAGACTACTACTGTTATATTGCAGCAGAAAGAAGCAAAAGAAAAGGCTTCACGGTTCCTGGAGCTCAGTCATACTTTTACTGCTTCTTAATCCTTGTGTTCTCTGTATTGCACCTTGCACGACAGGAGCGGGGGCTCCTCCTGGGTTCCTGTCTGATGTTTTCATATGGTCAATATGTTAAAACAACAGTGCTGTTGAGAAGCTACAGACAAATAAAATCACCATTGTGAGGTTGGAAAAGATTATCAGACATCACAAAATACGACAAGAATGATGGATGATTTCAGAGTATAAGTTTGCATGTAAGCATCTTTACTGATGCAAGCAGTATTAAGAGTTTTCAGATTCACGTGTCTCCACTCTAAGCCTTTTGCCACGGGTTTGCTGAGCGCGCTGCCTGCACTGCACAGCCTGGTGAATCGCGTGGTCCGCGGTTAGGTTAACGTTGCACCATTCACCAACCTCAGTTTGTTCAAACTGGAGGTCCCCACAGCAAGCTTGTGCAAGCCCGCTATCGAGGATGAATTTCACCCTCCATGTACCTCCTGCTATTGCTGTCGAGAAGATAGCTTCTCTGGGGAAGCTCTGTGACGGTGGATGATGGCGCTGATGCTGCACCTACTCTCTGAATCTGCTTCCCAGGCTTGTCACATCAAGAGTGCATCCTCTGAGATGTTGAGGATAACTAATGCCCAGCTGAGTAACTTTCTGGGGCTCGCTGAAGAGGAATGGACATTTCAGTGCTCAAAACCCTATTGCCACCCTCACAGATTACTCTCCTCATCTCTCACTCCCCAAAAAATAATACAACTATTCTCTTTCCCGTCCCCTGTACACTTTGTCCCTCAGGCTAAACTGCCTCCAAGTCTTTCCTTTTCCAAAAGTCACTGTTTTCCTCTGGGTATCGTGCCGGCAGAGCTACACATAACTATTCCCTATATTACTTTCAAAGCATCAGGAACTAAATGAGAGATTTTTTTCCTAATCAGGTCAAATCAAGAGCTAAACCTGCACCGTGGGAGAAATACTCAAATCTTTTCTCACTTAGCTCCATCTACTGATATTACAGCAGATTGCACATAGTTGCAGAGCTGCGCTACACACACCAGACATGCTCTGTCTTCCATCAACAATAATTTTCAGGTTAATTCTTCAAGAGATTAGAAAAAAACTGCTATCAAGCAAAAGACAAGTGCTTGTGTATGTTTACCCTGTGGGTTTTTTACATCAGAAGTGTGAAGTGAATTACAGGGTACGATAACCTAGAGGAAAGTTCTGCTGCTTCTTGGTGAAAAGCATTTTGGAGCCAGTTCAATAACCCACCGTGAGACCACACATCAGAACTGTATTTATTTAGGGAGCTAATTGAAATGGAGCCTGTAAGGAGGAGCCGACATCAGAGGCAAGATGCAGTTAAGATCTGAGAAAAGGCGGTGTTTGTGGGCAGAAATAGCGAAGAGTGTATACGAGGCCAAACCTGGTAGCCCTCACCCGGGCAGAGCTCCCACTGAATGGGATGGCTGAAGTCCCTAGGGGTTTGCCAGGGAAAGGCTCGTTAGCTCAAGCCTCTGCATAATTTTCCCGGGCTGTGATGCAGGGCTGCTTTCACAAGTGCTGCACTCTGTCTGCCTTTTGGCTCTTCTGAGTCCCTTCTCCAGTTCGCTAAGAATCTAACCACCGAGCCAAGCTGTGTCCCCCTCCCAGTGCGAACCGATCAGAGAGGTGATGGCATTTCACATTTGGTCCAGTGGTATTGTTCGATTATTGTTATTTTGTTGGTCTGTGCTGCAGGATGTTCTAAGCTTGTTTTTTTACCAAAGAAAAAAAGCAATGTCAGATTGGAAAAGCCTATTGTCATTTAAACTCGAACAAGCATTTTGGGGCAAAATGCTGAAATCCTTATTCAGAAAAAAGCTTCAAAATCAAGCTCTTAAGATCCACTCAGGCGGCCTAAAACCATTAAGATCAAGAAATAATGGTTGAGTTTGCCTCCTGCTCTCAGAGTACCACGAGTCACACTGTTGGCTCTTAGCACAAGGACCAGACTCTCACATTTTAAAGTGGGGTCCCATATAGCCCGAGGGCTCCTGGGGCCGGGGCTTTAAAAGCAATATTGAATCCCATGACACCTGTGATAAAACCCCAATATTGTGTAAGGGAGGGTCATAGTCACTCATTTAAGAAAAGGCTGAATAAAAGTGCAGTGGGATCACAAATAGTTGTATTTTGCCTTTTATTTCCACTTCGGAGCAGCACTTTGAGCGCTCATATTTTGCAGAATTTAGTTAGAAAAACCAGTTGTTATTGGGGCAAACAGCTTCCAGGAGAAGCACACACTATCAACCGCTTCCCTCCACTGTGGTCCCTCCTCCTACCACTGGGCACATACTCGAAGGTAAAACTTGTTCTACTTATGTTAAACTGATAGTGTAAGTAGTGAAGTCTTTTCCCTTTTGGTTTAAATGAATCCTTGCCACTTAAGTTCATGTTTATTTTTATAATATGGACTCTGTGTCGTTTATTGCTCCCAAAGGGACTCCAAATACCATGATGGTTATGAGTGAACCTGGGAATATACTTCTGAATTGCTTGTGATTTATCCTGTTTCTGATGCACATAATAACACAGCTCTTCCAAAGCCTGTTCGCGGCTTTTAATTATTAATTTCTGTACTTTGTGTGGCACCATGTGACAGTTATTGCTGCTGTGGGTGGGAATTACTGTGTCTGTACTTTCTGGTAACAGCATCATCATTGGGAATTTCATATTTCAGGCTAACTGCTGAACGGCTTTGGAACAGCTTGAACATGTCCCCAGCAACAGAACAAATGTCATTTACAACGAGGCCCTTTGCAGCATTGGGACACTCAGGAGTGCAGAGCTGCAGGGGAAGGATGGGACTGACAGGAACCACAACGACACACAGTGGGAGCAGAAGGGCGCCGTGCTCTGTAAAGGTGCAGCGCACCCTCCCGGTTGCCCCAGACTTCACTATACCTCTTACTAAAGATAATACAAGAATAGGATGACTCTACATATCAGCAATTTTTTTATTCCTCAGCGCCAGCTGCCAACAGCTCTAACCCCATGTAACTTTTTGAAAAAGCCAACAGATCCAAACAGGTTAACACCTGAGGATTTCAGCACGGCCATCGGCTCTGATGAGGCAGCTGTGCTGTGGCACCCGAGGACGTTCTGCAGCACTGTTCGAGGCCGTGCGCACTGCTCAGCACTCGTCCCCTGAGCAGCACAGGACACTTTCCATTGCAGACCCTGCGCTGCCCTGTGTGGTACAATGGGTCGGTGGCTTTGTCCTGCTCCGTGCTCCCCCCTCTGCCTCGTGCGCCCAGCTTTTCCCGGGAGAGACGGAGATTGTACTGTCCCGGAAAGGCACCCGTACGGCGTGGAGGCCGCAGAGTTGGGTCCGTGCAGAGGGCCTTTGGCAGCGACCAGAGGAGAAGCCCTCCCTCCCCCCTTCCTCCTCTGTTACTAAATCCGTTTAAACTAGGGGAGAGAGGTGAGGAAGTGAGACCTTTTGGAGAAGCCACATAGATGTTTGTTTTCCTTGGGGGTTTATATCAACATTGGTCTTGACATTTTGCCTCTTATTATGTGTGGCTCTTTAAAGGGTGAAATAATATTTTCTTTTGCTTGAGAAAAGGACAAAGTTCAGACAAAGCGCTCAACCCAAAATCATTTTCTTCTTTCCCAACAGTTTACACATTGTCTACACTACGGCTCTGTGCAAAGTGCCACTCTGCAAACAGAAGGAGACTGGCAGGGAGACGCTGCTCCTCCGGGCCCACCCAGCCCACGCGGACCCGGCGCTCTGCAGGCAGAGGGCATGCCACAAACCCTCTCTGGGACACTTCCTAGCGACTGACTTTAATAGGTTTCATAATTGGCAAGACGTGCTTTGAAGTTTGAAAATGCAGCTGTTCTCTCTGCCAGTCTAATCTCCCTGCATCTGGCAACAGCCCGCTTCCAGCACAGGCTGTTTCTTTGCGCACCCATGGCGCTGATGAAGTCCCAGTCCCAGCATTTAGTAGCAACCAGGGCGGCATCTTTCCTGCCTGCTGCCCAGAGCCTCCTCTGCCTTTTCAAGCGATGGCCTTGACCTGCGCAGGTCTGGAGGGGATGCAGAAGCGGGGACAGGGAAGGGTCAGGCATGAAGTTACTGCCTCTGAGCAGGAGTCAGAGGAGCAGGAGGAAGCCTACTTTAGCCCATATTGCTGTTTAATTAGGGTCAATTTAACTCGGGTGACTCTTCAGCTGGATCCCAAAGGGAGTAAAAGCAAAAGCTCAGTTAAAATGCAGGCTTTAAAATGATTTCTATGCTGCCCCTCACAAAGAAAAGAGAGTCATCTGAGCAGAAAACCCTGGCAAAACATGTCAGCAATTGCAGAGCTTCAGGTATGACTGAGAAGCAAACCGATCCAGTAACATGGCAAAAATATATACATACAAAGGTGTGGGAAAACCGCTGGCTTCAGAAAGCTGCCAGAGTTTTCAGATAACTTCTCCTGATGATTTTTGTAGAATCACAGAATGGTTTAAGTTGGAAGGGACCTTAAAGCTCATCTGGTTCCACCCCCTGCCCGGGGCAGGGACACCTCCCCCCAGCCCAGGGTGCTCCCAGCCCCGTCCAACCCGGCCTTGGACACCTCCAGGGATGGGGCAGCCACAGCTTCTCTGGGCAACCTGCGCCAGGGGCTCACCACACGCACAGGGAAAAATTTCTTCCTAATATCTCGTCTAAATCTCCCCTCTTCCAGTTTAAAGCCATTACCCCTCGTCCTACCACTACATGCCCTTGGAAAAAGTCCCTCTCAGTGCAGAAAGGGGGATCACTCCCTCTGCACCATGCAAGCGTGGAGGGAAGGAAACGGAAGATCAAAATTAATTTGGTGGGGGAATTCATAAGACAAAGATGCAAAGGGCCTAAGCCAGAGGAAAGCGAGTTTGGGAAGAAGTATGCTGCTGGGCTCAGTGCTGCTGGTTACGGTAGGGACACAAAGACCAACTTCCTTTGCTAACCCACAAACGCCAATGTCAGCGCTGGAAGTTGCTGGACCAGCTCTCCTCCCCGCTCTGCTGACGGTGCTGTTGCACAGCAAAGGGCTCCTGACACCATGAGGAATGAGGGTGCAGTGAGAGCTGAGGCCAAGCAGATGCACCACAGTGCACGAGAACCATCTCGCCGCAGCTTCAGCTGGAGATGAGGTGGGCGAATGGTTCATGGCAAAGGACCCCGAGTATCGCCACGGGTCAGAGGGATGGGGGCAGGGCGGGAGGTGCAGGAGGGACGTGGGGAGGAGACAGGGCCAGGGCGAAACGGTCCGTGACTGACGACGCAGACGGGAAATCAAAGATGAAAGACCATCCTTGCCATAACGTCCTCTGAACAGAGATCACAGCGCAGCGTGTGTATCTGTCAGGGCACGCTGCTCTGACATGCTCGAAACCTAAATAATGCCCTTTTCTTATGCACTTTCCCAGGTTTTTAGTGGCACTGTGTCTTCTAATCCTATCTGAAGCTCAGAAGTGTTAATGCTTGGGTAAATAAAATATTTTCTACTTTGAAAAGCTGGGGTTGTTTCTTACTAGTGTAAACTTGTAGCTAATTTTTGAATTGGATAAGGTTAGCCACTTCTATTGCCCTTCGTAGACAGATTTTATTTCATGAAAGATGCTGAAATTTGAGGTTCATTACATTCAGTAGAAAGCTAAATATAATACTTAAATTGTAACATACTAATTGCTATAGATACAGAGCATCGTGTTATAAATACAGTATATCACTCATTTGCAGAATTATTTTACCCCAATATTTAATTGTAACCTAATAAATCTGCATAGTGTGAAATCAAGTGAAAACAGATCCAAATAATAATCTGCAAACCTCTGGTAGTAAAACAGGATTTTTCTGTAACCTCATGCATTTCGATTTCAGACATATTTTTTTTATTCTGTGTTCTCTTTAGGAATGTATTTCACAGACAGACAGTCTTCAAGCAATACAAGCCCATAAAATATGTATCAACAGAAAGTTAGCCAATGTTTTACAGAGTCCCACAGCCAGTTGTGATAAGAAATAAACTCAGAGGTGACACGGTGCTCGCTCGGCGGGCTGGCAGGAGTCGCCCTGCGAAGTTCGTCCACTGTGATGTAACCTACCCAAGCGACTCCGAAGAGCGCGACGCATTACTGCTACCTCAAACCAGCTGTTCAAATGCTGTAGGACATGCAGCGGACCTCTGACCCACAGGTGAAGAGGGAATGAACGCAAATCATAATACCCCAATTATTTGGAGGTGAAATGTGACACTGGAGTTAGTGCTCACCAATCAGGTTAACAAGTTAGCTGAAACTTTATCTTTCTGTACTTAAATTACTGGGAAATCATCTTGCTGCCCTGACTGAAGAGATATCGATCATCCCTTGTTTACAGAAGGGCTGCAAGGGTCGGTCGCTGTCCCTGGCCGGGCACTCAGCGTCCCCCGCCCCACGGCTCTGCTGGGTCGCAGCCGTCCCGGGCACGGCCCCGGCTGCCCCGGTCCTCCCGGCACTGTTGTGCAGCCGCTGCAGCCCGCGCTCCGCAGCCGGGAAGCGTCGTGCGGTTTCTGTCTCGCACATGTGGGAGCTGGAGCAAGCACGGCAACCATCTCTGCTCTTGAAGCCTTCTAAGTGGTCATGTTCATTAGGCGTTTACCTACAGGCAACAAGAGTGGCTTCGTGCAAAGTGAGACACTAACGAGGAGCTCAGGAGCTCTCCGCGTCTCCAACACGCCCACGCTGCCGGCGCAGGGTCGCCAGCCTTGCTCGGGAACGCGTGGGAGAGACCGGGAGTGCTGCTGCAGAGCGGCCGGCGGCTGCTGCAGCTCTGCCGGGGAGCCGGAGGCCGAGACACAGACCCCTGCCCATCGCGCCGCCCCGGCGGGTGCAGCCGTGCTCCCGCAGCGCAGCTCCTGGATGGAGCAGCACCGCGCAAACACGGACCGCGGGCGCACCCCAGCATCCGCAGAGCAAACCTCTCCTCCCCCTGATAACGGCACAGTAATTTAAGGGCCCTGTTACAGCAGTAATGGTATTCTGGGTGAGGGCTGATGCTTCTTTGAGTTTAACAGCTCGTGGTAAATATGGTGTATGTTGTCAGGGTAAGATTTATCCTTTCCTTTCATTCTACCAGCTGTCAAATGTGTTTGATTTTTCTCAAGCTTTGAGTGTAGCAGGAATTTAGCCAATAAATACAACTGATGATGATTTTCACTTTGGTTTCAAGCATCTGCCATTCATAACGAAGCCTGATTAAAAATGTAAGAAGATTATTTTTAGTTTTAGAATGTGGCAGAGCCTCGCTGCAAAACATGGTGTGAGGCGTGAATAATTAACTTTAAAAAAATCAAGGTATATCAAGCTCCATACAGCACATGAGTGAATCCTCCCCGCAGTGCTGCTTTTGCTGTGACGTACCCTGTGTGCGGAGCAGGGTGCAGCAGGCGTGCTTCCCACGCCGCAGCCAACTCTTCGGCTCCCATTGGAATTGCTGTGCTTTTTGTGTGTCTTACTGGCAGTGAGTTGCAAGTTAGCGACTCCTCACCCCGTGAACAACTCCAGCATGGTTTTAGAGCCTGTGAATCCTTCAGAAAGCACGGGGGGAAACGCAAGAGCAGCTCTCCAGGCGGTGGCAGGAGCAGATGGGACTGTTGAAATTCAGTTTTTCTTCTCTCCATAGGACTCGGTGGCTCTGTGCATGGAGAGAGGCTCCTCTCCCTGTGAGCTGGGCCTGTGGAGGTGTAGCTTTTGCACTGCATAAACCCCTGCCAGCAGCAGCATGCACACACATGTAGTGTCTCCCCAGGGGGAACCTGCCTCAAGCCCTGCCGGCGTCTCCCTGCAGCTGTACCGGGCCCACAGATGCACCTCCAGCTCGCTGCTGCCGAACCTGCTGCTGCTGGGGCCTCTCTGCCATTCCCCATTTTCACAGAGTGGATGTTAAAAAGAGTTTTTCCTAGAAACTGTGCAGGAGGTAGGAAGCTGTGGCGCGGGGCGGGGACTGCTCTGTTACTCCCCAGCTCTGCCAGAGCCGGTGGGCAGTCCCATGGTGGGACACAGGAGATGCTGGGAGAAGACGAAGGAAGGTGATACGGCTGTGGGCTCCGACTCTGGCGGTGGTCGCTTTCATGCCTGTCATACTGTTAACTCCTTAATGTTTAGTATATGAAGATGTAAACAATGAGGATTGGTTGTTTTAGGGATTCACTTACTTTTACTCATGTTACAAAACCACCTCTGGTCTCTTGGAAGGAATTGACATTGACAGGACTGAATTGTCTGATAATAAATTTATCAAGATGTTAATGATCATCAGCTTCTCTGTGTACTACTTGGCAAAATCACTACAGGTCTTCCTATTAGCTGGAACTGCTACCCATTTAGGGCTTGCTTTGAAATTTTATCTTTCCATCTTGTTTTCTGTTTCCTCCTTTTTTTTTTCTTTTTTTCGGAGACCTCATCTGTTTGCCAGCATTCTCTGATCAACATCTCTCATGTGTTTCCTATTAAGGCTATGATGTGTCTAGCCATTTTACTTCTCCTGCCCTTTTAAGTGGTGTCAGTCTTTTTGCTTTGCTACTAGTTGCCTTTTATCTCTGCAGTCTCCAATTCTCAGCGCACATCATTACCTAACTCTTGAACTATCTTTTTCTTACTCACTATGACAAAGCTCAGAGGCCTGTGGCAAGCCCTTGCCAGGATGTAGCTAACGACGCCTGACCAGCCGTCAGGAGAGGTGGCTTTCCGTGAAAAACCAGAAACTCCCTGCTTTCATGATCTGGGTTGTGGATATGGGTGTCTGCCAGGCACCTTTGGCGTTGGGCATTGTCTGAGCACAAGATGCTCTGCTAAACTCGAGCAGATTCCTGCTGGGACCACAGCACAGAAACCTGTGTTCCTCCTGCCTGTGTGAGGCACGGGTGGACGCTATGCCCAGGGCAGCAGCTCTGCCCGTCCGTGGGCACCTCATCCTGCCCTCGGTTCCCTGAGCTCCGGGGTGTCGGTGTCGGCTTTATCGCTCCGCGGGCAGCACGTGCAGCTGAGCCTGAGACACACCTGAAGGCTGGTGCTGGAGCCTTCAGAGATCCGAAGACCTTGCTTAAAAAGGGAAAACTCCATCAGACGTCGTCCAGTATCGATCAGGGTGTTCCATATGGTCCCGTGAGCTCTCTTTGCCTGGGAGAATTTGCTTGTGAGAATTTGTTTGAGGTGTCTATTTTGGCTAGTCTCCGTGCTTTCATGGTTATTGTTTTTCTTCCAGGCTTTTCTCTCTCTGGCTGTTTTCCTGCATGGTGCACAGTGTACAGTCACCTTCATGTCTGCCTTATTTATTTGTATTTCATGCTGCATTTAGTTCAAAAGTGGATGTCACTAATGATCCACAGACACTACCACAGAGCACCACATAACCTCAATCTGTAACTAACTATGGATAGTGTTATCCTACACCGTTACTAAGAATAGCTTCTAAATATATACCCAAACCCCAGACTCCAGGGACTCCCTCATCTTGAATGACTGGTAATCCTTCTGTCCCAGCTGTCCCAGCCCTGCTAGTGGCATTAGGCTCTGACGCTCTGCCAGGGACCATCCCGGAGCGTGCGGAGGGCTATCCAGGGGGAACGGGTGTTATCTGGTATCTGCACGGACAGAGTTATTACAGGGCTCATTTGCGAGCAGTGGACATCTGTTACCCAGCCGCTGTCTCTGCGAGTCCACGGGACAGACTTGCCAGAGAAATCAGCCACTGGCATGCCCTGACTCCCCAGGCAACGTGAGGCTGGCTAGCCGGGAGCTCGGCAGGGCTGGCTGGTAGCACGGTGCGGCGGAGCAGGCGCACGCACAGCCCCTCCTGAGGCTGCTGGCAATGACACGAGGTCACCTGTCAACAAGCTGGCAGAAGCAGGCAGCAGGCTCAAAATCACGACTCAGAGTTAAAATAGCAGTTTTTCCCATGCTCTGCGCAGCAGGTGCTGCGGGATGAGCAGCGTGCTCTCCCCAGTAGGACAGTGCAGCGCTGCAGCACGGCCACCCCACTGCAGCTCCGCTCCCATGTGCGCGGCTCTCGGCGGGCGTACCCAGCGAGGCGCAGGGTTTGCCCCACGCCGACCGCCAGGCACCCGCACAACTCCCCGCGGGGAGTCCCGCTGCCCTCCCGCCGGCGCAGGAGACCGGGACCGCATCACCCGTTCTGACCTGGCACCGGGATTCCCTCGCTCCGCTCGCTTTCACTCAATGCAGCACTGCTGGGGGCTAGCGGCAACGACAAGTGGCCAAATAAGAAAATGGAATGAAATGTGGTGCAGCCCATCCAGTGGAACATATACAGTGTGGTTCCCTGCCTGAGTAAAACTCCTCAGGATCAGAAGAAATCAAATCTCTACTTCTCCCCATGTCCAATTTTCTCTATGAAAAACATGAATACATGAAAAACTCCCCTGTGAAAGTATGTCTAAAGGTGTATAAAATCAAAGAGTCAGATTACATCTGATCTATATGACTCGACTATAAAGTCTTAATCTATGCCGGGCTGTTTTATAGAAAAGTTCCTGGATAGCACTTAGAATCAGCTAGAATTCAGCCAAAGCATTTCTTTTCAATTCAAAAAGAAGAAAATCTTCACTAGGGTTATTTCAGCATAAATCCACTATTTTTTTTCCACACTAAATTATGAATTAAGAAGTAATTTTAAATCCACATGCAACAACATCACAAGTTTTAGTACTTTTTTCTAAATGAAATCACAAAAATCCAATCAGAACTGACAATTTCCATAAGGAAATTAGTTTAAACAATATTTTCCAAAAACCCCACTTCTGGCGTTACTTCTTTCTAGCAGCTCTGTTACAAACGTGATGCCCCATTACAGAAAATTAAGAGAAAGCCTTCTGTAACCAAGCCCCTTTTGGTGCTTGTACTCGCCTCCCCTTGACAAGAGCCAGCACTTTCCGCAGCGTCTGAGCAGCCCTGTGCCATGATGAGGATGGAGCCGCCACTCCCATTGTGCAGAGTGCTGTGAGAAACCATCAGCATGGGCAGCCCTGCCCGCCGTGGGAAGCGGGGTCGGAGCCCCAGTGCCCGCCGCGCAGGCAGCACGCCTGGCCGGCCGCTCTGTGCTCCCTGCACACCCCCGGCGCAGGAGGCTCCTGGATGGGTCCATAATTACGCCTCCCCCACCATCTGTGCCAGCGCTGGCATTCCCAGCCTCCCGAGCCCTCCAGAAACCTCATCTGAACACATCTGGAGCACCACAACAATGGCCATCTCACCTGGCGCTGCCTGCGCCCTTCTCATGAACTTGCCAAGCTCGTGCCTTAAGGAGTCACAGATGCTAAAGCGGTAATTGGAGTAAAAGCACAGAGCTGCTTTTGCTCGGGCTGGAAGAAAATCTACTCATTACTCCTTGAAAAAAACCAAAACGCTCTATTTTTGTAAGAATAAGAGTAAGTGAAGCAGAAGGCAGCGGACGGTCTCTTTGCACGGCTCTGTCTTTGGTGGGCAAGCGCTCTTGGTTTCGCCATGCACCTGGGTGTGTAAAGCCTCTGGCGTTTCTCACAAAATGCCACAGAAAGGGCTGCACAGTGACACCGACAACGCTGAGAAATCACAAGACAGTCCTCATTTTTCAAGTGCAAAGTGAGTGATAATTGTTTAAGAATTCAGCCCCGTACATTGAACGAGAAAGGTGTTCCAGCTCAGTTTTCCAGGGGGTATGAAAAGGATTTCCTGCAGTGTGGTTCGTTCAACTCACTTTTCATAAGTTAGTTTTCAACAACATCATCCAAAAGCCATTAGTTTCATGGTATGTATCATGCAGGGTTATTTAGTAGGTCAGAAGGAAAATTTAAATGGACAGGTGCTTTAAATTACAAGATGGTGGAGGTGGTTAATAAAAAAATACTAGAAAACATTGGTAACCTTATTTCGGGCTTGAAGTGGGTTCTGTAACTGATGGGCAAATGGCTTGGAGAAACACCGAGATCTGTCAGAAGTGGTAGGTTCAAAATGCATTCAGGAAATCAAGCCGCTCCCCAGAGATCAGAGCACAGTGCATGCTTCCCAGACGTTATGCACCTTCAAAACTATTTATTTCCTCTTGGATATTTGCACTGTGGGGACAATTAATTAAATGACGCAAATGTCCTATATGTGTGACACAGAGAGAAACCTCAAAACACTTGTTTTTCTTGTCAGGACCTGAAAGGTGTGAGAACCATGATGGGCTGCCTCCAGGTACACTGCAGCTGACCTGGGGAGAGACCGAACGCACTGCTGCGCTTCTGTGTCTCAGGCTGCACAGGCGCAAGGCAGGGGGGGAGACTGTCCCGAGCTCGGGGGGCCTCAGCTGTGAGCTGTAGCCCACCTCCACCCCGCTTGGAGTACCCAGCCTTGTACCAAGGGTGTGTGACGAGTCTCACCATCTAACGAGAATCAAGCAAGGGGCTTCTTGCAGCTGAGCATGTGGTGTGCACTGGCCACCAGCGTTACCCAGAACCTGGCAAATGACCTCAGCCGCAGCTTAGCAGCCTCCTGCCACCGCCACACGGGCTGACGCAGCGCACAGACACGGGGTGCAGAGCACAGGTACAGCCCCCAGCCCTGGGGTCTTTCAGCACTACTGGGGTCACAGCTCGTGCTGCCACCTCTTGGCCCCTCACCCAGAATTAGCCAGTGCCTGCGCAAAGGCAGAGCAGGGCCATGACATGGGGACACGCAGGAGATGGTCACGCCTGTGCAGCCGGTCTTACCGCACCAGCACAAGGGACTGTAATCACTCAGAAATCCTACCAGTGTAGGAAGCTCAGGAAGAGAGGTACGAGCACAAAGGAGACAAGCACAGGAAGGATTTAACAGGGAGATGAAGAGGATTTAATTACTTTATACATTGGAGGCTACTTATTGAGATGTCTACTGAAAGATCAGTGCTTGTAATGCATTCATGTATACAGCACACAAGAAGGGCGAGTCTGGTTTGTATAAGCATTCCCCAACATCACCACGTCTTATCTGATTCCTTTGGCTCAGAGATCAGGCTGGAAATCTAATGGGAGTCAACTGCTTTCCAAGATGCTTGATATTTCCTAATTATTCCAGGTTGGAAACATGTCAACAGCTAGAGCGGAGAGGCTTTAGTATCTGTTAATTCCTGGCCAAATTCAGCCTGTTCCTCTGTTCTTGAAGCTCAGGGCACAGGAGGCAGGATGAAGGCAATTAAGTTGTAGGGAAAAGCTACTCGGTACAGTGGGCAGTGACAGGGACCAGGCAGATCACCGAGGTCATTACTGGCAGCCGGGACAGCAAAAGCTTTGGGCTGCCTCTCTGCTGCTTTCCGCCCTGCCTGGGGCAGCTCAGGACTGTGGTCAGGACCCCCGACCACGTCCCTCCGGCGGTTCTGGGAGGCTTGCAAAAACGCAGCCTCCTGCCACGCACGCGCCTACACGATGTTCTCAGGCTTCAAATGCGATTCCCTTCTGAGGCTTGAAAGAAAGTTTGTCTTTATTTGTCTACAGTTTGTCTTGCCAGACTGCAGAGAGGTTAGCATCTTTAACTAGTTTGGCTGAGCCTGCCCCAACCTGACTGAACTGTGCCCTTCAGCCACCCCAGACCTCGTTAGGATCTGACCTTGAGGCTGGGGGGAGAGGAAATGCACAAAGTCACAGCGAACAACAGGAAATAAGAGGAGCAACCCCCCCATTTTTTCTTCCTTGGACGCCCTGGTGGTGTAGCCTCAGCTCATGATGGGTAGCCAGTGTCTGGGTAAGAGGACAGGGTTACTGCCTGAGCCCCAGAAAGCGAGGCCGCGTGCCCTGCGCTTCATTAGCCCACTCATCCTGCGAGACGTGCTCTGGGCAGCATGACTCGCAGTCACTGGAAATTGCAGCTTTTTTCTTTTTCCGCTGCATCTCTCCCCCGTGTGCATAGTTTGCATGCCAGCGGATGAGCTTCTCTGCCCACATGCTTTTCTGATTGTTTGGTTTGTGGACATGAAAATATTGAACAACTTGTGCCAATGCACCATGAAATCTAATGAACTAATTGCTGCAGGAGCAGGTGATGTTTTGGACTTTGGTCTGGAAAATATAGGTATGTGTATGTTTTGCTATGGGATAGCATGCCTAGTGTCGTCTCCTCTCTAGCAAGAAATTATGGAAGAATCTATAGGATGCCTTTGTTTCATGCCATTATTCAGACAACACATACTTCAGAAATGGATATTTCATGCCGTCAAAATAACAGACACATTTTGTATCCAAGAAAAACACATTTTAGTCTCTTATGGTGGGCCAAATCCCTCTGCTGCCTGGTCATTTGGGTTCTGATGGCATTGGTGAATCCGTCTGAAATCTCAGCATACAGTCTAGTTGTGGGATGCTAAAGCCAGATTGTGAGATGCGCTGCAATACGGAAGAGGGAAATTACTATGCCGTTGAGGATTGTATGGTTTTGTGTAGTAAACACGCTTTAAAAGCCAAACTGCACTTATTTTTTCCATACTAGAAATCTATTTAAAAAAAAAGTGATATTAAATAGCTGAGACAGGCAAAATTTGGCCTGGGATTTGGGTTTCACATCTGAGATTTTTAAAATCAAAGGAACAGATACAGTAAAGTAAAAGCAGTCTTTTAAATGAAGGTATAAGGCAAAAAAGAATTCTATTGGGTTCCTTCTAATACTGATTGAGGCTTCCACTCTTGTTGCAGGAAAAACTGACATGGTCAGTAACAAACTGCAATCTAGCCTAGAACTGTATTTACTCATAACGAAGCTTGAAAGTAACATTTCCTTCCTAATGACTTAACTCTGTGGATAATTTTCCCACCTTAAGGTTTTAAAAATCCTGAAAATATCTTCTGACTACTTCTGCTTCCTCATCTAAATGTATGAGCATGTGTCAGATCCTCAGAGATCATCCACTTTACATCAGTAATTCAGTGCCTCTGTGATTACTGAAAACTTTTCGCTATGCCCATGAAAAAGTGGGCTGCGTGCTGTAGTTTTAATGCTATTTCACAGTGTCAGGTGTAATCTGGAGTGCTAATTCCCTTCCAGGAGGTCTCACACACCTGATTTCAGCACGGGGACAGGCTGGTGCTGTGCGGGAGGGCAGGCTGTGACCTGCTACCCACTCCCGCCCAGTGTTGGTCCTGCCTGTCTCGCAGCCTTGGGGACCACCTTGCCCCAGGCTGGGAGCCCCCGGGCATCGGGGACACCCGGAGCAGTCCCAGTGGCTCAGCCGCTGCCTTGCCAACCTCAAAGAGGAGCTGTGCCCTGGGAGCACCCTCGTCACTGCCTGGCCTGGGGCACGGGGCCCTGGGCCCCTTTTTCCCCTTGGGTTTAATCAATCACCCTAGATGCTCCCACCCCGATCAAGGGGCTCTAGCTACTCCCACGATAGCAGTGAATGAGGCATCATAAACACAGCCAATTATCACAGAATTGGCAATGTCGTTTGGGCAAACTCCAGCACCTGCAGCTGGGGTTGGCCAGGTTGGCCTACGTTTGTCTCCAGTGCTGACAAACGAGCAAAACCAGAGTGAAAATAAAAGCCGGGATGCCCAAAGGGTCACCCTATGCCATGGGTGTTGTTACTGTGCAGAGGGGGAAGAGGGTGATCCCCACAGATACAGCCTGGGCAGAGAACAGATGGAGAGCAGCCCTGAGGAGAAGGACTTGGGGGTGTTGGTAGATGAGAAGTTCACCATGAGCTGGCAATGTGTGCTGGCAGCCCAGCGAGCCCCTGGCATCCTGGGTGCATCCCCAGCAGCGTGGCCAGCGGGCGAGGGGGGATTGTGCCCCTCTGCTGTGCTCTGGGGAGCCCCCCCCTGCAGCGCTGCCTCCAGCTCGGGGGGGCCCAACAGCAGAAGGACACGGAGCTGTTGGAGCGGGGCCGGAGGAGGGCCCGGAGATGCTGCGAGGGCTGAGCCCCTCTGCGGGGAGGACAGGCTGGGAGAGGGGGGGTTCAGCCTGGAGAGGAGAAGGCTCCTTGGGAGACCTCAGAGCCCCTTCCAGTGTCTAAAGGGACTCCAGGAAAGCTGGGGATCCTGACTCTTGATCAGGGAGGGCAGCCATGGGACGAGGGGGAACGGTTTGACACTGAAAGAGGGGAGATTTAGATGAGATATCAGGAAGAAATTGTTGCCTGTGAGGGTGGTGAGCCCCTGGCCCAGGCTGCCCCGAGAAGCTGTGGCTGCCCCATCCCTGGAGGTGTCCAAGGCCGGGTTGGACGGGGCTTGGAGCACCCTGGGCTGGTGGGAGGTGTCCCTGCCCATGGCAGGGGGGTGGAATGAGATGAACTTTAAGGTCCCTTCCAACCCAAAACATTCTGGGATTCCATGAGGACGGACACAGAGTTGGGATTTGCAGCCAGGCCTCACCAGTCACCCTGTCCTGCCATGGCAGGAGTGGCTGGGCCCTTCCCGTGGGCCTGGCTTGAGCTAACGAGCCCCAGTGCTGCACACCACAACACCTGGTGAGTGGGGGATCAGCAAGGGACCGCAGTGACTGCCCCGTGTCCTCGACTGACACCCGCTGCTCCTGACAGCAGCGAGCAGCCAGGCTTCGAGAGGAGACACCTGCGGGGGTGCATCCCCCCAGCCACCAGCCCGGCCTCGGAGCGCCGGCCACAAGGACTTCAGGAGGTTTTCATTAAACTTAGTCTGCAGGAGTAAAACTCGAGAAGATTACACGTAGGCCCAGTACTGCCCTGAGCAGCATCCTGACGTGTTTCAGGCTGAGTCTAAGCTAACACGGGATCATACATGTGTTTTGAATGTTTTTGGCATTTCTTTAGCATGCTCGCAGTGTTTGTACTACTAAACCACAGCTTCCTTCTTTGGGGAAAATAAGAAAGGTCAGAGGAATACCTAATAAACGCAAGCAGAAAAAAAGTGAGACGCATTTCACATCCTGCTGGTATGTAACTGAAATGCTTAAGCTACCAGGAAAGTGCAGTTTGAGGATTTGCTCTGGTAGCCACACGGTTGCCCCACTGCCCCCGCTGCCTGCAGCCCCCGGGTCTGGTGGCACGGACGCGCAGCTGAAAACCCACCTTTTCTCCAGCCCTCGTACCCTCGCAGGGCTGCACTGCAGTCTGCCGGCAGCAGGGCAGCTTCTGTGAGACAGGGACGGGGACGCCGGGAACCAGCCTGTCTGATAAGAAAGCTGATTTTTGGAAATTATTTCCACTGGGGTTCAAACATGAACAATGAAGCTAAGACGATGAAGTTTCATATGTTAAAATCTGACACAGGAACTTCTAGCGTGCAGAAGAGTAAAGAAAAACCCCTCAGCCTCTACATTTTCACATGTTTTATCCTCAGACAAGATGACTTGGGCAATGTAGCTTGAGCTTTTGCTGTTGCGAATTTCTGCACTGATCTGGCTAAGTAATGCTGCACTGGGCGAACCTGTGCCTCATCCAGACTTAAAACCTCCACAGAAGGCAGTGTTTGCCCGGCCTTTGGTTATCTGCAGAAAAGCTTAATTACTCTTATTACTGAAGACGAATGTTTTATTCCAGTTTTGTCTTATTGCAGTGCGCTTGGTGTATTCAGTCTCCTAGCTCTGCAAGCCAGGTAGAAGTTGTTGAAACTTTGGTTTACTAGTTTGTTTTTTTTTCTTTGTTGTTAAAACATTGTATCATTCTATTAAAGTTACTGAAAGAAAACATTCAGATTTTAACAAAACATTACTGTAAGTGAAATAAACAACTAGCATTGCAGTCATTTGTTTTGCATTTTCATGTATACAGTCTCACTTTTACAGTTCTCCCTTTCCACTCTAGTGTAATAGCCTTAAATAAGAGAAAATAGATGCAAGAGTAGCTGCTATTTCTCGGATTTTTAAAAGCAAGCAAACAACAGAAAAGTTATTTTCCCCCACCGAGTTTTCGTCAGGGAAAAGGAAAGAAATGAGACTCTCTTTCCTCTTTCCATGTCCTTTTTCTAAGTTTCTCTTCCCCTATTAAGAGTTCAAAAAGAAGAAAACAAGTAAAATTACAGTGGAAAAAAATAAGTTTTTCTACTTATTTTAATATGAGAGATTAATTCTTAATACAAATTTTGTAGTAATAAAGCCCTATGACAAGATTTATATTTCTACACAAATTTACTTGAATGTAATGTGATGCTCTTAAAGCCAACCACCTTGTTTATTACGGCAAATGGATAGATGGGAGGTTTTGGCTGAATCTGAAGTGGTTTTATTCCAAGCAAAGGGCATCCTCTGCTGCTGAGCATCCTCTCCTGCCTGGGTGCCTACGAGCCGAGTAGTCTCTGAGCCCTGATGCCCTCTACATGCACCGGTGTGGTCCTTCCAGTCCTTGGCAGTGGACAGCAATCCCACGCCTGTCAATGGCACGTGATGGAGAGAGGGTGAAAAGCTGATTTAGAAGTAGGGAGCCGGCACACGAAGCCCTCGCTGGGTGTTTCCCAGCCAGCGCATGGGGTCTGCCCTCTCCTCCCATGCCCTCCCAGCCAGTTGCCCCAAGTGGGTCAGGGGAGTCATCCACCCCCAAAACCTCCTCCCCTGCACCCCATGCTGCCCCAGCAGCAGGACACTCTCCTCGCCATCCCGCACACCCTCCAGCTCTCCATGGGTACGGCCGAGCTGTGTGTGTGGGGAGGGTTCTCCACCAACACAGGGGCAAGTGCAGCCCAGACCCCCCCCCATGCCCTGGGGAAGGGTCCTTCTGTGCGGGGTGCAGGTCCCTCCGCAGAAAGGAGAGGGAGGGGGCAGCCGCCTGGCCAGCCCAGACAAGGAGGGCAGACACCTATCCTGCTGAGAGCGTGCTAGATGGGCACCTTTAATGCACTAGAAAGCAGCTTTTGTACAAGATAGCTTGTCTCTCTTATGCCAGTAGTACTGCAACTGTAAAAATCACACCTATGAAATTTTATATTAGATGGATTAAGAGGAATTCACTTCAGTAAAACTTCATGAGAGCAAATCTTGCCGTTTTATGGTGTTTAGGTGTGAATTTTCCGTTCTCTTGATGACTTTTTTCTTGTTCACAACCAGAACTCAAGCTTGCGCTGAGCTGGCACGCGACATACACCACCAGCCTGTTGTGACCTAGTGCAGAGGCCAACCCTGGGAGAGGTCGAGCCGGCAGAGGACATCACAGGTCCTCCAGGGAGGAATAGCCCAATCCTCAAATCACCAATTTTCAATCTGCCTCATTCAAAAAGGCCCCCAAATAGGGAAATCCAGAGCCCTCAGATTTCTTTTTGTGTATCAAGCTAAAAATAAACCCCAAAATTGGAAAGAAGGATCAGGTGAAATCATTGAGTTTTGCCTGGGTTCCATCCAAAACCTCAAAGCCACTCAGGTCGTACCAAAACTCACACAGGTTCACCAAGAGCTCACCTGGTTTCCAGTTTCATTGCCAAAGTTCTGCATAGCTTTACAGGAATCTCAATTAAATCCAGAGTGAATCCCTTGTGAAGCCCTAGGTATAATACTTCTATATTCTGCCCTTTTTTTATGCCTATACCCAAATCACTGCCAAATCGAGGCATCTATAAGTATTGGAAACATTTCAATTATTTAAGAGTACACGCACAGTGGAGAGTCAATTAAAATCACTGACGTGCTTTTTTTTGTGTTGTAAGTGTTTCCATTTGGAAGCAATTCAACTTGAATTCTAGCAAAGCCCTTCAGAGCATATTGAACTGATTTAAGGAGTTTGCATCCAAAAAATCTGAAATTTAAACAATGAAAAAAGAGGTTAAAAGGCGCATTAATGGTTGTTTATAAATCATGCCCTCAAATGTTAAGAAAACACACTGCCTTCCTTGTTGGCAGGAGGGAAGAAAAGAACATACAGTAGACGCACAGATGTGGGCAGGGGATTAGGTGAGGTTTCCCCAGTGCCACGGCGAAGGTGCCCAGGCCAAAGGCTGCCGGGGCGGGAGGGTGGGCGAGGGGCCGCGGCCCCAGCCGGGTTGCAGCTCTGGCCGGCTGCACCGGGCGAGCCGGACCCACGCAGCCGCTCTCGTCAGAGGCGCCGGACCCCCCCATAGCCTGCCGCTGCGTCCTCACCACTGCATCCTCACTGCTGCGTCCTCGCTGGTCCCTGCCAGGGCTCCCGGCAGCCTCGCTGTGCCCACAACCTGCTGGGACCCATCTTCAGGGCATACTTTTTTAGAAACAAAATGCTTCTGCTATTCTTTTTTAACATCTCATTTTCAGACTAGTTGGGAGCAAGCTCCACCAAGACAGAGCCTGAATCCAAGGGGATAATATTAGCGCACCTGAACAGCACTCTTTTTTTTCCTTGCGTGCACTTACAAAAAATGAAAGGGATCTGCTTTCATCTGTCTGAAAACAACAATTTCCTATGAAAGATCTTTAGCCCTGAGGGTGCTGTGGGTGTCTCTGCCCCTCCCTATCAATATTCTTTTCCCTGCACAAATGGAAAAAATTGGGGCAGCCCCTAGGCTACTAATACTTCTCCAAAGGTTTCTCTCAAAATAAAACAAAAAACAAAAGCATAAAACCCCCCCTAGTGACTGTATGGAAAATCCAGAGACTTCCCGGGATTGTTCCAAATTCAAATTCCCCTGGGGAAATGGGCCTTGTTTCATAACTGGCACAGGAGCGGTGGCTCCAAAAGGGGTGGAGGCACACACGGGATGGGACATGGGGAGAGATGTGGTATTGGGGGAATTCACCCCCAGGCTGCGAAGGGGAGGGAGAAAAGCAGGGACACGGGGAACGATCGCAGACCTGCTCTAGAGCACACGGCGAGCGATTCCTGCGCCTTGGCTCACACCTCCTCCCCGCGCCCTCCGGGTGAGCACCATCCCTGCAGCCGGAGGGGCTGGGCAGGAACGGGGCCAGCGTCCGCTCCGAGAGCCGGAGACCCTCTGCTGCAGGAGAGGTGGATGTGGAGAGCTGCCCTTGCCCTGGGGAAACAGCAAACACCCCCAAGTCCAACAGCTGTCTCGGCGCTCTCGCACAACAGCCGTGGTGCTGTTAGCATCCTTGGGAACCAAGGTCCAAAAAGATCTTTTGGACTCCCAAAATGCTACGTGCCAATATTAGAGGCAACTTGGAAAATGTGCCTGCGGTTAAATAAGTAACTCCCGTGGCAAGCACGGCAAAGCCTCCATCTCCCACCTGCGCCCTTCGCGCACACACAGTTTGCTTACACACATCTGGGCTGCTGCGAGGTGTTCTGCTGGCATGTTTGTCTTTATTCGTGTGTCCTGCAGAGCTGCATAATTACCTTTCTAACAAAAAGCACCAATGGCAACTCGAGGCTAACCTGATGCTTGTCTTGTGGGTTCAGTTCTGTCTCTGTGCAACTACATTTCATTCCACATGAGGACGGATGCCCAGGGAATCGCCCCTGCTTTGGGAAAAGGAGCCCTGTTCCCTCCCATCGGGCAGTGCTGCTGCGCTCCTGCCCCTGGCACTGCGCGGGCAGGGCACTGCCTCAGCGCTGATGGTTGGAGCGTGGATCCAGGCCAGTCTTTCACAGCAAAGCAGCTCACTGCGAAGCTCACAACAGGTACCACCGCCGTCCCCTCGGCTGTCCCTGCTCGGTCTGCTGGGCACCCCTGCGCTCCTTGCGCTGCTGCCTCCCTCCCGCAGAGCCCCGTAGGCTGCAACGCCCATCGCCCTGCTCCCCTCGCTTGCCTGCGACTTTGAGACAAGCAAGAGTTTCTGGTAAAGGATTTATCAGCCCATCAAGTGCTTTCCTGCCTGGAAGCGGGGTTTGTGTGAAAAGCGCAGCAGGCGCAGGCTTTAGAGGGGTATACTTCACACCGCACCCAGCTGCAGGCAGGGAGAGCTGTTCTCCCCAAACCACTCGCACCAGCAAGGACGGCGGTACCTCCACAGATGGGTGCTTCTAGCATTAATGAAACAGCTGCCAGGATCTCCAAATCCCTCCTGCATGGAGAATGCTGTGACCAGAGGAGTCAGGAGGCAGCTGGGCTCTGTCTGTCTGGCTACGGCCCTCCTCTTCCTTTCCATCGTGGTCCTTTACCATCCCTGTGCTTTTCTCCAGCTCCGGCGCTGGAGGAGCGAGCCCTCCCTCCACTACATCTCTTCCCCTGCAAGGGCACAAGGTCGCTCCCAGCACGTGTGCTCAGACAAAGCCTCCCGCCACCACTCCTGGCTTTCCCCGAGTGCTGCTGGCTGCCCTGCAGTGGCACTCACTGGGCTTTTAGCTTTTCCAGTCATTTAGGGTGTTATTGAGACATATATCCTGGCACAGCCAGGAAGAATTTACCCCCCTGCGTTGCTGCCCCAGACTCTGCAGGCAGCGAGTGCCGCAGCAGCAGAGGTTGCGGGGATGCGTGGGCATTCGCTCCCGACAGGAGAAGCCCGGCTCGGAGACAGGCCGGTGGCTCCCAGCGCCGTCAAGGTGCGCGCCCACGGGCGAGAACGCTGCTCTCTGCCAAGCCGCCGGGAAAACCAGATTTCAGCTCTGGGGATCTGCCTGGCAGGCCAGGGCCATACGCAGAGAGAAGCTGCACAGAGCTGAAGTGGGTTCCTCGGCGCAGTTTAACGGCAAAGGGAAAGCATGTAGGGAAGACACAAAACAGAAACGGATTAAGCGCAAAGCAGTGTGAGACACTTAAAGGCCCTGTGACATTTGAGAGCGTGTCTGTATGGTCATCCTGCCGGCAGGAGGGGGTCCGAGTCTAACCTCTCAGCAGCATAAACATTGCTGAAGAAAACTGAATCAAACTGATACAAAACTGATAAGAGAAGCATCTGTGCTGTATCCACATGGACCTTCCTCGAGGATATCCCGAACAGACCGAAGCTGCATACCACACAAGTGTGACTCTCCCACGCTTTCTTTGCTCCCGTTTTCTCCCATCCCTTACCTTTCCCTCTACTTATCAGCAAAAGCAGCAGGGATGTTTCTCCCCGAACTATTAAAACAGCAATTTGCAAACAGTGCAAATGACGGTGCAGTGGGCTACGGGCACATGTATCCCACCTGCATAGCCTCAGAGCACCAAAGGTCGTGACAGTGGGATGTTCTGCCTTGGGGTGTCACAAACTGGGCTGAGCAACCTGGGCTCACTGGAACCCACATTTGACACACCTAAGATGGAGTTCCCCATGCTCTCAGCACTTCAGGTGAGGGTCTACTTTTGCAGGCCAGGCTGACGGTCCAGGGGCCAGACACTCGCTAACAGCTTCACATACCTGGGACCAGCAAACCACTGAGGATTCTGCAAGGGAGCTCTCTGTGTGGTGGATTTCCAGGGAAAATCCTGCAGTCTCTGAATATCAGATGCCAAAGCCTGAAGCCCTCTGTGATTTGGTGTGACAAACAGGGACAGCTACAGAGCCCGCATCGTCCCCCGGTGCCGGGTGATGCTGCTGCATGAGCACAACCCCGCTGAGAGGCCGGGGCCATGCTGCTGTGCCAGAGCAGCGATCCACAGCGCGGCTGTGCCTGGTCTAGCGCGGCACGGATCTTGGCACTTGGCTTTTTAATCTGTTCCCCTCCTTCTTGCTGTTATTTATGACTGTTTAAAGCACCTATTGAGCCCTGTCTGTAAAAGGCCTGGGTGCTTTTTGATCATGCCATGAATCTTTTCCTCGCAGACTTCTCCTGGACCTACGCAGTTTTCCTGAAGAGCTGCACACACTTCTGTTCCTTTCAGAGGAGGAGTCCCAAGTGAGGATTACAGAGCTATAAAAGCGGAAGCGGACTGCTTGGCAGAGCATTCCTTGAGATTTGCCAGCCTAAGCACACAGATGTTTCTCAGATGGGCGAATTTGGAAATGAAGATCTACGTGGCATCTGTCAAAGGGCTAGTGTTTCTGATCTGTGACAAACACTGCGCAGGATCCTGTCTGTCCTGCCAGGCTAACGCTGCACACAGCAGATCTACCCATCACTGAAGCTAAGCCCGAGTAATTTATTAATCTTCTTGTGCGCACTCGTTTGTACCTCATAATTCTCTTGTCCATAATGAAAAATTATCTCTTGTTGCAGTTGTCTTTCCAGAGCCAAGGAGAGCTGCAGCAAAGGCACCCCAATGCTTTTTGGATGACGGACCACCCCTTAACGACATGTTTGCCACAGGAGTCCTCAAATGTGCCTGCAAACCCCCTTGGAGGGAGGGGTTTCTGGATTGTAACTGCAATTTCTTGCCAATTATCCCAAGCACAAATACAGGCTGGGCGGGGAATGGCTGGAGAGCAGCCCTGTGGAGAAGGACCTGGGAGTGCTGATTGATGAGAAGCTCAACATGAGCCGGCAATGTGCAATCGCAGCCCAGAAGGCCAACCGTAT
The DNA here is from genome assembly GCA_017639485.1 of Pluvialis apricaria. Lineage (NCBI taxonomy): Eukaryota > Metazoa > Chordata > Aves > Charadriiformes > Charadriidae > Pluvialis > Pluvialis apricaria. The sequence continues at coordinate 10,102,850 of CM030025.1, forward strand.
CCTGGGCTGCATCAAAAGAAGTGTGATGAGCAGGTCAAGGGAGGTGATTCTGCCCCTCTACTCCGCTCTTGTGAGACCCCACCTGGAGTACTGCATCCAGCTGTGGAGTCCCCAACATAAGAAGGACATGGACCTGCTGGAGCGTGTCCAGAGGAGAGCCACGAGGATGATCCGAGGGCTGGAGCACCTCTCCTATGAGGAGAGGCTGAGAGAGTTGGGGCTGTTCAGCCTGGAGAAGAGAAGGCTCCGGGGAGATCTTATTGGGGCTTTCCAGTACCTAAAGGGGCTACAGGAGAGCTGGGGAAGGACTTTTTACACGGGCATGGAGTGATAGGACGAGGGGGAATGGCTTTAAGCTGGAAGAGGGCAGGTTTAGATTAAACATTAGGAAGAAGTTTTTCACTTTAAGGGTGGTGAGGCACTGGAACAGGTTGCCCAGAGAGGTTGTTGAAGCTCCGTCCCTGGAGGTGTTCAAGGCCAGGCTGGACGTGGCCTTGGGCAGCCTGGTCTAGTGAGAGGTGTCCCTGCCTATGGCAGGGGGGTTGGAACTCGATGATCTTCAAGGTCCCTTCCAACCTAAACCATTCTATGATTCTACGATTATCTTCTTCAAGGAGCGGACCAGCGCAGAAGTGAGCTGCTGCCCTGCCAGCCACCGCCGCGGGGCAGAACGCTGGCAGCACGCTGGCAGCATGCCCTGGCGCCGGCTGCTGCAGGAGAGGGAGCTTGCCGGTCTCCAACCAGTCCCAAAATTTGTTCCTCCCAATGGCCCATGCCTCGGTGAGAACCGGACTTTAACTTCAAGCAACTCAAGTGGTGGCCGCACTTGAGGCTCGCGTCCATCGCTGCTCGGGGCTGATCTGGTGTGCAGGGTCCAGTGCAAGGGCTAAACGGGCACAGCTACGAAAAACCCTGCGCTGGACCCATTGCAGCCCTTCCCCGTTGTCCCAGCACTGCCGAGAGGCCCCACACGCCCACCCGCCTGCTCGCTGGGGTCTGCAAGGAGCTTCCCTCTGCGCCCAGATCCAGCTTGCCCAGGGTGGGGGACACCACCTCCTGCTGCAGATGGGCCTGCGGTGCTTCACCTCTCACAAGCGCCATGCGATGGCAAAGCTGCTGCAGCAGCGCTCGCTCTGACAGACGGCAGAAGTTCCCTGCTCTGAGCAGGGGCAAGCGATAGATGGGGGGCAGAGAAGATGAAAAGGATGTACAAACACCAGAACACATTTTCTCATCGTGAATCCCGAATCATAATTCTTCACTTCGGAGTATGCAATAAAAATCCAACTGCAAAGTGCTTACAGTTGTTGTAATATTCGGTAAATCACGAAAGAAAGAGAAAAGAATTAGGCTACAGGTTTCTGAGGAGTTATGAATAATGGATTGTCAGCCTCAGTTCAGACCCGTGCTAAAAATCTTTTTAACTAATGCATTAACTCTTTCACTGCCACTGCAGATGAAAGCGTTAGGGTCACAAGATGTTACAATTCCAACATCCTGCTCCAATTCCTCCAGATATATTGTAGGTGCCTGTTGGACCCAACTCCGCTTTCTGCAGAGTGAGATTTCACATTCAAAGCTGCTGAGAGTGTTAATTAATCATTAGAGTATTGCAGAAAACATAGGGAACTCACATGTCTACATCAAACTCTGCCAAAAGTCATCAAACGAAGAAGCCATGAAAAAGGGAAAGGGATGAGGGAAGGTAATCCCTCATAATGATACTCACAGCCTGCAACATGCAATTCTTGCACAGAGGCTGAAAAAATATATAATCATCTGTAATTATCATTCAATGCTTTTTCCTCAACCAGTGCTGCCACAGGACTCCCGGGGCTCCGGCGGTGCACTCCAAGTTGTCTTTACACCTCCTGAGATAAATGCCCACAAGCAAGAGCATCCCAGCCCTACCTGCCACCCCGTCCTGTGCCCTGACGCACGGCGCAGCCCTGTACGATGCAGCTGTACCAGTGGTGGGCACATCTCCATGTTTGCTAGGGTAAAGCCGGAGCAGCTCCCCCGCACCGAGCGTTCAGTCCTGCGCTCCTGGCTGCGGTGGGACAGAGTGCTCTCTATTTAATGACTTAATATTTTTCCTCAGCTCTGCTGCTTGGACTCAGTTCACAGGGGCTTCCGTGGTTTCACCTCCACCCTTGAGAGTGCGATGTTCCTCGCGACTTTGCGGTGAGGGCAGAGGCGTGTGGCGCACGAAGGGATGGGGCCTGCTGCTCTGAATAGCCGCATGGAGAACGCGGCTGGTTCAGGCGCGAGCTCAGTAACGCAGGGGCTTTGCAGAGGAGGCGAAGTGACGTGCAAACGCATCGGCGCTCATTCAGCCGCCTTGCACTCTTCCCCGGGGCTGCTGCTCCCTTGCTGCCCCCGCCTCTGCGGCCAGGGCACCCCCAAGGCCGCTTTCCTGCCGCGGAGGGAGCGGTGCCCGGCCAGGCGCCAGCGAGAGGCTCGGGAAGCGGGTGCTGGGGCCACGAGGAACTTCCAGCAGCAGGACAGCAGATGGGTGCTTTCTACAGTGACCTTGCCTGGCTCCTCGTTTCTCACTGCTGGAAACCTCATCAGACTCCGAGCGTCGCTGAGCACCGGCGTCCTGCGCTGGAGAACTTGCCTGTTCCCCCCTGGAAGCCAACAGGCGGTGGAGCAGCCCCGTGAGCAGGGGAGCAGGCAGGCCCGCTGCCAGGCAAGCATACCAGACAGCACGTCTGACCTCAGGAATATTGATTAGTATGAGGACATGACTGTCTGCAGAACATCTAGCGAAGTGCAGCATGAATTTCATTCAGATACATTTTAAAAAAGGCACAAATCCATCTGTGAGCCTACCAAGGCACACGCTGTGCCCGGTCCCTTCCCCAGTAGAGCGTTGCCGGCTGCTGGAAGCCACTCGCCCTGACACCGAGCGCTCCGGCGGCCTCTGCTCCAGCACCTGCCTTCAGCGGTGCCAGTGAATGCACAGAACATTACAATAGCATAATGGTAACAGTAGATAACGATGTTTTGACCTCATACACTCTTTGATCTGGGGATAACAAACATTTACAAACAGGATTTAGTGAGGAACAGACCCTCCAGTGCCAACTGCCTCTGGTCTGCTCTAGACCAAGCAACCCTGCCACAGCATTTTGTATTTCTGCCTCTGACCTGCTGGAGTCCGTTCTGCGAGTGTTACGACCAACTACAGTTAAACGTTGTGGACAGACGTGGCCGGTGAGGAGGGATGCTCTCCGCCCGGTGCTATGGCAGACAGCTCGAAAGGCTGTCCCTGCTGGGGGGTCACACCAGACATTCATTTGCCCTCTCCAGCCGCAGGGAGAGCTGCATGAGGGAGCAATGATTCAAGCTGAACATCTGTCCCTGGTGCAAAGTAATTTCTGGGTTCTGAATAGTACTCGCACTGCCATTGTAAAGGCAGCCTTAGAAGCAACTGCTTGGGCGGTCATTAAGGGCTTGACTGCTATGGCTCGGTAACGTCACACCTCTCACCTGTACGCTCCAGCTGACAGCATCACCTCTCCCGGCACAACTCTCTGCAGTTTTGCCAGGGAGCAAAATTCTAGAGTCTCTCTCTCGCTGCTAGGAACAGGGATCCCAGCACATGGATACACTCATTAACTGGGCAGGGTGACAAATCCTGACTTGCACTGCAATTGCTTTCAGATGGTTTGCATCTCCGCAGCATCAGCAACGCGACCGTTCCCCGTGCCAGACAAGCTCCGTGGAGCGGTAAAGCCGTTCACACCAAAGTACCGAAAGGGAAAAACATCTTCAAACTTCCGCCTAGCAGAAATTCCGGAGCGCACGTTATAGGAGAACTCGTGGGTGACAGATGACCCTGCCGTGGGTGGGACGCCCTGCGTTCGCTGTCGGAGGCTGCCGTGACAGCCCGGGCACTGCCCCTGCCACGGCCGCAGTGGTCCCCCCCCCCGGGCCGGCCGTGGGTCGGGGGTGCCCCATGCGGGGGGTGTCCTGGTGTCCTGGTTTGAGGTAAAACAGGACCAATTTTGTACAGTAACCTCGCCTAAACCACGACACCTGGGCCGAGCGAAGGGACGTTTCCCCCGCAGGCGGCCAGAGCCGGGCTGCGCCCCGCCGGTGCCGGGCTGCCGGGGACCGGGGCGCGTCCCGCCGTGCCGGGGGGGGGAAGCGGCTCCGAACGGTCCCTCTCGGCCGCGGGGGCGCTCCCCCCGTGCCCCCGCCCCGCCCCCTGGCGGCCGCGGCGGCACACGCGTGGGGCGGCCCCGGCCGCGCTCCCGCGGGCCCCGACGGCGCCGCCCGCCCCCCCCGGTAAACAGCACGGCACAACGGCCGCCGCCCGCCGCGGCGGGGAGGCCAAGGGAAGAAGTTGCCGTTTCTTTCCCCAAATCCGTGGCGGCGCTGTGCGTTCCTCCGCAGGCGGAGCCCCGGAACGGGGCCCGAGGAGGGGCGGCGAAGGGGCGCTGGGCAGCGCGGCACGGCTCCCCAGAGTAAACAGCAAAAACCATGGTAAATCAAAGACAAGACCTAAGACCACACGAAATGAAGACGCGTGGAAAACGTTCAGTTCGTTTTGGGTTTAAGGTAACGTTTCCCTCCCCAGTGGGTCTCCAGGCTGGGATAGATGAGCAGCACGCAGGGAGACATATGCCTGTTCAAATCTCGCCCCTCTCCTTCTCCCTTCGTGGCTTTTGCAGCCGCAGAAGACCACCTCTAACGAGCTGCAGGATGCGTGTTACCACACGGAGCACCACCTCTGTCACGCCAGGAATCAGCACACGGTTTATAGGAGGGCTTCAGGCTCTCACAGGTTCCACCATGTCCCAGCCGTGGTCCGTGCTGGGTAACTGGCTGGAGGCAGCAGGTCCGTGGGTGCCTCGAGCAGCAGAGGGGTCAGCAGGGACGGGCGCCCTGTGCAGGAGCTCGCGCCGCCAGCAGCACAGGGCAGAAATGGCCCTGGCAGCGAGCGAGGTCTGCCCTCCCTCCTCTGGCGGTGGGGCTAGCTGGAGTGGCCAGCTCACGCAGACTGAGGGGCTACGGAGCCTGCACCCCGGCAGCTCCTCTTGGGAAGCACATCGCGCAGCATTACTTATCTGCCTTAGCACCCTGACTCACTGCAGGGTCTTGGCCCCAGATCACCTCTCACCACAAGTGAAAATATTTCTGTCTCTCTTGGGATGGACAAAGGAATGAGAAAAATAAAGTACCCTGGCACTTATTTTGCATTTAGCACAGCTGGCGAGGCCTCGATTCCTGGGCCTGAGGCTTCCTGGAAATGGATGGATGCAGATGGGAGCACCACCATGCAGGTCCTGAGGTTCATGATATGCTTTCATGCCACATTTCCCGCCCCCCCTTGCTCTCTGCAGGCGTCCTTCCACCAGCCATCTAAACTTCTTCATGGCAGGAGATGCTGGCATTCAGGCACTCACCTGTCTCAGAAGAGCTATTTGGTGCAACAACAGATGGACAGAGGTTGGCAAGCACTGAACAGAGGACTCGGGGAGACCTGGCACACATTTCTCTGGTCTCTGCTGTTGCACATTGGCCATGAACAAAATCAGATATGAACAAAGTCTCCTCCTCCTGTCTTCATCCACCCAAGCACAAGTGTCAGCGCATTGTTCCTCATGCACTGTCCTAGGCAACACATTGCACATGTCCCAGTGCTGTCTGAACTGGGCCAGTTTGGGGCACCAGCCCAGTTCACACTTTCTCCTCTTGGGTGGCTGCTGCCCTGTGAAGCTCTGCCCAGCCCAGGGCAGCCCAGCCCCGAGCCCGGCACGGTGTCACCAGGGTGTATGAATCCATCCCTCTTCCTCTGGGAGACTCCTGCATCACCAAAGAGCACTTCTGCTTTGGGAAGGAGCCGTGCACTGCCCGGGACGCAGGGCAATGGCACAGGAGGGCAGATGAACATCAGGCAAGCTCAACGCCGCCCGGGCCGTGGGCTAACCGGGTGTCTGCGCAGCCAGAGTTCACCTCCAGCCCGGCCCCCGCTGAACCTGCAAAGCACAGCAGAACCTGGCAGCTGCCGCCAGCAGCAGCACTCGGGACTGCATCAAACAATTTAATAGGCAACATATATAATTATTATTATTTATATGGTGTCAGAGGTGCGCATGCCACTTCACAGATTAATAAAATGAAATGCCTCACCACTGTGGTTTGCAAGTGCAGAGATTCTGCAGTGGGGATCTGTCAGAATTATTCCTACAGTTGATAGAGGAGAAGGTAGAAACATGTTATATCTGCAGCATCCTCTACTCCCACTAAAACGATGTTCCTTTCTCTAGGCACAGAAATGTTCCAAGCTGTTATTCCCTGCAAATACATCTGTTAGTGAGCATCTACAGACAGTCACTCCTGCGGTTGCGTGGGTTCAGTGGCACTGGGACCCTCCCTGAGCAGGACCAGGGCTAGTCCAGCGCCTCACAATGGTCAAGACAACTCTCGCTGTTTGTACGGGGCAGAGGCGGCGTTTCGGACTGGAGGCCAACAGCTAAGACAGCACTCCCAGGAACACCAGACATGCAAACCCAAACCGATAAGATAGTTGAAAATAAACCCTGCAAATGTCAGCAGCTGACAGTGCAGAGTCTGATCCAGCCTGGCTGTTAATTTCTGAGTGACGCATTGGTCATTCTTATTCATTGTGATGTTCATTAGTACCTGGGGAATTCATTACTAAACACATACAGGTTACCTGCATTGCAGCTACTGGAAGAAACAGGCAATTCTGTCCTCAGTTATATTTTACAACGGTAATGACATCAGTAAAAAGCATTTTTGGATCGGATTTAAAACTGAAAAGTCAAGGCAAAGCTTAGATGCCGCAGTTGCAAGGAACTGCCACAAATACTTTCAGCAGAGCTGGATATTAAAACCTGTGAGCTTGTTTGGTCAGAGTAAAGTAATAAACCACTATGTTCAATCACATTGGAATGCAAGGGCTGCAGCGAGCGCGGTGATGCCTCTGTGCTGCCATGCCCTTTCCAACGGCTGCTTCACGCAAACTTTTCAGCAAAAAATCTGAAGGAAAAGTAAATTCTGATGCAGAAAACACACAAAACCATATTGCAAAGAGCAGCAATGACCAAAAACTAATCATCATGACACTTCAGCATGTATGACCGAAAAACAAGAGACCTGTTGCTGAGAGGCAAAGGGCAGCTGGGCTAAATTAGCTGAGCAAGTTTGAGTCTGGATAGTGTCATTAAGAGAAAAGCAGAACTATGCCATAAACTCTAATGAATGCATTAATGGATGGCTTGTGCCTCTCAAAAGGGGAAAAAACGGTTTAAATAAAGTTATTAACACAGCCCACCTGTGTTTGGCTCTTGGACTATGTTGTTTAAATAGCCCATTAACTCTTGGAGTAACTAATCTTGAAAGTGAATATAGCCTTTCTGAAGTAGACATTTAACTACATTCATATAATTCAATTAGATTGAGCATTCTTAGTCCAAAGCCAGTATTCTATGCTTTCATCTCTAATAATGGTGCACAGACAAGCTTGGTTAATATGGTGTTAAAAAAAGAATTTGCATTTGTAATGGTAACCAAAAATAAATTGCTGGACTGAACCCTAAGATATAACATGTAATTTAAGTGGTATGAGTTAGCATTATTATAGTAACACAGAATTTAAAGGTTACATTTAATTTTAAATTCAGTGTTACAAGAGTGAGCTGAGTTTTATGGCTCTGCCTTAAACTCACAAGAGAAAATTAATGATTTTTTTAAAAACTGATATTGAGATAGATTTTCTTTTCTGGGTACCAGAGCTCACATCAGTTAACAGACGATACCCTGGACTGCTTCTGCTGGGTTTTTTGGGGGGCCGGGGGAAAAGGGAGGGGATAAGGAAGAAGAAAAACAAGTCACGGCCTGAACAAGTTCATCCAGTTAATAAATAGTTAAAGCAAATTCATTAGGAAACAGGAATTTTATAGATTTAGTTAAAGGTTTCTTCCTATTTATGTCACTGAGAAATGATAAAATTCCTTTTATCACTCTACAACTTGTTAATGTTTTACCCCAGGACCACTTCATCTGTAATAAACATCTTAACAAAATATGCATCCCTAGGGAGGAACCGTTAATTTCCTTAAGGCCTCACACATGTAATAGGTTTTTATGGCATGCAGGTGCTTTGTGAAATTGCATTGACTTGTAATAAACGTCCAGTAAAGAGCAGGTAGCACCTAAAAGGGGGAAGTGTTTGTGCACCTGTCTGAGGGGAGACTTAGCACACCCTAATCCTCCACGGGCTGCTTCGGCTGCGCGTAGGCACATCACCGAGCCTCACCTTCTAGGGCGTCTGCTGCCTCTAATCACAGCAAGGTAAATGCTTGGATTTTTACAGTTGTGTTTAACCAGCTTAACAAATAAATGCTAGGTGAATTTAATATATATTCAAATATATTTATTGCTGCTTTGGCTCAAATTGCAGCATAAATTACAATCAAACAAACACACTCTAAAGGACAGGGAAAATAATGCATGGCAGATTTTCCTTTTCTTTTGTAGGAAGTTATCTGTGTAAGACTCTTCATGGAATTAATATACTTAATTAATCCGTTTAGAATTGAGTATAAAGAAAGTTCACCATAATTCTTACCAGTAATAACATACCTTAGGTATTTCAGTGAGGATAGCTTTGCCTTAAGTGTTTAATTTTGAAAGTTTATTTTTTAAAAACGATTTGAACGAAGGTGTATCTATAGTTTTCCATGGAGGCTTATTGGAGAGGGCTTTTTTGCTCGTCACAGTAATAACTGGGAATGAAACCTCTGTGTTTCAAGAGAATCCCCATCTAGCAGCAGTATCGCGTACAGATGTCGAAGCTCTTTGTTGTTCCAGGAATTGCTTTGCCAACTCTGTGTTCTGTCGAACACAGGCAATACCTGCGAGCAAAGAATCGCTGCCCCTCCTGGTAGGTAGGTACGTCTGAAGGACAACACTTGCAGAAAACTAGGGAGTTAATGTTCTGTGTCGCCATTTGAGGCAATACCGCAGAGTTTGTAACTTCGAGGAGTTTCTAAGTTTAGTTACAAAGTCCAGAACTTACGAAAGTTCTTCTGTAAAACCTCTGCATATTTCCTTCCTCTCCTCCCCCTTTTTTTCCCCCTTTCTAAATACTATTTCCCAGTGAAGGAATATCAAGGCAAAATTGCAGCTAGAAGCCAAGCAAATGGTTCTGGAAATCTTGAGTAGCTCAGGTTAGAAATCTTTGGGATGAGATTGGATCAAATGCCTTGCTCTGCGACTGCCCAGGCTTTGGTCACGACGGCACCAGAAGCAGCTTTCTCAGGGCAGTGGTGCAGTCGCTCCACCGCCCCTCGGGGAAGCACAGGGCAGATTTTTTCAAAAGCTCCTGTGACGCTTAAAAATCCAAGTTTACTTAAAATTTTTACCCAAGTGCATAGGAGTCCCTTTAACAGGACTACCACTAAAACACCTAAGATGCTTTTTCATTTCACATCTTTGAATTTTTGAAATCTGTAACTGTATGCAAAATTAAGAACTTAAATATTTTGACTAGCCCAGACAGAAGGACATACACTTGATAGTCCAAAGCATCACTTGAAATATTTATTAAAGACCGAAGCATTTAAGCTCAGCAGAAGTCTATAAGAACCTGAGAAGGATTTTAGGCGTGTGTTTAATTAAAAAAAAAATTATTTACTTTTCACCGACACCTTCCTGAACTGGGTACATAATATAAAAACTCAGCTGTGGTGTTACTGAGGTCAAGAATAACAACAAGCAAATATACTAAAATGAATCTCGACTTCTTGGGGAGGGAAAATGTAAATAGTGAGTTATAAGAAAACTATTCCTATCAAAGTGAGGAAAAGAGACAAATTCAGAGTCCTACGTGAGTAAATAATAAATAGTAGGAAAAAAAGGACCGAATAAAAAAAATTTAAGAGCAAAGACTAAGATGGTGAATTCTGAAGAAAATCTCCCTGAATTTAAAAGGCAGAGGAAAAAGAAACAATAAGTAACCTCACACCTGTGCTAAGATGGCAAAGAAATAAATAGCCCTGCAAAAATCAGGAAAGCATTTAAAGACATAAGTCACTCATGCGCAGCCCCATTAAGCCCGAAGGGGCTGTGCGCACACAGAGGGCTCTGCCAGAGCCAGCCCTGGGCTCTGACCCCGCCGAGACACCGCATGCCCAAGGAGGCTGATGAATTATACGCACGGCATCTACGAGGGCTCATTAGAAAATATTGCGCCGGGCTGCGGAGGCGGGAGGAGGTCCCGGTGTGTGTGGGGGTGTTGTGGGAGAGCGGACCGGGGAACGCTGCGGGGGTGCCCAGAGGCTTTGGGGGTCTCCTGCAGCGGGTGATGCCGGGGACGCGGCCATGGGAAGGAGCGTGAGGGCTGTTCCCTCCACACCCCAAGACGTGTGGGGCACTGCTCCCATCCTGCCCTGGCCAGTGCTGCCCCGTCTCCCAGGCTCGGCCAGGCCGGGAGGCGAGAGCCAACAAAAGGCAGCTTTTTGGGGCTTTTAGCCAGGAAAACCCACCAGTGCTGGTGATGGGGCTGGGGAAGGGGCAGCCGAGACACACATCCCTGTGCCGGCAGTCCCAGCCCATCCCGGGAGACGATGGGTTGCGGGGGCTGCGTGGTGAAGCAGGGGGTGCTGGGGGCACTCCGCTGTCCCCAGCCCGGATGGAAGAGACAACAACTCCCAGCACCATGGTCATGGTCAGTGGGTGTCCATTCTGGGCACAACAGGAGACGGCGACATGGACAGGGACCCCCCATCCTCTCAGGCAGGAGCTGGAGGACAGCATGGCGAGCGGCAGAGCTCACTGCCTTCCTCTTCCTCGCAGGCTTCCCGCAGGCTCCGCTCAGCTGGAGCCGTGCCCTGTGCTGAGGCCCAGCCTCGTGTGCTGCGCCACAAACAGGCCAGCATGGCTTAATGATAGAAGGAAAAGAGCTTATACTTGTCAGTAGGCAGCATCTGGGCAGTTTTTCCCCTGAAAATGGCCATACAAGTATTTCCTTCCACTTGCACAGCTCCTGGAGGCATCCCCAGGCTGTGCCGTGCCGGGGGCTGCGCGCAGGGCGAGCATCGCCAGCGGGCACCGCGCAAGCCGCGGGCCACCGGCGCCCATCCTGCAGGGAAACCTTCTCCCGCACGGAGCCCCAGCCGGAGGAGGGGGCAGCCAGGCCGAGCGCGGCTCTGCGGGAGCACGGTGTGACACAGGCCGGGGGTGCCAGCGCTGGGGGTGCCACCGCTGCCAGCCCCTCTGGAAAACCCTGGCCAAGGCACAAGCTTGGGCGAGTGGAAACAAGGAGCTGCCAGCACGAGCAGTTTTCCATGATTTCTGGTGAGAAGAACCCCCGTTACTGCTGGCTGCCCGGCTCAAGCCCACCTCCTTTCCCTCCCCCCGATGTCGTACAAAGCCGCTGGCACTGGAACGGGTCGTGGCTGTTGCAGCAAAGTGACGCGGTGGCCCCCGCGGCTCGGTGCGGCAGAAGGGCAGAGGCGCCGGGGTCGGCAGTGCTGTGCGGGACGGGGCCGAGAGCGGCAACGCGCATTTCCTGCAGCTCTGACCGAGCTGCTTTTTAAAGGGGTCAAATAGTAGGGATGATCGTCTTCAAAGAGAGAGGATTTATAGGCGCTGCCGAGTCCCAGGCTTCGCCCGCCGGAGCTCTAAGCAGCCGGGTGCGCTTCCTTGGCTCGTTATCTCAACGCTGCATCGCACGGGGCTGCCCCGAGAGCTGCGATCTCTGAATCCCCGTGGCTGCCGTTTCAAATATTCCCTCAGAAAAGCTTGACGCAGCATCTTAATTTTTCAAAGAAAAAAAAAAAAAACACCCAAGAAAAACAAACCAAGAAAAACAGTCAGCCCCCTCAGTACTAAGGAAAAAAATAGAGACAGAAGTCATAGAGGCAAATGTAATTAGGAAACATATGAGAAGATTCAAAAAAGTTCAAAAGAATATGAGAAAGGAAATGTATAAAAAGTAAATAAAACACATTGTTTAAAAATGTTTCATATTAGACTTCCCCTATAAACGTTTTACTTTTTATTTTATAGATTTCATGCTATTCTAATCAACTTTATTTTTGTAACTTCACAACTGAAACTGCAAACCTTACAGCCTGTTTTCACATTTCTGGTGTGTCCTGTCAGTCTTTTATATCTCTCTAGATGGGGGGAAAATAAAGTCAATGAAGTGAGCCAAAAAATTCTAATTTCAAAACTTTTATAGAAATTTCTCCTGAAGAAACTCAGGCACCACATCATGGAAAGATCGTAAAGATTTGGTGAAAACAGTTCCAACTCCCAGACAAATCAAAGACTAAATAGTTTACTATTGCTTATGAAGAGTATGTAAACTTGTAAAGGATATTAATGAAGGTGTAAACTCTTACTGAGGAAAAACAAATCTTTGCTGTAGAGGACGGGGGTATTAAATAAAGCAAACACAACACCTCATCTGCCATGCCTTAAACTGTGCCAGAACATCGGAATTAGAGAAGCCAGGTAATCTAAAAAACAATTTAGAGATGCAAGGCTTTTGCTGGCCTGCAGTCATCTGGATGAAGGTTCCATCTCATCTTTACAATCAAAGAGTTAACTCTGATGTCCCAGCACACAAATAAGTAAATGTGGGATAATTAGGAAACAAATTCTGCAAACATCTTGAAAGGGGCTGGAGACCTTTGATCTTTATAGAAAAGAAAACATTACAATACAGTCTAGCTTTTGGGGTCTGCACACATTTTATACCAAGGCAGAGGATGGTATCTTTCTTAAAAATCAAGTAACACCTAATTCCATCATACCCTAATTATCTTAACTGATTTCATATGTCTAAAGGTATTTCACCAAAAGATTAGAGTAGAAAGAGGGACTGACAAAATAATTAAATATGCAATTTGCCAAGCTTGGGCAATATGGCTTTGAAATCACCTTTTCAGGAAGTTTTACAGCTTGTTCATTGACATATATATTGCAGCCTTCAGATTCTTATTTAAGCTCTTTTGATTACTTTAATGGATTAATACCCGAGTACCATCAATGTAAAGTCTAATACTCAAGACTGTTTCTAATTTGCCAAAAGTTGCACTGGTTTCCTCTTGGTATTATGATAAGAAAAAAAATAATCTGTATCTTGATACTTTTTTTTTTTTAAATCATAAAATTCCTTCTTCAAAATAGTTTTGTGAATAGAGAAATAGGCCTGTGTCTAGTGTCCTTTTTGGTTACATGAACTGCTTATGTGTTTTCTGAGGTTTTGGTGACCTAACCAACATACATGCAACCATCAACAATGCGAGGCCTGGTGCGTCTTACCAGAAGAGTGCAGAATTGTCACTTTAATCCTTTCAGATTTATTTTGAAAAAAAAAACCTTGTAATGAATCCATGTCTGGAGCCTTCACCACTGCACCATTTTATGGCGTATGCAAACCGGGGCTGGCATGGCAGCACCTGCCCCAGTACCCCCGGCAGAGGTGTTCAGCTCCAGTGGCATCGCCCGCTCTCCTCTCCCACCCCAAGGATGCTCTCGCCTCCGGAGCCGCCACGGCCACAGGGACAGCTCCAGCCACGCATCCCCAGCATGGGCAACACCAGGGCGGGAGGACAGCCTGGACACATTCCCAGGTCTGTCTTTCAGCCAGACACAGGGAGGACATTTCTGTGCTCACAGCAGTAACAGCATTCCTACTTCTCTCTCCTGCTCTGCATCTTTAATGATGCAAAGTTTGCAGGAAAGCTTTCCACCTAAAGTCTGTGACCTGCTAACGGAAACCACAAAAGCAACCCGCAGAGGTCAAAGCAAGAGTTGTCTGACCAAGCCTCCAACACTGGCCAGGAACAAATGCCCGAAGCAGAGTGGTGTGTCCTGTGGATGCTCCTCCGGCACTCCGTGGCCAAGGAGTTTCCCAGACACCAGTGGTTTCTGCATCTAGCAGCCCTTCCTGAACTTCCCTCCCAGCTGCCATCACAACCCACGGTAATGCATTTCACGGTATAAGGACATGCTGTGTGAAGAACCACCTTCCTTGTCTTGTTTTGCACAGCTCAACACAGAAGTGGCTAACTTGTGCTATACTTAAATACATAGGCACACGGCTTATCTGGCTTCCTGCTATTTAGGGAGCCAGGTGTGGGTCTTCCACTCAGGTGAAATACAGGAGGAACACTGCTGAAGTTGGAGGACGTTTTAAAAAATAAAATGAAGATACGTATCTGAAGAATTAAATGACTTGGCCACGGACACCCAGAGTATCACTACTCAAACGCAATTCAAGCGTGAACGGAGCAAACAGTTGTGTAGCGAGGAAAGGCTCAAACACACGAAGCAGTAAAGCTCACTTTTCCTTACTTAGTTCACCTACTGAGGTTTCTTGCTCTGCCCTGTGTAGAGACAGCCAGCCATCCAAAATTCCTTGGGAAACAAGCCTTCTCCTTCTAACACTTGTTTGACAAACCTTCCGGGGCTACTCGGTCACCGGCCGCGCATGCAGTAAGCGTCCATCCGGCCGAGGCCCGTGCAGTCAGGGCTAACCCGGTGTCTGCTCCCGCAGCACGCACCGCCTCTACAGGTCGGTTCAAGTTTTGTGAAACCAAAAGGAAAGGCAAGCTTTAAATGTTTAAATAGAAAACAAATTCAAGTTTAGAAACACACAAGACTGGATACCAGAAAGGGGAAACATCTTCAGCCATTTCTCCGGAAGCCAACACACATTCTTTAATGAAGAACAGTTTTTCCTTGAGATTTAGCAAAACAGTTTAACCCAAACCAGCACGGCCTTTGCCTCTTCCTGAAGAATTCCGGCCTAATTATAAACTTCCTCTGGAAGATGAAAAAATATAGCTGATACTCACAGTTTGGAAGAAGATGCAGCCAGCAGTAACCCTAACGCAGCCATTCTGCAAATGGCTGTTAATTGGCTCCACACCTGGAAGAGCTGATGAGAACGGCCTCCCCGCAGAGCAGAGCTCCCTGTCACGTCCCTCCTTTCCCCGTCGGTCACAGCCTGGCTTTGCAGGCTCGCACCTGGTACCTTCCTTTGCGTGTGGTCACACCGGCTTCAGTGGGACTCCTGCGTGCGTGGCATGCCAGTGCCCTTCGTCCTCCTCCGCAAACAGACCCAGCTCTAGATCATTGGGGTTGTTTTCCTGCTGACTTTTTTCAGGTTTATTATTTCTCTGTTACACATTATCATCTGAAGCCATCAAAAATGACCCAGGATAGAGAAAGGGCACTTGCTGACCACAAACATGTGTGCAATGTTCTTGGCCAGAAGGCCGGCTCTGGGTTACTTGAAGGTCTCAGAGGATGGGGTGGAGAAATGCTGGTGGACCCAGGTCCCTGTTGCCCACAGGACGCCGCTCTCCCCGCTGATGAGGCAGCGGGTCCCCAGGGCAAGCGCTGACCTGGCCTCTCCCCAGCCAGGGCAGAGGAGCGGGGCCGCCGGCCGAGCTGGGGTGCCTTCCCCCGGGGTCCTGCTGGGGCTCGTGCTCCTGCCCCTGCTGCGCGCAGCCAGGAGGAGACCAGCCGAGGCCACAGCGCGGGACGCCCAGCGCCGGGGCTCCAGGGGTGTTCGCCTGCGCCTCTCGGGCCGAGTCCCCATCACGGGGCAGCCTGAGTCCGGGCGGCAGGCGCAGCGCTGCCTTCACAGTGATGCCTACCACAGAGCCCTGCCACCGCTGCGCCCCAGCATGGCGAGCACGGGCTGCTAACAAAGATTCCTGCCTTCGCCGGTGGCACCGGAGAGCGTGCAGAGGGCTGGGAAAGCAGGGAAAGAATAGTGCTGCTTTGGTGCCGAGACATAGTTCAGGGCCCGTTTGTTTATTAGAGTCCATAAAGTTTCGCCAAGTGACACACGTTAGCATTAAAAATATAGGTAACGTCAGAAATGTCCCCTGGAAGCCACAGTTCAGCAGATGCCTTTAAAAATAACTAATTGAACCACAACTGAGAGACACCAAACTGACCCAATCCCTTCCGTCTTTAAAATCATGTACGTACACTATATTTCAGGGTCAATTTATCACAACATGCCCCTTCCTCACTGGTGCATAGCAAAAGGGAGTGCACGGACATATTTATGGCAGTCACTGCTTATCAGATGGTATAAATATGTCCGTGCTGAAGTAAATCAAGAGGTGGATGTGAAGCTCAGCGACCCACAGCGAGAAGGAAGTGTTGATGGCCATCGGGAGCGTGGAGCCTCTCCTGCGGGCACGGGGCAGGCTGCGCACCCTCCTCGCAGAGGCAGGCTCCCCGTGGGGAGGGCAGGTCGGGGTGCGGAACGCCGGGCACTGCGGTGGGGATTTGCCTTTTTGTCTGCTTTCATACTTGCACCAAGGAGCAGATGGAGAGGATTAAGAGGAGCCTCCTCTGTATTCCCTTTTTCTGATCATCCCTCTGAAGCTGTTTACCTAATTGTATTTTGGATATAACGAAGCTCCCCGAGACAAGGGTTTGTCTCGGCTTATCCTAGTCAGGTCTTGGACCTGCCTCCTCTCATATTGGTAGTAAGGCACCGTTAAGGCATGTCATGCTCCTCTGCTGAACTACAGAAATAATAAATGGTTTTTCTAAACTTCTAGCTGTTACCAATTTACTCTAATCTCATTAGCACTGTTGTTCAAATTCCAAACATCCCCGCAGCTGAAAAACCCAAAGGAAACTTCCAGATAATATGGGATTAAGAAAAAAACCCCAACAAAGTGGGTTCTCCGTTAACCATTGCTTTTAGGAGAAGAGTATCGGGTGCACCCCCAGATACAGAAAGAGGCTCAGAGGGAGTCAGTGCACAGGAGAGGTGGGGGGAGACTTTTGACTCAGGGTCATTTCTTGCTCACTTGTGCATCTTGTATCTCCTGCAGCCTTGGGAGACAGCTGAGATTCAAGGTTTGCCAAACTGAGACTACAAATGCGTGGATAGGAAAATCAGTTTAAATTTCAAACAGCAGAACATAATAATTCACAAATCCGCAGCAGTCCTGGGACATAGCTGCTGGCAGTGATGCACAGAGTATTCACAAAAGAATTACAGAACCTGCACAGAATTGTCTTGTTAAGAAGACTACTTAGCAAGCAAAAATGCCAGCAAACACAACCAAGATAGAGCTGCTACGTTTCCTTGCAGGGACCATTTAAGATAACGCCTACTCCTGTGCCTGGACCGTTAAAGCCTTCTAAGAATAAACTGATTAAAGAACATTTTGCAACCTATAAACCTGGTGCAGTTTAAAAGAAGTCTTTTAACCTTGGAGGTCTTATTTTCCTTAATAAGAAGTTGGGAAACCCCTTGCTTTCCCCAGTTTGATCAGCTCATTAACGGACTGACAATATCTCAGGAGCTGCTGATACTCAATGCTTTAATAATAACATCTGCTGACTTCCTCAGGGCCCTTTTCACAAGAAATTAGGTACAGGTTTGCATGCCAAAGCAAGCAGGGATGTCATGAATCTGCATCCAGCTGGGAAAAGCAGACAGGCTGCAGAATTGCTGCTGCCACACCGTCACGGCCGCAGCACGGCCTGGCCAGGGGAGGCACGTTTTGTTCCCATCGCCCTCCCCTTTTACGAAGTGCATAAACCCGGACAGCCGTGCCTGCACCATGCCCCTGCCCCGAGCATCGCCCTGCGCGAGACCGAGGGGGGGGGTGCCACTGCAAGGGCTGGTAACTGCTGGGGGATTTTTTTAATCTAGTTTCCTATGAAAACAAGGTTCCTGTGATCCCTGTGTGCTTGTCTGTCTGCCTGTCCTGCCCAATAACTTTGAACTCTTTTCTTTACTGATTTAAACCAGATTTCACAGAGAGGTAGAAGTCTCAAGGATAATTAAGTTCCTAAAAGTTTCATATAAGTAGGCATTTGGGCAGAAAAAGGAATTCAGAGTTAGAACAGGCAAAAAGTTTGCATTAAGGACTTAAAGTCCATCAACTGGTTTCTGCCGACTGCGACAGGTCACTGCCGGGAGACTGTGGGAAAAGTTTTAGGTGTAGGTGGGAAGAGCAGAAAATCTTTGTGTAATTCAGATAAAAGTCAGTCACAGGAAACCACCACCTCCGTTACCTCCAGAGCTCGTGGAACAAACTGATTCTCATGTATCCCCGAAGTTTGTACTTCTTGTTTTTTGCCGGCAGTGTGGCCCAATTCATGGCCACGATGGCTTTTCCCCAGTCAATGGCGAACTCTTTAGCCACTATAAAATACAAAAGTTGTTGGGTCCATCTGCTGCTTCCCTTGTTCATGGCAATTTCACGCGGCTCAGCCCTGCTGCGGGCAGGACACTTTCCAGCCATGTCCCACCGCGGGGGATGGCATTGGGCAGCTGTGCCACCGCGCCGCGCCGGCTGCCAGCCCTGGGCTGCCCCCAGCTCCCGTCCTGCCCGGTGCCGCTGTTGGGGGCTGGCGGGGGTCCTGGTGCTGTGGGTTCTGTGCCGTGTGGTCAGGGACAACTCAGGCTGTTTGTCATCTGGGGGGGGAGGGGAATTTTGTACGTGGGGTTTTTTATACAGGCAAGAAATTCCAGAAGCGATTCCAATTTAGCAGCGCGTGTCAGTGTGCTGTCGTTAGCTCCTTACGCAGTGCACCTTGCCGCAGCATTCACGCTACACCCAGCACCACCATGCCCCTGGTGCGGGGCTGGGCAGGCAGCTCGGGAGAAGGGCGGCTTGGTCGCAGTCACTGTCCCCCTCTGTCGCTCACCTGATGCCCTCTGCCTTCCACTAACGCACCCCGACCGAGCCCTCAGGTGCTCCTGCAGGACACGCCACAGTGACCGGCGATAACGGGCCGCTTGCCTAGTTTTTGAAGCACGACGATGTTCAGCCGCTCCTGCTGGGAGCATTTCCCTGGCAGGGAAGTGACCTGAAATGACCTTACGGCACGTCGGCTTCTCCGGCTCCCTGTTTTCTTGACACTTCAGTGACTTTGTAGGCGCCCTCCCCCAGCTTCCAGCAAACCCAAACAACCCAAATCCCAAACCTTTGCCATGACCGTGGGAACAGCCCACTGGTGCGCTCCCAGAGGAAGGGCACTGCCGCTCTCCCCTCCCCGCGGAGCCTCGGCTTTACCTCTACTGCTCCCAACAAGTCTGCGGCAAAGACTTAATGATGGAGACTACACGGCCCTCCCAGGCCTCGCCTGTTTCCCCTCAAGCGGAAGATTTCTTAATATCCAGTAAGGTTTTTCCTTGTTACCATTTAAACCTGATGCTTTTGGTGCGCTCTGTCAAAGGAGAGGAGACCCACAGAGCGTCGTGGGTGCACCCCCGAGGAAGCGCGTCCCTCCTCAGCCTCTTCTGCCGATGCCCCGACGGCTCCGTCCCACGGCCGGGGTGCCCCTGGGCCGGCAATGCCAAACCCACCCAGACCCGGCCTAACCTAAGGCACAGCCCTGCTCTTGGAAACTATCGGCTAAAACTTTTTAAGGTTGAAAATAAGATTTTCTTTCTTTGCCCAGCTGACAGCGCAGTTCAATTTGGTAAAAAAAACCTGTTCTGGACAATCAGTATCTTTATTGTTCCGTGCCAGATTAGTTTAAGTTATAAAACTATAAACTATGAGCAAACCAGTGGGCAGACTCACGTGTTTGACATGGCTGTGAAACTCTGCTCGGAGAAGAGTTCAGCCTCCTCTTACCTGCTTCTGCTCTCTGCTGCCGCAAGGGCCTGAGCGCTGCAGGCGACGCCGGGGAGCCCGAGCCCCGACCCCGGCACTGCCGCGGCCAGCGAGCTCTGCCGCCTCGGGGAGCACCGGGACCCGGGGCAAAGTCCTCCCGGCTCTCCCCTCCCTCCCACGGTTTCTAAGGGGCAGGAGGAACAACCAGTTTGCTAATTTTTTTAGCGATAACCAACAGTGAATTTTAGCTTATGATTTAACATATTTTATGGTTTTTAAATATCCTCCAAACTAAAAACGCAGCAAAAGTGGCACCAGTGGAAATCTTTCAGCATGGGCCGCGGGGCGCAGGGGCCTCCCCGGTGCGGGTGTGCGCAGGTGCCAGCAGGGTTCCTGCGAGGAGCTGCAAGGGCAGCACAGGAGCTGGTCTCCACGCACCGCCAGCGGCTCTCACAGGGGCTGAGCCTTCCTAGAAAAGCCTTTTTCTGATTATGTAAAGCAAGATTTTAGCTATAACTGCAAAAAAATAAACAAATGAAGGACGACGTGTTTTTTTCCAACACATGGCTGCAGTGTCTTGAGGACAGAGGTAACACACGAGGTTTCACAGCAACGTTTTGTTCACAGGTCAGTTTACGATCACTGCATGAATCATCAACATAATCCCCGGGGCCTCACACTGCACTTGCCAAAACCAGTTGCTTCTCCTTCCCCTGGTGCTCACGCTCTCGAAGCCTCGCCTGGGTGCTGATGGGCGCGAGTGCCTCCCGCTGCCGCCACCACACAGCTGACGCAGGGCGGCTCGGAGCCCGGGCAGCGCAGGGCAGCGCTGGTATGGGCGGCAGTGGCGGTGGCAGTGGTGGCGGCAGCAGTGTGGGGTAGCGGCAGCGGTGGTGGTGATGGCAGCAGTGGCAGCAGCGCCGGGCAGTGGTGGTGGTGGCGGCTGCCCATTCTGGACTGAGGGGGAGGACATGCGTTATTCGATTCCAGGTTTCTTCACTCCCCCGTGTTCATTTTGGAGGAACCCCTGAGGATCTGCTTCAGTCCTCTTGAACGATGGATGTTAAATTGGGGCCTTAAAATATATAATTATAGGTGACCTTCCTGAGATACACTCCGCTGAGCATAAAGCACTCAAAGGCCTATTCCCGTAAAAGCCGCTCAAAGAGGATTACCTGGAGTTCGGTTTGGACATTTTTTACCAGCAGCCCACACTGGCAAGCGAGTGGCAGCGCGCTCCTTTCCGCATACAGGGATAGTTTTGGAAAGCGACGATACAGTACGGTCTCCATCGTACGGGTTGGTGGGAAGACTGTAAAATAAAATCTGGCAGAGCAGCTGGATGAATACTCAGTTTAATTTAAGATCCAACACTCACAAGTCAAACTACAAAGTGGTCCCACTTGGGGTATTCTCGCAGTTTTTGGTTTAATCGAGCAAAATTCTGGAGGTCAAATTTCACTCTCAGTAGAAGTATGTCATGAGACTTCCAGCGTTTCTGGTGGAAAAAACCCAGCCTAGAACCCGTTTCCTCCAGAGAATCGCACTACGGTTTGATCGGGCTTTTTCTCCTTGACACGTCGACCATTTTATTAACTTCTGCTTTGCTTTAAAAAGAGGTATCTACCGTTTTGCTTCCCTGAAGAAGCTCATAATGTTATAATTCAAGTGTCAGGACAGATTACGTTAAATGTACTGTGTGATTCCCAAAGGAAAACAAACTTCCAAACATACTCTATTTGCCTTGTTACATGTCATGGATTGCATTAGAGCTGAACATGTAATTCTGTCGCCTAATGTGTTAAAGTTGGCATGAATTTTATTCTCTGTGCAAGGTGAGAAATTACTTAGCTAACAAAACATTTCGTTTCCCCCTCTTTGCGTTCCTTCTTTATGAGATTCTGAATGTGACATTTTCACAAAAAATCCCTGCACTTATTTGTGAAAAATGTATATTAAAACCAAAACACATCAAATGGAAAGAAATCACAGATGGTTTTATTCACAAGCAGTAGAATTAATGGCCTTCCCTACTCTTTATAAATATTGGAAGCAGATGAGTTCATTACTATTTCACTCTAATAAAGAAAACCTGCTTTATTTTGACAAGACATCTACTTATCTAGTGTTTCTACTGAATAATAAATCTATTTTCTTTGAAAAAATAAAAGAAAGGTTATCAATAAACAAAAACTTGCCTGGAAAATTTGTCAATCAAAAAAAAACCAAACCCAAACTTCTTCATTTCTGATAGTGCCGAAATGGAATTCATGGGATTTTGAAAATGTCACTAATTCTCAGAATAGAAAGTTTTGAAATGTTTACTTTGTGGTCATCTTAAATTTTTACATCTTTCAACAAAGCAAGCAGAAAAGTGAAAACATCTGAAAAGGCTTTTGAAAAGAAAAGAGTCAGCACAAGCTGGATAAAGCTGTGGGCTCCTTTATCTTCAAGAAATCTGCACACATGGAGCGGAGTTGAGGACTTTTTTTTTTAACTATGCATTCAAACACTTCCCAGTTCACAATCCAGGCTACGTCGAGTTTGCCAGACCTTCAAAGTACTGTTGGCAGCCTTTCCTGCGCTGCGATAAAACATCTTACCCTAGGGAAGCAAAAGCTGAGTCATTTTTAACCCCAAACAACATTCACTGATGTGGTCATCTTGTTAGTCATGGAAATCCTGTGTTATTTCTATTTATGCTTCTTTCAACACTTATTAACCAAGAAGTGAGGAGGTTTTATTTTAAACTGCAGAAGATGTTTATCCTCTCCAGGGCCATGACAATCAGTTACATGGCTTATCCATCATTTCAGAGAAAGGAAAAGATTTTGGGAAACTCCCCAGGCAAGTTAATTTTTAAAGCTGTAGGAGGGAGAGGAGGAAAGAAAACAAACACCACCGAAGCCAGAGGCACACAAAGCCCAGCACAACCCTCCGCTGCCGCAGGCACCGCGGCTGGCTCCTTCCAGCCCTCGCGCCTGCTGCTGCCCCCTTTGACCAGCGGAGGATTTCCGTGGGCAGGAATGGCCAGGAGACACCTCGCGGGGACAAACGGCCGCTCCCGACACCGGGAGCACTGAGCAGAGCAGAAGAAATTAGAAGTTTTCCTTAGAAAACAAATTCCACATATGACGGACAACGTAAACCGGCTCCGGTCTCACCCCACGCACCCGCCCTGGGCCGCCACCGGGCAGGCGCGTCGCTCCCTGCGGGTACCGGGACCTGTGTGCAACACGGAGGGGCCGTATCGAGCGAACAACGCCAAGCGCCTGGGGAAGCCGACGGCCCAGCAGGTCGGTGCTGCCCTCCGCCCAGACCTTTGCAGTGGGGCATGAGGCACCAGCTGGGACCCTGCGCAGGGCAATGGCGATGGCACCTCTCGGCACCGGCTCAGCTCTCCGCTTGGCGCCAAAAAACCCTTTGCAGACAAATTTAAATTTAGTTTGTCCAAAAAGGGACAAACGCAGGAGAAGAAACTGAAATATCAGAGCGTATTATTCTAGCTGAGGGGGAAAAGATGGTTCAATGGGTGGAGATTTATGTTTTCATAACAAAAGGAAACGCTGTTCAGGCACTGTCTTGGCCTCTGATGGCACCGAGGGACACAGCACGTGAGGCTCTGGGTTTTTTTCTGTTGTTTTTTATCATCTCTGCCAATTTGTGCTTTTGAACACCGTGTCCATGCTCCAGCTTTGGTCTGTGAGCAAAACACCCCCAGCCAAAGTGTCACACGATGTCTGGAGGGGCAGGCAGGGAAGAGGGAGGAGGATCCTTTGCTTCCCCAGGCTCTGAGCATCACTGTTGCTCCTAACGGTGGAGACCCCCCTCCAGCTCACCACCACCAGTAACAGCAACTCGGCTGTTGCAGAAGAAATGCTGCAGAAACAGCAGTGAGATTCGGTGAAGAAATAATTACTTTTTTTTTAACATTCAATAATTACCCCAAAATTGGGAGCAGCTGAATTAGAAAATGCAAAGATCAGAGGCTGAGCAGAAGTACTGGGATCTCGGTCAAGTCTGGAGTATTTCAACAGCAGAGCGATGCCAGAGGCCTGCCGGGGGAGGAGTGCCGTTCCCCAGCACGGGAGGAAGGGCAGCTCATGCCACACGAGAGCAGTCCTGGGTCCAACCACAAACAAACCCAAGGGCTGGAGGATGAGGGTCCTCCCCGGCAGGCGTGCCTGGAAGCTCAGCCCTATTTCCAAGTGATGAATGCGCAGCCCCACGCGGACTCCCGTGCCACAGAGCAGAGCCCACGTCTGGTGGCAACAGATAATTAGGCAAAGTGGCTTTGATGTCCGCAGGTATCACCCGCTCAGCGACGGCTCCGAGGCAGCTCACGTGCCTGCCCGCCGCACGCCAACACGGGAACACACGAGCCGGCGCGTGGGACGGACCCACTCTGGTTTATGTCCCCCCCGCGCCGCCTCCTCCCCAGCCGGGATATTCAATCAGGTGCCGGTGACGGCTCCCACAGCAGCTCCAAGATGCAGTTTCTTAGTTTTTGGTGGAACAAGTGGTACTCGCTTTAAAAAGGAGGTTATAAAAACAAGTGCCTGAAGAGAATGTCGGGAACTTGGGTATTAATCTCCTTTAATTCAAAGGCCACTCAAAATAAGTGAGACAGAAATATTGGCTGGGGTGAGAGAAGATGCCAGAGGTCGTATCGTGCACCACCAGCTTGAGTCAAGTTGAGAAGAATAATTTAGCACAAAGAATAACAATTTTCAGTTTTAGTGGTGTGGTATTAGCCTCTCCCTAGGGGAGAACTCCGTTTCCCCCGCAGGGGCTCGCTGCTGGCCCTGCAGCCACCGCCGCTGGGACCCCTGCGGCCGCCTGCCGAGCCCGACACAAAAGGCTCTGCCCCAAGCCGAGCACCGCTCTCGCTGCCACCCGCACGCTCCCTGCGCCAGGTATTTCTTTTGCCAGTTTTTGCCCTGTCCTGCCCAGTAATGGGGCATCTTCCCACTGCTGGGAGGCGGCCAAAGGGAATTCACCCTCTGGCACCGCACCGACACCAGGCGCCGTCTCCCATTGCTCGAGCTGAGGCCCATCCCGGCAGTGTCCCTGCAGTGCCCGTAGAGCACTCGGTGCTCGGCCGAGCTCCAGCAAAGCCGGGACATGCGGGACAGACTGTCATAAAAGCACGGCACCTCCCCTGCAACTCGCACTTCCACCCTTCACTGCCTCTCTTAAAACACGGCTGTATTTCAGAGTCCATTATAAAACCCTGTTTATTTTTGCAGAATCCCGGTTTATAATATTTGTATAAAATGAGACTGCGGAGCCCTGAGCCAGGCCGGGCCGCGCTCAGTCTGCAGAAACACTCCCACCGCCCCTCGTGCAGCCTCCATCCCCACTGCGCCAGCTCCGCGCCGAAACACTGCACCGGAGAGCGGCGGCTGCAGTGGCCTCCAGGCGAGAGAGCCCTGCGCGAAAGCCCTGCGCGCTGCCAGGTCACAGTGCAGCCGAGCAGGCAGCGGCCGGGGACCTGGGGGGCCGAGGGGCTGCAGCGAGGTATCATGCAGCCCCATGCACGCTGCTGTCACCCTGCACACTCCTGTCACCCTGCACGCTGCTGTCACCCTGCAGGTGGCTGCAGCAGTCCATTGCTGCTTGGGCTGTGAGGCTCCCGGCGAGAGCCATCGCTCCCCGGGCTGCGGCGGCAGCGGCACCCCCGGCACAGGGCAGCACATCCGCAGAGGAAGGCCGGGGGAAGGACCGGCCACGTGCAAGCACGCACTCGTTAAAGACAATTATTTTAAAGACAGGCTGCACTGCCAAGTGGAGCCGGCGCTGGCGCGTCCGAGCTTTGAGGCTGACTCCATGACTTTAACTCGACTCCTCGTAATTACACACAATGCAAATTGTGCAGTTGATAATTATGAGTGACTACAGTTGTTAATCTCTATAGAGGCCAAACAAGTTGTTTCACTGACGCTGCTGTCAGTTACTGTAGTGACACACTATTGCCACACATACTGGGACACAGCCTGTGTGGCATTGTAGGTGTCACGTGTGGTCCCTTATGCTCCAGAAAACACTTCCGTTGAGCCATTTTGACTTCTGTGTTTTGACTTTGCAGCACAGCTTTTGAGACATTTTGGACAGCTTTTCCGAGGCTTTTTATATCTAATTTCCAAGGACAAAAAACCACAAACAAAAATAAATTACCTCCAGGGGGACCACGCTGTCCCCTCTGAACATGGCCCTTCAGCTCCATCAACAGACCGTAGCTGCTTTGGTCAGCCGAGACCGGCCGGCACTGCGGGCCACCACCATCGTTCGCCAGCTCCTCCTCGGAGGCTTCGCGGCCCCTGGTCCAACTCTAATGACGCTTCTGCTCCCGTTTCTTTATTCCTCCTGTGCCTGAGCTCAGGTCCCATCTTTTGCAGTGTCCTTCACCCTCCTGGGCAGCTCAAGAGCAGAGGAAAAGGCGCCTCTGGTCTCGGCCCTCACGTCCCACCAAAACTGTTCAAGAAGTCCCCGTCAGCCCCAAGCAGAAGCAGAAGGGAATCTGCTCAGCTGCGGGAGAGGGAAAAGCACCTTGTGAGTCTCACGTTAAAGCAATCCCTGTTCTTTACTGAGACTGACACGCGCAATGATTTGGTACCTTCTTCCCGAAGTGGACAGGAGGCGGGAAGGGAGAACGCTCACCTCTGCAGGACACCGCTGGAAACATCCCGCGGGCGACAGACGTGGCCTCGTACCCTCGCGGTGCACAGGGCCGACCCCGCACCGTTCACGTTCCTCAGCGAGGGTCCGCCAGCGCACAGAGCCCGACGCCTGCTGAACTCCAAACCCACTGGAGGCAGCGTTACCTGCACCAGGCAAACCTGTAATCCCATCACGAAACAGAAGCGGTTCCAGGTGCCACAGCTGCAACCGCTACACAGCAGCTCAGCTCAGAATAGGCACTGACTCATCTTTCATTCCTCCTGATGTTTTTAACTACTTTCAAAACATCCAGATCCCAAACGGGACGTGAAGACGTCAGTGCAACGACGGCACAGAGGGAAAAGAGCGGCTGCTCCCAAGGGACACCGCTTTCTGCTCCTGCAGGTCAGAGCTGCGGTGTTTCAAGCTTCTCAAGCTCCAAATTTAGAACACAAAACACACAGAATAAACTGATTAAAACAAGTTTTATTTAACAAATTATATTAAGAATACAGACTAAGTTATCACACAATGAAACTTCCCTTTGTAAAATACAGGAGGGTCATCTAAAATAAATATAAAACGTAGTAACATTCATAAGATTAATGCACAGTAAATTCACTTTCAATAACCCAACAAAATGCATAACATCTTAGAAAAACACTTTGCAACTGCATAAAAGGTTTCTCTCTTCCATTTGCATGATGACATTTACAACTGTTGCTGTTAGGAAACAATTTCACAATAAACAACCAGAATACCCAAACTGTTTGGTTTCCCTGTATTGAATGAATTGAGCAGCACCTTTCTGAGCTTCTCCAGGAGCAGGGGAGCACTCTCCCTGCTGCAACGCTGTCAGAGTTTTATGGCTCAGGATAACGAACGCCGACACCACTCGGCTGCCCCGCTGCCGGGAGGGACTCCCGTCTGTTCGTCAAGGCTCGAAGGCTGAGGTAATTACTGGGATGCAGCGAGAGGCGCACGCCCTTCAGGAGGAGTGGGAACAGCTCCCCGGTGAGCGGCTCTGCCAGCGCCCGCGGGATGTGCCTGCGGCCACCCTGGCCAGGCCCCTGGGGCGGCTTCGGGAGAGCGGCCAGTGGGGCAGATGTGGGGAGAGAGACGCCGTGTCGCCCGTGGGCAGTGGGGAGGTGAAGGCCAACGAGGGACCAGCCGGCTCCGAAGGCACCGTGTCCCATTTTCCCTCCCCCAAGGAGATTTTTAGGGTCCCACTGCAGAGCAGGTGCCCAGGCCTGCGGACGCATGCCCTCCCCACCAGCGTCCCCCTGGCACACGCCGTGCCCATGGCGGGACCTTCTCCAGGCTCTGCGTGTGCGGGTTGAGGCTGAAGAGCTCAGGAAACCGGTGGGGGCAGGGGCGGGTGTGAAACCAAACAAGCCCAAAGCTACAGACTACCGACAACGTCTTAGGGCAGAGGAGGCTCCCGGGGGATCCTCTCCTACCAACACCGCGGGCCAACTCGGTGACAGTCAAAGAAAAAAAGTTTGACAAAGTTTATTCCTATGTAACTACAGCTACGAGATGCTCCCTCAGGGAAGACACCTGCTACGTCTGTCCACACTTGAATTTCATCACAAAGTTCACACTCTACATTACTTTCTGGACTAATTTCTCGCCTTTCCACTGTTAACACACCAGACAGCACAGCCTGGCCTGGACGGCCCACGAGTCATCTCAGCACGCTACCTGCTCTTTGCCGTGAGAAATCCAGGAGGCAGCGTGTCACTACTAATTCACATCAGGTGTATTTTACAGTAAGCAAACCCCTCACTGCTGCTCTTCTGTCTCTTTTGCAGACATACAATAATTTGGCAAACTAATTTCTCCATCAGCCATAAGATTAAGCTACCTGGAGACTAGTTTTGTTCTAGAAATAATGGCAAGGTAGCCATGCACATCTGGCAAAGCTCTGCAAATCCACTTCTGTTGCTTTCCATCGACTCCCCCCCTCCCCTTGTGCTCCAGAAGGCTCCTCCACAGCCAGACAACATCAGCGTCAGGCTCCCCGAACATCTACTGCCTGCGCCAAGGCTACCACAGTCGCCTTTTGGACAGGGAGGGAGTGGGACGCAGAGAGATGCTGGTACTGCGGTGGCACAGGCCAGTGGGGAGGGCTTGCTGCGAGGACGCAAGGACCAGCCTTGCAATGAGGTGCTGTGAGTACAAAAGTTACGGAACAGCAAAAAACCCTGCCTGGGGGAACGCTGACCTGACGCCCGAGATCGCGGGAATTCAGAGGTGCAATAAAAAAGCTTCCAATAATCGGCGGACTGAGAAGGTGACACATAGAGTCAACCACCCCGCACTGTCTCGCTGTGCTTCCACGCGCTGGCTCTGAGCACTCTCCCCTTCAGAAATCCCAGTTTTCCAGGTCGGAGAGCTCAGCTGGCTCTCGGCAGCTGTAGCTCTTTGCTCAAAACACCTCGACTGCGTTTGTACCACAAGAACCGCGTTTGTACTCTCCGTGCTTTCAGCACGGCTTTCAGTGCCGCAGTGCAGAAACACACTGTGAACATCAAACTGATCTCAAGTTTTTTTGCAGAGGCACCCCTGAAGCAGCTTTGCTAGGGCAGTGTCAGGGAGGGAAGAGTGAGAACCAACTACACAAAAATATCCTGGGAATTCCTTAGACGCTTGTTCCAGCTGCAGCGTTTTGAGCCATCCAGTGTTTCTTGTAGGTCACTGAAGAGAAAGCTGAGCTCGCTATCTCCAAGAAGGCTGAGCAAACGTAACTGTTGCTATAAATATTAAAGCACCAATTTTATCTACTAATGCCCTCTAAGCTAAATCTCACAGGAAAGGACTCGAAGCTACGCGCCCATTTTTCCGCGACATACCCAGGAGTGCCCCACTGAACGCGGGACTCGGCAGCGGTCCGAACCCGCTCCTCGCTGAGCACTCCAGCTGCGGTGCAGCCAGCCCTGCCCGCGGCATGGGAAGATGCGACTCCAGGAGGGGCTCCTGGCAGCCATCTCCCCTTTTCCCGGCGGCAGGAACTGCCCCTGGGGCTCTGCAGTCTGCGGTGCCTGCCCTGCGCCAGCCTGCAGCCCTCGCGCCTCCCCCAGCACTGACGGGGAAGGTCAGCTCTCTGCAGCTCCTTCGTCCCAAAGCGATGAGGACGCACCGCTGCAGACGGCTTCTACCTACCTGCCGCGTCCACGGAGCCACAAGAGAAGGATGCCACAGAAACTACAAAACAAATTACAAGCAGAAAAATAGAAAGACAAAAGATGGATGAGATGGGCACAGTACTACAGCATAGAGTGGATTTGAACTTCACGTGAACCTGAGCCGAATGACCAGGCTGCCATGGTGTGTTCATTTGTCGATGTCGGCATCATCAATCTAGCCTTTGTGAAGCTTGGCAGCGAGGTCTGGCTTTGCTTTCCTGCAGGATAAATAAGAACTAAAAACGGTGCTCCAACCTCCAAGTAAAGAGCACTTCCAGGGGGTCACCCAAACCTCCAGAGCTGGTGCAAATGGCATAGCTTTAATCCTTTTGCCCAAATATGACACACCTGCAACCAAATCAGCTTCTGCTTTCCAATCACACAGCCTTGCTTTACAGAGGCAGTTTTAGAAAATTGTTTACCTGATTGGAAGAAGTTGAAGCAAAGACTCGGAATCAGTCTGTCCCGAATGTTACGGTATTTTGTGCTCATTATCCCAGCAATACAGTGTGGCGCCTTAAAACCAGAAATGAATCTTTGGACAAGAAATATTTTACATATGTACAAATAAAAAATACAAGCTGACAGTACAAAACCTACTGTTAGTCACCATTCTGTCCAACTAGAAAATGCAATATCAATCAAAAGCAGTGCAAAGCAGGTCAGGGCATACGTACGACCCAGACTGAGAGTGACAATACTGTTATTTGTTACTATGGCAATCGCATTTCAATAGGGTTAGGTAATCAGGATTTTACAATACAAAAAGTTGTACATTTTAACACTTACTTAAAAATTGCCATTTTGCTGCCGTGATGTAGCTTTGTTCTACAGCAGAGACTTGAAAAAGCAGCATGGAATCAGATGGGCACTTCTAAATAACTTATTACAGCAACAGACTTCTCCAAGACATGCATTTGGCTCGGGAGCGAGCCAAGGTCAGCGATCACAGGGAGGCCGAGGTCAGGGTTTAATGCGTCCCGCTCTCATCCTGCACTACGTCAGAGTTCAGCGCGTCCCCATCGGTGCACAAGGGAACAGGCACACCTCTTGTTTTAGCAGCTAGCGGGGCAAATACTAGCAAACCGTCCAAAGTGACGGGCAGGTGACACCCACGTTGTCAGCAGGGCCCCTGCTCCGCAGGCAGCCGTGGTCAGGGCTCAGCGCAGCGCTGCTGGGGGCTGCCCGGGCCACTGCCAGCATCCAGCCCGGAAAGAAACATGGGACGTTTGTCGCTCTAGGTGCTGATGGACACACGGTCACCCTGCGCGAAGCGGAGGTGCTTCACCTCAGGAAGGTGCGCTTCCGCGCAGGTGGTGGTCTCTGCGCCCCTCTGCCCGGGCAGCGCCGGGAGGGCACAGGCAGGGCTGAGCTGGCGACCCCGGCCCCACAGCCGGCAGCAGGAACGAGCAACCACAGTCCAGGGCTGAGCCCGGCCGCGGCGGAGCTGCTGCGTGCCCGGACCTCGGCGGAGGCAGATGGGGCATCCGCCGCGGCTCGGTGCTGCCCGCGGGACTGAGCACCGCAGGGGCCTCCCACCATGAGGCATGGAGATCCCATCGGCAGCTCCACGCCAGCTCAGGCAGGATGCCTGGGGGCTCGCGGGTTAACCGGCTGTATCTTTTATTCTTCCTTACTTTTAGGGCCAATGCTGGGCATTCCTTGATGGTCCGTGAGCTCACAGCTTGCTGTTCGGAGCAGTTTGCTACAGCTCTGGTTTTTGTGACTGTCCTGCAGCAGGGGTTACGAGGTGGGGACAGCCGAGGGGCTGCCGTCAGGATCCCAGTCACGTACTCGCATGGAGAGGCGTCCGCAGCAGCGAGGGAGGGTGGGGCAGCTGCCAAAGGGGTTGCGCAGTCCCAACGCGTGGAGCAGCGTGTGCAGGAGGAGGTGATGCAGCGCAGGGCGGGTGGCGATGGCCGGAGGAGCGGAGGTCTGCTGGGATGGCCCCTGCGCCGTGTTGCGCTCAGTAGTATGCACACACACGCCTGCTCCAGCGCCGGCGGCGCCTCTCAGGACTGCGGGACCGGCGGGCACCTGGTGGGGCTGGGCGGCAGGCGGGCTGCCGCGCTCTGCTCCGTCCGGAAGCTGTAGTCGTACTGCGGGACAAAGCGAGACAGAGGGAACCGTGGGGCACTGCCCGATGGCATGGCCAGGCCAGGGCGTGCGGCCGCGCAGCCACACAGCCACACAGCCACGCTCCCCGGCCTGTGCCCCAACAGCAGCAGCAGAATGAGGTACGACCTGGCCCTGG
The DNA here is from genome assembly GCA_017639485.1 of Pluvialis apricaria. NCBI lineage: Eukaryota > Metazoa > Chordata > Aves > Charadriiformes > Charadriidae > Pluvialis > Pluvialis apricaria. The sequence goes on from CM030025.1 coordinate 10,134,559, forward strand.
CAGCACCCTGAGCTGCGACCTCGTCCCCCTGCCCCAGGCAGGGCCACGCCGGGTGGGACTGTCCTGGGTCGGATCCAACCCCCGTTAAACCCAGCGTTAACACAAACGTGACCGCTCACCCTGCGCACGAAGCAGCTAGCCACAAACCCCGCTTCGCAGCCCTCGTTTACACAAGCTGGTACCATCAAAATTCACATTTCTGGTTTGGCAAAGTGGGTGAAAACACCTGTACACCCTGTGCCCCACAGATGCCCCCGCAGCCGAGGGACACCCCTGTGGCGTGGGCCTGGTGCCACAGCGTGCGTGGAGTGCGCCGTAGCGTGCGTGGAGTGCGCCGTAGCAGTGCCATCTCGTGGCACACGGCGGGCCGCACCCCGGCAGCCACAGGCCACCCCGGACGCTGCCGTGGCCCCTTGCCGTGCCGTGGCACCCCCGGGAGAGGCCGGGGCCGCGGTGGCTCTCCCACGGCAGGCGGTGCGGCCGAAGCGGAGCGATGCGCTGGGGCTGCCTGGGCAGGAGCGGCCCGTGGCACACCCGGTGTGACAGCCCCGGGTGTGGACCGTCCTCCCCTACGTCTCCCGGTGTCCCGTTTGTGGCTCCTGGGATGTCACGGAGACACTGCCCTCTCCCCTCGCGCCAGGCCCGTTTGTCACCGCTCCCTGCCAGCCAGCCCGGGGCACGGGAGGCGCTGCCAGCGAGGCGGCCCGGGGAGCCCCATGACTCTGCTGGCGCCTGGCCCCGGCCGTGTGTGCGGGGACGGCGCCACGGTGCCGGACGGGCGGCAGTGCCAGCGCTGCCGTGCGCTCCCCCACGGTGCCCAGAGCCCCTCGGAGCTGCGCGGGGGCTCCTGCGGAGAAAGGAGCCGGACCTGCTCCTCCAGCCGGCTGCCGGCGGAGGGGGGGGCCTCGGCCCGCGCTGCTCCGAGGCCGACCCCTCCTGCCGCTGCCGGTGGCCTGTCACGGGGTGAGCCAGCGGGGCCTCTGCCGCTGTCACCCCGCGGCGCCGCGCTGCGGGGGCGGCCCCCGGGGCGGCGCGGGGACACGGGGGGACCGGAGGGGACACGGGGGGACCGGAGGGGACACGGGGGGGACACGGGGGGGACAGAGGGGACACGGGGGGACCGGAGGGGACACGGGGGGACCCGGGGCTGCAGCGGGGCGCGGGGCCGGCAGAGGGCGCGCGCGGACCGCGGCACGTGCCCCCCGCGCCCCGCGCTGCCCCCGACCCGCGCGACGCCGCGCGCCACCGCCGCGCGCCGGGGGGGGGGGGTGTCACGGAGCCCCCTCCCCGCCCCCCCCCCCCGCGTCTACCTCGGCGCCGTGACGTCACCGCCGCGGCCGCCCCAAGCGGAACGGCAATAAGCCCCATTTTTCAACGCGCAAACACATAAAGATGTCAGCTCAAACTGTTTACTAATTAACACTTAAAAAGACACAAATTAGATATGCGTGGCTAAGAGCAATTATAATCAAGACGAATTTCTCTAGTCATTTGGGAACTGAAAAAAATGCCTAATTGCTGGAACCAATGTTTTAAAAACTGAAATCATGCCAGTTAGCAAATATGTTCATTTAAAGAACATTTCATGTGACTGCGCTCTGGAGAATTGACTACAAACACCAGAACAAGGAAAAATATTTCTGTATAGAATTAAAATTTTAAGCTCTCTTAGATTTACAACTTCTTCATTAAACGTATTTGCAAAGAGCGGCCCACGAAAGCTTGTAGCGATTAAGTGGTTAAGCGAGCTGCCTTCCTCGTCAGGTTATCAGGAGTGATCAATATTAGATGCGCACCTCACTAATTAGTCCCTCTCCAGACCCTCCGCCCAATGCCGAGCCACAGTGAGGACAGGCGCACCCGCCAGCGCCGGGGGCCCATGGTGGCCCGACGGCCGACCGCGCTGCTGACAGCCACGTGGCACCACAGCACCCGCTGCCGGCGGCGCCATGAACAGTGCCACCTGCACCGCGCGCCCACCGGGTGACCTTCCCCTACCAGGACAGGCAGGACCCGCGCGAAGAAACCCCGGCAGCACTGCCGGGGCTCCGCTCCTCTGCACCTTACGGCCACTGAAAGAGCCGCGGGCGAACGGCACCCTCGGCCTACACCGGCCTTCGCCCGCTGGGCGTCACTGCCTGGTCCTACCCCACTTCCCGCGCGGCTCAGGGCACGGCTGCGCGGCCCTGCTGCAATGGGGCGCGACACCGCTGCAATGGGGCGCGATGCCGGCTGCAGCCCGAGTGTGCAGCACAGGACTGGCACCTATTTTCATCCGCTCTCCTGGCCGGGTGGAGTCCTTTCATTCCGCTCACCTCGCAGGTGCGTACATCTGCACATGCGGCGACAGAGAACAATAACTCTTGGAATTCTTTGGGAATATTTTTTGCAAGGCATCTAGCTCCAGGGAAAACGTTCTCGCTGCTTTGGAAATCCAGAAGATTTGCTGTAATGGTGCTATTGCTTGCAAGGGAAATAAAGCCACGCAGAAATTCACAATATTTATATGCGTAGCTATCTATGTGCAGACAAGATGCTTCATCAAGGAATATGGGCTGCATAATTATATTTTTCATTACTCTGAAACACACACAGCCTGTAACGGAACAGGAGGGTGTGGGGACAGCCAGCAGGTATCAACCTCTCCTCCCAAGGCCACACAAACGACGCCGGTGCTGGTGTCCCCATGCTCCACAGGCCAGTGAAGGGCACGGGCGAGGGCTGCGCAGCCCACCCCTCCAGGCAGCGCCCCGACCTGCCGAGACCTCTCCCCGTACCAGGCGACAGCGGAGGGCTGCGTAAGCAAATCCAACGCCACCTCGCTTCCCCTCTGGCAAAAGGGACCTGCTGCCCCTCGGCCAGCTCCTGCCAGCGCCGGGGGCAGGAGGCAGGCACGCGCAGGGGCCACCAGCCCGGGGCACCCTGGCTCCCAGCGCACGATACCCTCGTGCCAGATGCAGGCTGTCCCGAAGAGAAGCACAGCACGTGTGCCACACGGCGGGACCGCAGCGCCCCAGGCAGCGGGTGCTTCTGCCAGCGACTGCCCCCATCGGGTGACATCTTCAGAGCCGCCGTCGCTGCTCCCCCCGCCTGCCAGGTGCCTGGAGAGCCCTGGCAACCCACAACCTTCATTTTGCACTCAGACAAAACTTCCAGCCAGGAGAAGAGGATGGATTTAGGAAACTGGACTCACGACTGGAATCGAAGTACAGACGCCATGGGGAGTCTGGAAGTTTTGCTATGTTATCTTCTTACTCTTTGCCTTTAGCCCAGCCGGGTGGCACAAGAGATGTTTGTGACTGATGGTGCCCAAAGAAGCACGTGCTGCCGAGACGATTTTCCTCCTGGTCTGAGACTTCAGCCGACAGCACCATGCAGCCCAAGTCATGCAGGTGCCAAAATGCTCCCTCAGGAACAGGAGACCATCCTCGGTCTGATGGCTCTCTCCTCCCTCAGCTCCTGGACTCACGCGTGCTGGAAGCAAAGCCCATTTTTCCGGCACCATCAAACCGAAAAATGATGAAGTAGTTTACCTGACACTGCTTAATCAAGTTCATTTGCTGCCCTGAGATACAAGCGGCAACCTAACACAAACAGCGTCCCGCGTAAAGCATGGTGCGTTAATAAATGAGAACGAAAGGTTAAATGATAAAGACATTTGGAGTTAAAGAGAGGGCAGGAGACTTTGCCATCAGATTCAAAACCTAAGGCACCTCCACCTAGCACAGATCACAGAGGACATCCCTAAATCCGAGCTTACTGTTTGACGCCGCGTTGACTTTATCCCCCAGCAGCGACCTGGGAAAGACGAGAGGCCCTTTCCGCAAGGGGATCTTACAACAAAGTGACCACAGCTCTCGTGACACCGCTGCTCAGTGCCTGCCTGGGTACCTACCTCCTTTTCGATTTCTGCGAGGGTTTTGATCGTGATGCCCAAGAGATCAACTGGCTGCATCTGGCGAGAAAAAAGAAATGTAGAGGTTTTTTGGTTTTGTTTTGTTTTGTTTTGTTTGAAGTCAGCAAATACTCTGTTGTCAGAGATTTAGAGCCACCAGCTGTAAACACATGCATAATCCCATTTCTCAGGCTACCACAAGGGTGAAGAAGCAGAAGGCGGGTTAGGGGTAACAGCTCTAGCGCCTTTCTCCCCAGGCAGGGACGGCTGACGCTCCTCTGGGTGTCGCTTTGCACAGGTAGATCCGTCCCATCTCCCCGCCGCAGGGCGGCTGTTACTGCGAGGCACTTTGTAACACCCTACGGATTTCCTACGGCCACGGCAGAGAGGTGTGAGCGGCCCCGCCTGTGGGAAGCCCCGACCAAACTGACCATATGGTGGCAATGGTGTCTAAAGGATCCGAGGGGAGGATTAGCACGACCTAATCTCTCTGCATTTGTCCTCGCAGCAGGGCCTCCAGCTTTCTGGGAATAACGGCCCATAAACAACCCTTTCAGAAAGCAACGGTTGTGAAAAACTGCGTCCGGCTGCACACACAGGTTGTGTCAGCAGGAAGAAGAAAGCACAGAGCGGGAGCACAGTGTGAAAAATAAGACACAGCTGATGGCTCGGTGTTTGCTGTAACAGCTTCTTGTAAACTGATTTTTAAAGAGATATTATTTTAGGACTGGATGGGTTAGGGAACTGGTAGTGGGTTGCTGAGCCTTTGAGCTCTGGATCACCAATTTAAATGAGCGCTGGGCCAGTGTCACTCAAAAGTCATTCTGAATTGGTACCGGGGCTTCCATTTTGGATGAGCAAACCTGCCCTGCCCAGGCCGTTGGTGGCACCCTCCGCTGGCACCGCAGCACTCAGCACCGAGCGGGCAGGACGCGGTGCCCCCCCGAGCTCGCCCGGCTGCCGGGCAGGAGCCGTGCCGCCGGCAGCACAGGCACGCCAAGCAGGACTCCGCTGGCGGAATGAACTTGCTTAGAAATGTGCCGTATGTGAAAATAACCCAGTCTGGTTTGCTGCTGCTGCTGCACTTCAGACGCTTTGGCTCAGATAACCTCCCAGGCCAGAGGGCAACGGGAATCCTAAAATCATTTTTCCATCCCCGCTCCCGCTCCCTGGAACCCAGCCGAGGTCCAGCCGCGGCGTCATTAGGACACAGCCGCCTCCGCAAACTTTCCAGGCTGGAACTGGTAAACAGGAGGGCGCAGCCTCCCCACCAAACTGGATTTTCACCTGCAAAACCACCAGTGCCCACCGACACTGTGTAGCTCTGGAAGATGCGGAAGACCCTCGCCCCCACACCGCTGCCCGGCTCTGCCCGCCCAGGGCGCGGGGCCGCAGGGGCCTCGCAGCAGCCAGCCGAGCCGCGGGAGCTGCCAGCGCCGGGGAGCGCCACCCACGACCGCTGCCTTGAACTTCTGCGGGGCAAAAGCAAAGTCGTAGAGCTGCCCCACCACGCCACCTCCACAGCAGGTTAAATCTCGGACAGCTGTATGTTTGCAGCTTTCTTTACAATCTATGCTAAGAAATTAGAAATGCCTCCAGCTCCAGAGAGACCCCTTGCCGTTCCTGTTTCTGATGGTGATAAACCTTCACCTCCTGGGACACCTCAGTTTTAGAAGTGACCTGCAAAAGCCGTTCCCACCCCATGGGAAAGTACTGTGAAGCGCAACGGTGGGTCATCTCAAGCACTGGGTATACATAAAGCCCCACAAAAGAAAAGGTCCCAGAAGCAGGTAATTTGTGTTGATGCTTTGTGACGGCTCTCCATGAAAAGACGGACTTCAGACACTGGGAGAACACGAAGGCAACTCACCCCTTCAGGAGCACAGGCAAACTTCTCCGAAATCATAAAAGGCACTCCATCCATTGCTGAAAGGGACAAAATGAGCAGACACGTCACATTTCCAGCTGACTTCTGACATGCAACTTCACACATTCCCAGTGACAGATCAAGTGTTCATGGCATTGACACAGGATTGATAGCTCGTAGAAGTTATTGTCAGCCTTTTCCTCCCTCTAACCTGCCAGCGGTTTCTCTCTGTTGGAGACACAGCTGGGTTAGTCCCTACCAAATCAGGAATTCAATGAACCCTCCCTGCTCTATCCGTATACAATTTCATGGTCTCAATTTTGAGTCTTCCAATCTGGTTCAGCTGCCAAAACAGGACAGCATTTGAAACTGAAAACAAATGCAAACAGTGTAAGAGGACAGACATCTATTTACCACTACCAGGAACCATGGGAGCGACCCGGCGGTGGCTGAGCAGGAGGACAAGGAACGTCCCTGGCACAGGAGACCCGGACCTCCCCAAAGCAGAGCTACTACTACCCAGGCAGAACGAAACCAACGCCAGGGCCACGCACCCCGCCTGGCCTGGCCGCTGCCAGTGCATGCTCAACAGGGAGCCACGGAGCTCCAACGCTTGCCAACCCCATCCGGGGGTCGGAAACCAGTGGAGTGCAAGGAGACACAAGGACACGATGGCAGAGCCTCGTGTCACTGGGCCAAGCTCTCTCTGTAGCACACCCTTAATGATCCCAAAAGAACTGTTTGCCTTTCTATTGGCTTGTGTGTTCTTCTTAGATAGTGCAATGATGTTCAGTGTTTCTGTCCTGCTATCACCACCTCGGAGACGCCACAGAAAGCCTCCCACGAGATGTGTCAGTACAAGCAAGACGCTTATTTTTAGACCGCGTAACTCAGCAATTCCCCCACAAGACTGAAAAGGGCGCATCGCTCAGGCAGAGAGCAGCCCCAAATACACCCGCGTTATTTCAGTTACACCTTCAACATTTTAAGTCTTTAAATTTCAGCTCTGAAAGAAATCAGAACTTCAAACTAGAGCAAATTTAAGCCCTGAAACGCCCTCGAGTGATTCTCAAATAGGGCCTTCTTTCACAAAGCGTCCTCACCCACAAACCTGGTGTTTCTCCGCTTGCTGTTTTTAACTTCCATCAGCACCAGCGAGTTACCAGGTTAGTGATTTAGCAAGGGTTAGTTAAGAATACTTAGCATTTTATATTTGCTTTGTACATTTTTGACTTAAAACCCCCCTCCGCTGGAGTCATTTCATTATCAAAGGTGCTATGTGGCAGCCGCAGCACTACATGAAACAAAAGGAAACAGATGAAAAGCAGCATCACCAAATCCAGGAAGTTTTGAACCTGAAAGATCAGCTGCATTTGTTATCCCGACAGAAACCCGCTTTGATCAGTCACACGCCGGCTTTTGTAAAGTAATTTAAAGAATAAGCGGTGATGAGCATGCACGTTCCCCCAGCAGCCCCCGCCGGACTCCTCCGTCCACCCCTCGGCCCGTGCACGCTCCGGCCCTCCCGGCGCTCAGAACCGCCGAGCGAAGCAGCAGATGAAAGCAGGGCATGCCAAAGGCTCAGCAGCGCAATTAGCACTCTCCTAAACAAACGAGCTTCAACAGAGCTGTAATTAAGCAGGCCTGTAATTAAGTATATGCCCTTTATCATAACGATCATGCTTAAAAATGGCATGATGCATGGAAGTGTGTTATTAATGCTGTGCTCCCAGCGCGTGGGAGCGTGCACAGGAGCCGGCGTGTCAGGCCCGTCACCGGGCTGCTGCTAAAATGCGTTAAAGGGAGAACCCGGGAAACAACGTGCTCGTTCACGGGCTCCTTTCACAGCCAGGCACCAGGAGTCACGAGGATTTAAATACCCACCAATTCAGGAAACTTTACGGAAATAAAGCAGCATGCTGCCACCGCCGGCCGCCCCCCCAGCGCTGGGAGGGTGACAGCCCTTTTGCTGCGGCACGGCTGGGCTCTGGCAGCCGCGGTGCCAGCGCCGGCGGGAGCTGCCCGGGCGCGTGATGGGCTGCAGGCCGACGGCGGGGACCCCCCTGAGACGCACGGCGAGCGGCCGCTCGTCCTTCACCTCTGCTTCCAGGCTGAGTGACGGCCCCAGACAACGCAAATGCTCCGGAGGAAGGCCACCCCTGCGGCCCCCTCCTCGCCCTCGGAGGTGCTGCCATGGGAAGAGAGAGATTCCAAGCTACTGCTGCCTGAGAAGGGTTTTTTCACATTCACAAGGACTTCAAGGGTGAGGCGCCGAGCTTCCTTTTAGCAGTGTAAATCCAGATCCAAGAACATTAACAAACAGTGACAATTTGTTCCAGCACAACACTGAACCACCTCCCGTCAACGTTAGCTTTTCTACCTTGTGGGGGAGAGCCTGCTTCGCAAGCGTCCCATGCACCACGCCGCTTTGAACAAAACCCCAGCTGCAGCAAAGCATTTTTGCAGTGATTTTACGGGGGAGGCTCAGCGCTGCGCACCCCTGCCCGGCCGCGATGGGGCTGAGCGCTCCCCCGAGGCCACGCTGCAGCAGCGGTCCCTCCCGGCGCTCTGCAGCGCACTGCTCCCGCGCAGCCCCGGCTCCGTCACTGCTGCTTCGGCCCCGGCAGATGCCTCTCCCCGCACAGGGCCCACCTCTCTCTGTGCCCCAGGTGGAGCATGGCCGCGCAGCACGAGCAGCGATGCTGCCGTGATGGGGCTGCACATGTGCAAGCTCACGCTCGGCGGTCGTGTGGGTTTAGCCCTTAACAGCACTCCCCCACCATGCATGCGCCCACCGGGGCCGCAGCAGCGGGACGGCGGCACTCGCAGGGAAGCGCTCTCCAGGGCAGCTCCAGCGACAGGCGGGACCGAGCTCCCAGCGCTGCGCCGCAGTCTGCTGGGGTGTCCAGCACCGGGGTCTGGCTGAGGGTGCCACCACTCCCACCACGCACCGCAAGACAGTACGCAACTGCTGTTTACAGCAGCCAGTTAATTTCATAATATAATTAAATGAAACCAGAACTGTAGGAGGCTTTTAATTCCATGTCCCTTGTTCTGATGTTGTGCTGTAAATAAACATCAGCAGCAGCCTCTGATTCCTCTCTTTTTCCCTCTTTTTTTTTTTTTTTCCCCTGTTGCTTTTGAAGCATTCCTGGCAGACTCTGATGAGCAGAGCGCTGCACTGAGATTCTGCCCGGTGTTACCATTTCCACCGTCAGCGTCAAGGCTTACCAGCCAGGCTTTGGCCTGGAGCTGCAGTTCCTCTTTGATTCTGGCCAAGAGCTGTTCAACACTCCTCCATGTCAATTTGTGCCACGTTCGAGACCAGCAGACGGTAACACAAAGGGATAAAAAGAGTTGGTGCTGGTGAACGACAAAGTACAGCTCTCCTTCCAAAGGCAACATGTACTGATTCGGAACAAAAAAGGTGTGCAAGGTCCCGTTTTTCCAGCATTACCACCAGTAGCGTTACTCATACAACCACAGGAGTACGCTCATGCGTTGACCTGCGTAGGTTTTAGCATCTTCAAAAAGCTGCAACTTTAAATTATTTTGAAAGACCTATAAAACCTTTGCACCTTGCATGTTGCGCTTAAAGCCTCCTTGCACAGGTAGGCAAAGCCGCTCTTGCCCTGCACGGCTCCGAGTGGGGCCAGCGTTGGGGCCAGCAGGAACACCACCTCCACCGGCACCTCCCACGGCAGCTTCAGCCTCGGGCGGTCGCGGCTCCCGGCCCCGCACGGGGAACGGCCGCTCGCCCACGGCGCCGGTTCCGGCGAGTCCAGGAGGCAGCAGGTTCTCCCCGTGAAACTACACCCACAGCATCTGCAACAGATCAGGGAGGTGCCTGCGCTCTTCTCTCTCACAACAGAACAAAATAAAAAGGGATTTCAGAAAGAAAAATGTTGTCAATGGCTGTTTGCTGTCTCCCAGGAGCAGCTCCTCCCTGAGGGTCACATCCAATTAGCTCAGTCACTGCAATTAGATAAAAGAGTCGAAAGGAGCCAGCGGCCAGAGCTGCACTGCTAAAACCAAACCCCGAAGGACGGCGTCCCCGTGAATCCCCGACGGCAGCCGGGAGGAGGCCGGACCCCTCCAGCGAGGGGCACCCCAAGGGCACCAGAGCCACCCCCTTCGTCAGCGCAGGACCATCAGAAACCACGACCAACTTTCAACCGGTGGCTACTTCTTCGTTATAATTCACTAAGACTCAATCCCAGCCTTTAAAGGGCAGGCCACAAAACTGTGCTCTATAAATACAACTTGTTAGCTCGCTTAGAAATTCTCTCTTTCATCTGAAAAAGTACTGTCACCCTCCTCTAAGCAGACGATAGATGCTGCCTTCTGTGCTGTAGACTCCAACTAAACCTCAGTTGTCAAATTAGTAATTCATCTTTCTTGAATAACTATATTTTTAGCAAAGCTACCAGATTTAAATAATCAGACCTGCCAATGCTACCCTAATTTAAAGACGCTGACGAACTTTCACAGGCAGCATCAGCTAACATAATGAGTTTCTGGATGACAAAGAACTTCAGACCGTAGTTCTCTACACTACCCAGGGTAATAAGCACTTGTTCTTTTCTACAATGCGCACATAAAAGAGGAATCTAAATAATAATTGCTGTAATTATCTTGAAAAATATGTGGTGATTAATGGTGATTATGAAAATCTGTATAATTGTTCATTGAAATCTCCAATGATCAGATGCTTTCTTGAAACAGCCATTAATGAAGAACTTGGGAACACAAAAAGCATCAAAACTCAAGCCAAGCTCCTGACCGTTTGAAGCAGGTGAGGATGCGATTGCACACGCGCCCGGCTCAGCTTTCACCCCTCCTGCGAACTCTGCGAGAGGTTCTGAGATGTCCATGATGTGACGCATATGTCATTGCGGTTCAAAGCACGAAGTTCAACCTGTTATTTATGCAAATAATTAATTACTCTTGTATCCAACTAGCAGTTTGTCATGACACATTAATGACTTGATAGACTTCTATGAACTAGTGAACACAGGACAGCAGAGCGCTTTTATCGTCATTTAATTTAAAAACGATCCTGTGTGAAATTATCTAGTCGTGAGTGATGGAAGCATAAAGAACAGACTCAGCAAAGCTTCTTTTGGATCATTGCTTTATTAATGGTAACGTCAGGGAAATGAAAAATGCTAACATTGTCATATTTAGCTCCTGGGTATAGATGAATAGCTGCCTCAGTGCTTGGCGGGTTCAGTTTGCACACTGCAGTGAGCGCTAATTCTTCACACCACTATTGTGGGGATACACAGCCACGGAAGAGTTTATATACCTCAACTCCCAAGGAAGTAACAGCTGTTTCTGCATTTAAATTCTCACCATAAGCTTTTATAGCTTTGGATTTCTTTATTGCTATTTTTGCATGGCCTTTTACACTCGAATTTTCAACTGCTGATATTAAAAATATTTAAATAAATAAATCGCTTGCAAAACATTTTCCTGCACAACTTTGAAAACTAAGCATTGCTAATCCAAACCAACAAACCCCCCCAACACCGAATGGACTATTGCCACCTTTAAAATTTAAATGATCTTAGATTTTAGAAAGAGCTTTCTGTAATACTGCAAAAGTCTTCAGGTTTTCCCCAGACCTGAGACGCTAGCAGAGTGTTTATGTTTTACCAAGATGAGTATCTCATAAAGCAGCCTACAGCAATACCATAAAACCAGCAGAGCTCACCTGTTTAGAGAAAACTTAATTTTCAGCTAAGTGACACCAGAGGAGCTCGGAAGCGGGTAAGACGCAGGGGGCTGGCAGAGCGCAGGCACAGCAGGGCTCGGACCGGGCGGCTGCGTGCGCCCGCCAAAGGATGCTGCGGCCATACTGGAGGGACCCGCGAGCCCCCGTCCGGCACGGAGGGGTGACGCCAGCACCCAGCCCGGCCGCTCCAGGAAGGGCCTTTTGAGCGCCACTGCCACGTAAGGGAGAGAGCGCAGCCCACGTGCGGTCCTGCCCCCCGGCCGAGGAGGACGAGGGACAGCTCTGGCCATCAGAAGCGGTGCCCTGCGCGGGGTGAGGCTGCAACTCAGCCACGGAGTCACCCCACAGCGGATGGAGATGGCTCTGTCCCGGGGACGCCCGCTCTCTGCAATCACAACTGCCAACTCGGGGTGCCAGCGCTAGGCTGGTGGCCTTCCGAGGAACAGGACAGGGACTTCCCAAGCCCTTGCAGGGCATGCGGGTGGCCGGGTCCAACGCCTGCCTGCCCAGATGGGCTGCTCCTGCCTGCGGCACAGCCCTGCACGGCCAGCCGGCACACCAGGACTCACGCTGCTACCTGGGCAGGCTGACCAGCCGTGGGACCGCGCTGGCCAGGCCGGCACCAGGACATCCCCCCTTCACCCCTCTCCCAGCCCCTGCCCGCCGCGGCCGCCCTGGTCCAGCGCACACGCAGCTCTGGCTGTGGTTCCGCCGAGCGCCCCGGCGCCAGCTCGGCACACCCGCGCCTGCAGGCCGGCATGGGACACCTGCACCAACCCCAGCACGTCGTGTGACCTCAGTACAGGGGGAAGCCATTCAGAAGTATGGAAAAAATGTTTTACAACAGTCTGCAACGCATCAAGAGAAGGATGCAAGCTTTTCAAAATAAACCACGCTCTCCATAATGTACAGCTAAGCCTCCTACTTCTGTATTTCTGTACACAGTCATTTAAATAGCAGTCGGAATAGTAAACATGTGTGTGTGCTCTCTGCGCTACCGTGCGCCGAGTCCCAGATGGATCACCACCACTCTGCATTTCCAAATCGCTAATGATAGCAAAACCTCAGGGGGAAAACAAAAGCAAACTCTCCCGCGAGCTCCTGCCAAGCCAGCTGCAACGGGGAACGCTGCGACCGCCCTGGGCTGCGCTCCCCGGCTGCAGACACCGCCCCCAAAATGCACACACTTCTTTCTTTATTAAAGAAACGTACCCAAATATTGAGACATTGACCCATTTCCTCTGACTCTTCTCCAGTCCCTTTGCAGCCCCACAGCCAGGGACCCCCGGACGAGGGGCCGGGAAGGCAGAGCCGCCCCAGCCCAGCAGACCGCTGTGATGTGACAAACCAGCCGCAGCCCGGCGGCGGCTCCTAGACATATTGCAGTTTGCGTTGTCGCTCGGGTTCGCCATCTGTGCTGTTCCCACAGAGGCCGCCGTCGCCGGCTGTGCTGAGGGCAGCAGTGGGTTGCCGGCCCTGCGCGGCCCCTCGTTAGTCGAATGCGCTGACGAGAGGAGACCAGAGCGGCTGGGATGGTCCCACGCTCCGCTTGAGCAATGGGCGCCGCGGGCTCGGCTGGCAGCGCTGGCTGGGCTCTGCCCGCACACCCGGCCATGGAGGTGCCTCCATCAGCCCGTGGGCACCTTGCCCCCGGCTCGGCTCCTCGGGACCAAGGCACGAGCCCAAGCTCAGGAGACGGCCTCGAGCAGCACACCCAGCTCCAGCGGCACCGGTGCCGCTGGTTCCGTCCCGCAGCTCCGGGTGAGCAGGAGCCCGCACCAGGGAGCTGCGGCAGGCAAGCGAGGAAGCAGCACCATGGCCCAGCTGGGAACTCGCCGGCCCCGTGCCCGGTGCACAGCCCTGGGCCAGCCCGTGGGACGGTGGCAGCACTGAACCAGACGATGCTCGGTGCGGTGAGCAGGAGAGCAGGGGCCTCCCCGGCTGTGGAAGGAAACCTCTGCGATGGGAAAGGTTTACAGCTTTCCTGTTCATCTTGAAACGACTTTGATTAAAAAAGCAGACCTGGACTAAATTTTCATTTTTGCTAATTTGATTGTCAGCCTTGATTTTCTCTGTTTCCTGCATAGCTCACGACACAGCACAATTAGTTCTTTACTGCGAGATCAAGCCACGAAAACACTTGAGAAAATACTCCTGGTTTTGATTATTTTCTTTTTTAAATAAAGTGAAGGTTAAGTACTGCATGGTGACGGCTAAGTAGTACCTCAGCGCTGCGGCTGTATCAGCACCAGAGAACATGGAGAGACTTCAAACAAGCTCTTCAAATTGCAAGTGTTTAGGAGCTCTTGATTTTATTATTTTTTAATAAAATGTCCCCTTTGAAGTCTCCGCACCACACTAAACTTCAAAGATCACACCTAAGCATGTGCTACTTCCAAGCAACAACCCTTAATTAATTATACCAGAGCAGATACAAACCAGGGCACCGGTGCGGGGCTGCGGCAGAGCCAGGGCAGGTCCCGCTCCAGGACAGGGAGGCGAAGCGGCTCCTCCAGCCTCCACGCACGGGCCGCCGCGCTGAAGAGAAACACAGACGCTTTTCAATTACTTTCAGCTCGAGCTGTAATGACAGACAGACTCCTTGGAAGTCATTAAACATGTAATGTCTGTCTGCTGCAGAGGCAGGGAGGCGCAGGCCGGCAGGACTCGGGCTGGAGCAGGCGGCTGCAAACAGCATCTCGGGAAGCACCCACAATAGCTGCAGTGTTCCCCGGCCGGCGGCTGTAAATTTCTCCCTCTTGATGAGAGAAACATCCTGTTGGGCAACGGCTGTTTCCTCCCCGCGCCGGTGGTTTCTGCGCTGCAGTCATTCAGCGCGGCAGTTTAGGAGCAGGGTTCGGTACAGAAACATGCTGCAGCGCAGTACAATATCTGCCCCTGGAAGCTCCGCTCTTCCTTTGCTGCGACGCCTACGGAGGTGTGATTTCGTACCAGAGGGGCAGGGACGTTGTCACTGTGAGGGTGCCGGGTTCCGCGACTCGAACCCCTCTGCGGCCGGGGCCCAGGCCAGCAGGCAGCGACAGACGCTCACACTTGCAACGACGGCTGCGAACCTGCCCAGCACCAGCGCTGCGTCACCTCCAGCTGTGCACTGGGCCACCAACACCTGTGCCACAGGGCTCCCTGGGGAGATACGGGTGCACAGCACCCTCTCTTAACGTGGTTTGGTTTTAAGAGACTTTTCTTAAACATACAGTCAGCTTTTTGCTTTCAGTAAAAGCAGGGGAAAGAAGATGGATCAGCTGTCCCGACAGCACCATGCTCTCCATACCACGGGCACCCCTAAACGCCAACGGGAAGCCAAAACTCACCACGAGCACAGCGGCAAAGGACGTGGGACTCCCATCCCCTGCGCGGGAGCCCACTGATGCACGAACACGTGCTCCCACCGCCCAGGGACGCAACACTCATCCAGCCAGAAGAGACCTGACACGGAGACAAAGCTGCGGTCTTCAGCGCCAGAGAGATGGCAGTACGGCCCGGGCGATGCTGCCCGGCGGCACCTAACGCCGGGGAGCCCACGGGCAGGTTCCTCGCCACCGCAGCGGCTGGGCCACGGAGCCACGGCCCCGCCGAGCCAAACGCTCTTGTGCAGGAGGAGATCCACCCTGCCGCTGCACAGCAACTCCGGATCCAGATCTCCTAATGTAATTTAATTTTTAAGTGCTCAGAGTCATTAGCGGAGCCACATATTTCTATCAGGTAAATTTCATTTGCATATGCAAATTATATCTAAATACACCGCACCATTAATATGATCACTAATTACATAATAATAGTCACCAATCTCCACACAGATCAAACTTACAGTTTTGTAGCTATTAAGGAAATTGTGCTTTGTAATTAAGATAATCCTCATTTCCAGATGCTAATTAACTATATAATAATTAGCTTCTTTTACTAATGCAAATTAAGTATTTTCAACCTTATTGGTAAAAGAGTTGCTTATCACTTAAAAAAGAGACAACCTAGAAATAATCCCTCCTCCCCCTTAAAGGTGAAAAGGTAACTCCATTTTTATCAGTCTCATTTGCGAATGCAAATTAGCCTTGATTAATCAAGTCACAGATAAATGCGCCCGTCTCGTAGCACGGCCGGCCGCCTGGAGCTTCTCTCCCGCTCTGGCAGGAGAAGGACTACGGGCAGGGTCACCCGCCTGGGCACAGCTCCTCTCCCGGTGGCGGTGCCACCGCGCTCGGCCGAGCCCCTGCCCGGCGCGTGACGGGGAGCAGCCGCAAGCCCTGCGCCGGGCCAGGCAGCGCAGCGCCCGCCAGCCGCCATGCGGAGCCGCGACGGCGCGTGGCTCACGTGGCAACAGCGCGTGGCTCGTGCGGCGGCGGCGGCGGGCGCGGCGCAGGCTGGGGGTGACGCAAGAGACCTCCCCGCCAGCCAGCAGCCGCCACCAGCCAGCCCGGCCGCCTTGGCAGGGCTCAGCTTCGGCGGCAGCGCATTCATCATCCGCTAAACCAATCCACCCGCTCCGCACCACCATTTGTCATTAATTATGCTAATCAGCAAACCATTACTCTCCGATGACACCACAGCACTTATTAGCTAGTTATGGCTTTTCAAAAGCACAGCTTCTTGTGTATGCAAGTGCCGCACATACATTAGCCTACAGGGAAGAAATGTCCAATTATGAAAAGAAGAAATTTGCTATTATCTCCTTCTAACAAACCAATTTAGTAATTATAAAAGTCTCTGAACTCAGAAGGATTTTTTAAGAAGAGCTGAGTGATGAAACCAGAGAATTTTGTTTGCAATAACTTTCTGAGCGGGAACTAAAGTGACAATAGGGGAATGAACAGTTTTTATTATCATAATTATAATTCTCGCATCTTAACTTCAGATGATCAAAAAGCAGAATTTATCTAAAAGCACAACTGTATTCAGCTCTTTCCTTAAAGTACCCGATTTATTTATTTTAGTAGATACACAACCCAATTTGCATACCTCGTTACAGACATTTGCGCAGGTCTCGCCAGTTCCCAGCCCAGCGGTGGCTATCGCGCACCGGCAGCCCCCGTGAACGTGCCGTGGGCGACGTGCCGTGGGCAGGTCTCACCGACCTTGCCGGGGCGCAGGTACCGCGCGTTAGAGGGATGCAGCCCCACGCTTACGGCACCAAACCGATGGGAGAGGGCGTCTGAAGACTGAGCTGACAAACAGCCGTGCTGGAGCATCCAATTCATTTACAATTCCTAAGTTGTTTTGCTCACTGCGAGAGGAATACCACTAGTTTTAGAAGCTTAATATGTGTTAAGAGCTCATTAATATCATCAGAGTAAATGGGCCTATTAAAACATCTTTAAGCAATATCTGAACATAAATCTCCCTAAACTATATTTAATGACTGTACTTAAGATACATTATATGCAAGTCTTAATGAGACATTAGATAGCATTTTGAAGATTAAAATTAGAGAATCCATATAAAGTCTGTCCACTTAATGTAGCCTTAAGCTACACTGATGAAAAGCATTACTACCAAATTATTACTTCATTAGAACAAATATTTTCTAATCATTTCTGATTTATGCCATTAGTCATCTCCATATATATTATTCGTATATGTATAAGAGTATACACAAAACAATTTTCTAGTTCCACAGGAGACGGGAGAAATTTTGAGCTTTCTAATGGCTGAGTTAATTACTTGTCTTTTTTATACTGAGTTAAAAATAAGCACTCTTTATAAAACTCCATTTACTGTATCCCCACTTTTCTAATTTAATTGGAGATTTTAATTCCATTAACCACAAGGTCATTTTTTACACATTTGCTGGTTTGCTTTGCAAAGATCAGTAAGACGTCGCGGACTCAGCCCCTGACTGTCCCTTCAGCCCCTCCGTGGAGGCCTAAGCGTGGCGGCAGAGACCCCCGGACGAAGCCCGAGGGACAAGCGGGACCCTCGCTCCGCACGGCCGCTGGCTGGTGCCGGCGCCGCAGCCCGGGGCTGGCCCGCGCAGGGAAACTGAGCAAGCTCACACAAGCCTCCGTCGGGAGGAAGGCAGCAGCACAGCACGCCAAGGGACAGCACGCACCCCAAAATTAACCAGGGCCTGCGGCAGCGCATGAACGCCCACGGCGGTGTCCCGCCTGCTCCAGGATCCCCTGCCCATGGCATGCCCGCGGGATGGGCGCCGCCGCCGGGACGCAGCGCGGCACAGCCGGGACAGCGAGGCAGCGGGACGCCTCCTCCAACCACCAAGTCACTGCCAAAACGAATTGCAATAACCTTATTAGCAAGAGGGCTTTATGTGTGGTTTATTTTGTATAAACAGCTTTTCATTAGACAAATGAAGCCCAACAACCTTTATAAATGTTTTCAATTATGAAATTATGCCATTGAGATATCCGGATGAGGATAATCAGGGAAAACACCAGTGACACCTCTGCCGCCTGGATGACTGCTCCTCCCAATCAGCTACAGCCTAGCCACACCACTCATTTAAAAAAATCCTGCTTTATTAGAGAAAATCTGTAGCAACAAGAATATTTTCATTTGTTCTGCCCAAGTCTTCTATCCAAAAGAGAGAACATCTCATTGTAACAATTTTGCATTTTTAACTGTGCAAATTAAGCATTCTTCATAAATAACAGCCTGGTTTTCTGCACTAGAACTCCTTTTTATTAGCAGCACAGTAACGAACAATGAGCAATGTGTTCTATTATTCTTTGTCAAATCACAGAATGCTACATTAGAATAACTCTGCTGGTCAATGTAATATAGTAGATTAAATTCAACTTCTGTGCAAAAACCACTGTAAAACAGCATGATAAGAAGGCTATAAAAAATTTAATTTTATTCCAAACTCCATCAGAAAAAAAAAAATGGTGTGAAAAGTAATTTTGCATAATCAGTACACGCCATCTGGAACAATTAACCGATTTCTATAGAACTATGAGGATCAGTCATATCTGCTTATTAAAGATCAGAAATTATACAAGTAATAAATCCTTGAAAAAACTAAGCGTACTCCCGCCTGTCAACGCTATTTTAACTTCAAATACTGAAGAACGCCTGATAAGGCTGAAAAGAAGAGATTAATATATGCAAATTACATCCAGCATTTAAAATCCCCAACAACTGTCTCCGGTTTTCTGTCCCTTATTGCTGCCTTTATGTTTTATTCATACACCAACTCACCTGTCACTTCATAAGCTATAATATTATGGGGGTATTATTAAACAGCATAAAGCTGTGCTTTAATTGGAAAGCTTCATTGCATTTTCCAATTATTTGGAGTAAATTAAAAGCAGATGCACATAGTTTAATAAGGAGTCTAATATCAGTTCCGGGAAATCAAAATTCATTGTCATTACTACGCCGTGATAGTTTTGCAAACTGTACTCAATTTCAGAGGTTTTGAAAAGAAAATCTGTCTATGCAATCTGTTAATTGTCATTCGGTTAATAACTGTTTAAATATCCGAACCACAGAGTGGCTTCCTATTTAAAAAAAAAAAAAATTAAACTATGGCACTCGGAAAAGCAAAACAAATACAGCGCAGCCCGCCGCAAAGGTTGTGCTCCACAAGCAACCGGTGTGAGTCCCGCCAGCTCGTCCTCCTTCAGCAGCCGCGTTCCTGCGATGACCGCTGCCGGGCACGCGGAGCCTGGGCAGCGCAGCAGCCGTGCCCCGGCGGGGGTCTGTGTCATCGGCGGGGTCCCCCCGGCATCGCCCTCTCTCCCTCTCTGCCGACAGCCCCGCTCCGGCCGCTGCGCGCTGTCGGCTGCGCCCTGCACGCCCCGCCGGCGTCAACGCCTTCGCCACCGCCCACGCCACGGGACGGAGCGTCCCTGCCGGTACACCTGCTCATGCATAATGCAAGGCTTCGGGGGCAGCAGCCACATAATCCGCTCGGCAGAGATCGGCGGGCAGCTTCCTTGGAAGGTGACGTGTGATCTGAGAAACAGGGGTGAAGCCGCTCGCCCGGTACGGTACGGTACGGCAGGAGAAGGCACGACGTGCCACAGCAGCCCCACGGGACAGCCGAGAGACTGCGAGAGCACGAGCAGCACCGCAGCCAGAGCTGGCACGCTCTTGTGCAAGCACGCAAAAGTGAGAAGATGAAGAGAAAGAACGCCACTTCAGAAGACAGCAGGTTAATCAGAAAATCACATGTCTGAAAAATTATACAGGGGGGAGAACTCATGGTTTCATCTCTCACTGTTTGGGCCGAGCCTGCCTGAGCGCAGCCCTGATAACCCGGGGCGGTGCACCGCAGCAGCAAGCGCCAGAGAATCTGTACACCGTGGATGAGCTAATCTAACAAGAAATATACTTTTCTGAATCTTGTTAAACATAGTATTAAGTAACACTTACATTTCCCTTTCTGGAATACACAGCTGCAGCACTTTACAGGAGACTTCAGCCTCCCTGAACTGCTGGATATTAATAGAGCCTTTTATATTTTGAAGATTATCCAGGTCTCTCAGCCCAAATTGGAAATTGCAACAGGGCAAAGAACAGGCTGATTTTAATCGCGGCCTCTGTAAGGAGGTTTCAATGCAGAATAAAGCTTGTGTCACAACTTGTCTGGTTTTCGGACCATCCTGATTAAAATTCAGTGTCACAAAAAATAAATTTAGTTCCGCTTCTATTCTTAAGAAGCGCAAAGAACATCCACGTGGGAACCCGGATCGACAGCAAAATGTAGCACAGGGCCTCCCCCTTTAGAGAGCGAAGTGTTCCAAAACACTTCAACATAGGAGGGTATCGCAAAACCACCAGAAACTATGCTGGAAGATGAAGATAAAAGCAATTCTTGTGCAGTGATCCAAAAAATAGCATCCTCCTTTTTTTCAAAATTACCTGTTTTAATAAAGCAGACACACTGTGCCAAGTGAACCATTTAATTATCTGCAAAAATGATGAAGCAAAACAATAGTTTGCAAAAATAAATGACTAACCTCTGATTAAAACGTCTGTCCTCATTACATACAGATAAAAGATACAGTATCTTTTAAAAGAAAATGTACATTGAAGAGAAGTAAGTGGCAGCTGTGGCACAGATAACCTGACATTTTGCAATAAGAAAGAAGTTGACATGCGGGCACTGAAATATAACGAAATCTTCATTTTTCTTCCATATCTTAATCTAGAAAGACCTCTGAAAGGTTTCTTTTGTAATTAAAAAAAATAAAAGAAGAAAACAGGGGGTGTCCATGCAACGAGGCAGTTGGAGTGCGTCGCTGAGCAGCGTTAAAGCGGAGCTGCAGCCCCCGGCCCCGCAGCGCGCTCCAGCGTGGCGCCCCGGCCGGCGCAGGGCAGAGCTCCTGGTCCCGCTGACCGCATCGCCTGAGCGCCGGCAGGGAAGGAGGAATCTGGAAGCAAACTGCTGCCCTAAGAGCAGCGTGTGAAATAAGCGCTTCCAACAAAGCTACCCAGACAAATTACAACTCCCCCCTGCCAAGATCCACATTATCCAATACAGAAAGGCAACCCGGTTTCCTTTTCGGGAATCCACCGGCTTTGATGTTTTTCCAGACCATTACCGACAGTTTCCACTCTCTGCTGCCTCCAGAGATCTGGGCTATAAAACAGTGTGGAACGAACACCAAATCCTCCCCTATTTCCCACAGGAGCTAAGGAACGTCCCCCTCCTCTGGCGGCCGCGCCGGCCCCACTGGGCTCCATGGGACCCAGCCCCCTGCCTCGTCAGAAGGAACGCTGCAGGGAGAGGTGCCCCGGGTGAGCCAGCATGGCCAACCTGCCTCTGCAAACACTCCCCTCTACAACGCAGCCCAACCGCCCCGCTCGGCGGTGGCTGCTTCGGCCACTCGCCTGCCCCGAGGCACCACCCACGGCCCCCCACAAACCCATCCCACCACCCCATCAGATCACAGAGTCCGTTCTGACCTTTCCACCAAGCGCCTTAAAGAGGAAAAGAAATATTTAAATACAATAAAGAAATATTTACATGTGAAATATAATAATAAACAAACATTTAAATATTGACCTCTTTAAGGCAAACATTACGGTAACAAATACTGGTCCACAATTCCAAACCAAACAAATTCGAGATGCGGAGACAGTGCTACCTCCGAGAGCCGCCCACAGAAACATCCTCCTTCACCGCGAGCTGGCAAACACGCAGCAGCCAACACCAAGGGGCAGCTGGCTGCGTTCCCCTCCTGGGGCTCCCTCCGGTTCCTCTGGGAAAAACACTGCACACCAGTAACCGTGTCCGTAACGTGGTTAACAGCAATGGCAAAAGAGTACTTTTAAGATAAGAAATATACACAAAGGCATTCCTGCACCAAATAACTGCTTTGAAACCCCACCACAAATGAGTGGCAAATATCGCAGCCTTGTTCACAACCACGAACGTCGCTTTATCAGTAGATAAAGCGTGTGACACGTGTCAGGACGGGACATCTCAGGTCCAGCCCAGAGGACGTGGCATTTTTCCTTTGAAAGAGGATGAAAACCTCGCCTTCAGTCCAGTACCAGCAAAAACGCAGAATACTGGCGTTTTCAGAAAACAGCAGCCGTAATCACGGCTAGTCTGGCCACAAAGAAGGGAATTATGAAAAGCGGGGGCTGAGCAGGGCTCGGCGGCAAGGCTGCGGGCACACGGCCGCACCGCTGTCGGTGACGAGCTCTGCCGTCCCTGCTCCGGCCAAGGGCTCTGCGCAGAGCCCCGACGGCAGCGCTACGGCACACTCTGCAGGATCTGCGGCTGAGCTGGGAACTCCTCAAACGGTATGGGAGTCTTAAGCGTATTTTAAAAAACGATTCAGTTGACGTTTATACAGTACAAATAACATGTGCTTCTGGATCCTGTTTTATTTCTATGGATTAACCCGACCTGAGGTACCAAACTTCTGGACAGCACACCAGTACGTCGAGCCAACATCAACCACCTCTTTAAGTACTTGCACAAATGTTTTAATTGTTTGGGGCTGACAGCTGGCAAGTATTATTTGAAAATACTATCAACAAACATGTATCAAAGCATGTTCTACTTTTGCTCTGCTGCTTTTTCAGCACAATTTCCATATTCAAGTGTTCAAAAAATGAAACTCTGTTCCTATCCAAGGGAAACTGTGATCACTTTGTTATCTCCAGGTTTCTGCTAGAACAACCACCCTTAGAGACAGGATTATATGGCTGAAGTTACGTTTCTGGCTACGAGATGACAGCTGTAGCAGTATCTCTAAGCTCACACACTTGTTTCATCCACAAAATTGGTACAGAGAGGCTCCAGTTCCTTTGTACCCACATTCTGATGGGGCTGTGCAGAATATCTGATACACTCTACGCAATGCGGTTTCTGTCCTGGCAGCCTGAGAACAGGTCAAGAGAGGGTACAAGTATTGACTACGCTATATTCAAATTTCATAAGTTTGTATGCTACAACTGACAAACACGTCTATCTGCAACACAACACAGACGTTGGTTACAGGGAAATTTCAGGGTAAAAAAAAAAAAAAAAAAAAAAGACAACCCTACCCCACAGCATGCAGGGTCGCACACCAAAGCCAGCCGTGTCTTTGCCCACCTGACTTTAGCCAGGAAAGCCCATGCTATGGGGAAGCACACAGCTTGGACCACTGTGTGATTTCCCAAGAAACCACAGCTGAGACTGAAAAAATCTCATTTTGCAAGCTCAGTCGCTAGCTTCCAACGCAACACCCTGCCACGTGCTCTGCAAGGTGCGTGAGGACTTTTTTTCCATCCCTAACCTTCTCCCCGAGCCGAGGCAGTTGAGTACGTCTCAAACTGGCAGGTTGAAGCGCTTCCGAAAGCGCAATGAAGGGCTGGTGGCGCTGCGGGCGCAGGAGGCTCTGGCAGGACGGGCGGCGGAGCGCCGTCCCCCGCTGCGCAGGAGGTCGTGCACGGCTGGCTGTGCAGCCTCTCCGCTGCCCGCCTCCTCCCCAGGCAGCGGGCGGCTTTCGCCTGTAATCAGGATTTGAAGGGGGCTTTCAACGGAAGATTTTGTAATTCGGAAGGGTTACGTTTCAGTGGCCCTTACACAGCAGAAAACATATTGGAGGCAAGATCCCCAAGAGGCATCAGCATCCTGGTCTGAAACACCGTTTATTAACTTCAGAGAGCGGTACAGCAGTATTTGAGCCCATCCAATTAGTGAGGCCTGCGGCAGTATTTGCACTCCTAAATCTCTTGGTTTCTGAAAGGGTTAAAGCTTATTATTAGCATATAATTTACAGGTCCTTTCTCCCAGGAAAGAAATAATGCACAGTAAATGCCACATTCATTTTAATAATACATGTTACAGTCTGTGCCCAACATCTGCACAAAGGTAAAGCAGACAGATTTTTTTGACATGTCCCACTCTGCCATCCAAACACAGGCTTTTTGTTTCTTAAGTGACGGAAGGTTTAATCAAGAAAGCAGGCAATTCATCAATCGAAACAAGGCTGCTCACACCGCCCTGACAGCACACACATGGTTTTATACAGAAGAAACCCGGCCACCTGTCAGCAGCACCTTTTACATCAGGATATACAAATACACCGAGTGATCAATGCTCCGGCTCTTCCCATTCATTTCTTCGTTTTCTTATTATATTTTTCTTTATGCTAGATGTTGCGCTCATTCTCTGCAGGGATAGATGGAGGACAAGGCAAGCTATGGCTGTTTATACACTATCATAAAAATTTATATACCCTTAGAGTGACTTATTTCCCTTCTATTTGAGTACCATTATTATAAATAATTTTTCACTTCATTCAGGAATTTTCCCTGTACGTTATTATCTGCGGCTGCCTGAGAGGGCTCCCTCTCTCCCTCACTGTCCTTGTGGCTCTGATAAGCCAAAGCAATATGCAGCCAGGAGATGCTGAAGTCTGAAATGAAGGCAGTATGTAGTCACAACAACATCTTAATTAAGCTGAAGGCCACGAAGAGAGCCTACGCTGTGAAATACTGAGCAGTGTCTGTCGACAGGTCTGTCTGGAGCACGGCATTCTTCTTCCCGCAGCTGCCCGCTCCAACACACACACTAAACCTGTCAGCCCCGCAGCACCACGCTCCCGCAGCGCCCAGGGACCTTCTCCAGATCAACTTAGAAGAATTTCTGCCCGTTGGTCTCAGGCGCGTGGCACAGGGTGGGACCAGCAGCTCGCCGGGCTCGGAGGATGAAGCCAGCAGCGCAAGTGTAAGCGCAGATGGCACTGCTGTGCCGCAGCGGCACGTGGAGGGCTCCCGGCACAGGGCTGCGAGGTCCGGGCAATAGTTTCCTATACGCGCCCTGTCAAAGACCGATTCATCAGTTTACTGTGCAACGAGGAGTCTGCCTAACTTTCAACGTTTCATTGCCAAGACTGGAAATGACAAAAGGCTGGTTAAAAACTGTAATTACTACTTTCAGGACCATTTTTTCCCTCAACGCCAGCTTTGTGATAATAATTACATTGCACACCCCAAGGAGTAACGGGACAGTTCCAGGGGGCATCTGCCATTTCTGCCCAAATGTATTTTGAGATACAGAGTACACTCAACAGCCAAAATTCATTGCACCTTCCATGAAGAGGCTGAACCCCAGATAGAAGCGTTGTTTTCATTGACTACTGAGAAAGTCTTGGGTGGCTGCAGAGAGAGAACCGAGACCATGCTGCAACTCTTTGTTGCACCCTCCTCCGCGGCCCACCTTGCGCCCCCTGCAAGAACTCAGGCTGAGGTGATCCAAAATTGGAAGATAAGAGACGGTTCATAACGGCTTTTGTTTGCCTGCGCCAGCACCAGGAAAGCTTCCATTTTGCTGAGAGCCAAGAGAGGGAGCCCGCAGGCTCATCCACGCACGCGGCCACCCCGGCGGGACGGGAGAAGGGTCCTGCCCCCGCCGGAGCGCCGGGCACCTCGCCCGCCACGGCCCGCACACCGTCCACGCGCCCACATCTGCCCCGGCGCCGCAGCACGCTGCAGCCAGGACCCACCGCGGCAAACCACATCCCGGCAGAGCAATTAGGGACGACAGTGGAAGCGCGTTAATAAATTTCCCGTTGCCATGGCACTGCAGCAAGGCACGCGCATTGCGGCGCAGCTAAAACGGACTGGCTGCGAACTGCACCGATGTAACAGGAAACTTCGGAATGGTTTCCACAGTGTGTCTGGGGGCTGATCTACCTCGGCAATGTTTAAGCACGCAAGGGGAATTGTCACAGCACCTCATCACAGCTGCTGAAAAGGCAGCGGTGGTCAGCAGTTATGCATGAAGATCCCTGCCAATGCACAGGACGTTTCATATGACAAGGCCCTTTCTCCAGAAACAATTTGCAGCTGCAATAGCCATTATGGCACACGTCTGCACAACAATGTGTATAACTGTGTCTGGAGGAGAATGTGCAGTTGGGGGGAAAAAAAGAGCATTCTGTACTTTTACTGAAGTGTACTCCTGCAAACGCGGAGGACTAATGCCATGCCCAGTTTTGCAGGTCTGTTTTGTGCTTCGCCTATAATTATCTGGTAAAGTACTCAGGTTCTTTGCAAAACAGGTCATCTTTCCAGGTCGCGCTGCAGGCAGAGGCACTCCGCGGGAAGGCCCAGAGCAGGGTCGTGCTCAGTAACACTCGTGCAGAGTTGCCGTCTCGCTGTTTGTGCGTTTGATGCTTTCTCGGGAGACAAAGCGCAGCTTTCCCTCCTCCATGCAGGACTGTCTCATGTGAGCACAAGAACACGCCTTCCCTTACATTTCTAAATCTATTAGGGCAGGAGAGTAACAAGAAAAACGAGTACTGACAAGAATTATGCAATTGTTATATTCCATCTATTTAGGAACCCAAAGCTGCAGTTTCACTCAGAGATTACCTTTTAAATAACCCTTTGATTATGGTACATGAATTAATGCCATGTTCCCATGTTAGAAGTGTCACTCACTATTAATAGCAAGAACCTGTGAATGGCACATTTTTGCCATCTTCTCTTCCCTGATTATGCACAAGCACTATCTATTGTACAGCCCACCAAATCCACTGCTGCTTTTTCTGGGTTTCCCAGCCATCCTGAAACCCTCCTTCAGCCAGACGAAGGGACTGTACTTTCGTTAGGTTTTGACAGAGTCAGGTTTAAAGCCAATATTTTTCTTCTCTTGCAAAAGTGACATAAAGAGAAAACTCTGGCTAAGTGTGATTCTACCACGCCCATCACAATATTTGTTCAGGTGTAACATTCCTCAAAAAAAATAATTCTAAGGAGAACTCTGCTGCACCCCAGCAGTACTCAGCTGAAGCACCGAACGCGAGCCAGCCCCGTCAGAGGAGAGGCAGGTGAAACGCACTGTTGTGCCCCAGCTGTGCCTATCCTTTTTCTTCAGTTTGCAGAACCAAACGTCCTTTTTCTGTGGTTAGCGAACAGCTTCCAGACCACACACCCGGGAGTGACAGACTGCATGCGGTACAACGCTAAAGCATCCCTGTCTCTCGCTCCCAGGGGCGTTTCTTCCAGGGCCCAGAGGACCGGGCTATGTTCCTTTTTAGCTCACTCCTCCCTTCAAGAAAGCAAGCACTTAAAGGCAGGACCTCCTCCAGAGGAGCAGAGCTGTCAGGGACAGCTCACAGGGTCCCCAGCCCCAAACCGACCCCCCGCGTGGTCCTGGAGCACAGTCACAAGTACCTGTACCTGCACGGGTGAAGGAATGGGCTCGATCCCTACCACTCTATTTAAATACACGTTCTCCCTCAGACTAGTACTAGTTAAAAATAAAAGCCAGCTAAAATATTCACTGGCAGGTTTTTCCACGTTGACATCTGGAAACTATCACTAGCTCTAGCACTTGTATACCAGCCTGGAACGGTGAGCAGAGAGAGCTGCAGCTAGAGAGACCAAGTGTGCACGCGCAAGCGCACGCTTCTTAAAAATAATGCAAAAACCCCTCCATATCCTAACATCTAATTTCAAATTTGCCCCAATACCGACAAATCTATGCAATGCCAGTATTCAGAATATAGAAATGGGAAAGAGTAAAGACCTCATCTGTTTTCAACGTGTATGTTGAGTGTAGCAAAGAACAGTATGTACGAAACTCATCCTTGCTAAGCAGAACAAAGCTTCCTGTGACACGGGCAGAGATGTCGTCTCTTGTGACTCACCTGTGAAGATCATGGAAAAGATGAGGAGCAAAGTTTGTGCCAGTATTGCTTTCCATCAGAGCTCTCATCTAGCACCTCCGCAGGCAGCAGTATCCCTCCCCAAGGGCTGTGATCTCCCCAGCGATCAGTAATGTTTGCTGCCAGTAACACATGTGCCTGGGCATTTTCTGGGGTCTCTCTGTACCCCTCCTGCTCTCGACACCTAAATGGCACTGAGGAAGAGCTGGACATATGTTCCATGGCTCTTTGTGCAAGCAGGGCAGCTGTGCTTGGTTACACTTCTGATTACACACAAAAGCAGAGAAACAATCGAGTGCGCCAGCTTACCTGATATGGCATACAAGTTTGAGTGCTGGTGCTCCAAGTCCAGGCGAGTGCTGTGACTTTTCCCTCGGAAGCTGGCGGGAAGCGTCAGTGAGATATGCCTAAAGAAGAGAGATGGGAAACGGAGATGATGTTACTACAGCGCGGAAGATACTGCTGCCGTCAGCTCGCTCTTGCCTGACCATTCCCGTCAGGTTAAGCAACAAACATCAATCTTAACATCGCTTGTAAAAGCTGGAGTGGGCCCCAAATACCAGGAAGGGACAGAGATGGTGATTCAGCCATTACAGCCAAGGCTGGTTCAGCTGCTTTTCCCGCTCCTCACTCCAGCTGCGAGCGGGACCATCTACACCCTGGCACAAGCGCCCGCCGAACACTGGACTCTGCCAACAGCCAGAGCACCGCAGGGGCAGCCATGCCCCTCCTGCAGACACGGCAGCTCCCCGCGAGCCAGCACCGGGGACAGCCTGCGCGGTGGCTGGCAAGTACGATCCCCCCCTGCAAACACCAGTCTCGGGCATCCAGAGCGGGGCCAAACACCCTGTGGGACTCAAACACGCTTCCTTCACAGCAGAGAGCGCTAACAGCAAGTGCTCTGGATTTATCTGTGCCAAAAAATTCTGAGTACGTCCATAAATAAGATCTTTGAAACTTTCTTGATGACGAAGGCCTGCTCCAAACCTACCCAGCACCCGCGGCGTGCTCCCCGAGGCAGGGGCGATGCGCACGCTGAGCTCCCTACGCGAGCCCCTGAGAAAAGGGAAGCCAAATTTCACTCGTCACCTCCAGCTGCAGCAACACACAGCGCCCTCCCTCCCAACAACGCTCTGCTCAGCATTCCTGCAGCAGAGAGATTTTTTTACATCTTCCATTAAAGTTTCCTATAAATAGGAAAAAACAGAGCTCATAGAAGCGAAGCTGAAACTATTTTCAGTGGCTCCTAGCTTATTAAAAGGAAAACTCAGCACACAGCAAGCCTGGACACAGGCTGGAAGACGTGGTGGGCGACCTTCCCGGGAACAGGCAGTGCGGGAGGCCGGAGCAGGGGCTGCCCAGGGAACTCCTGGTTCCAGCCCGCGGCACCGCGGACGCACCCGGCGGGACACAGCCCAGGAAAGCGGCACGGGAGCACCCGAGCGGGGCGGCTCACCACAGCAGACACAGCCCTGCCTCTGCCATCATGCTGACCCCGGCACGGCCAACGCGGCCGCCGGCCAGCCAAGGGGCTCCACTGAGAAGTCTGCCATGAGAAAAGGCTTTTGCTAATAACCATTATCGATAGCCCACAGATTGTGATGAGACAGTCGGGCTTTTCCCTTTTAATTCAAATCTGTATTTTTCTAATGCTTATCCCAGGTCTGTGTGAATTTTTATAGCGCTATCATTAATCTTCTGGACCCTGTTGCCATACATAAGGAAGGGAAGAAGATGCTGCCTTTCCACAGAAAGGCTCAGTGTAGCGCGAGAGCTGAGGCAGCAGCTACCGCTCCCCACCAGTGAGAGCTACCGGACACGGCGAGACCCCCGGCATCGCCCCCCGGCCAGGAAAACCAGCGGCTGTTGTATCCCGACAAGGGCCCTGTCTGCGAGAAAAGGCCCTGCGTATTCTCCAGCACAGCATCAAATCCACGCTCGTAGCTAGCAGGTTTTATCTATTGAGCAAATCATCTGGAAATTATCTGCCTTTAAAAACAGCACACATTTTGTGAAGAACTATATATTTTTAGACCTTGATGCAGCTGATGGTGAACAGCACGGATGAAACAAGAAAAAGCAAACTTCACTTTGAGTTTGCTTGTGCTTC
The DNA here is from genome assembly GCA_017639485.1 of Pluvialis apricaria. Lineage (NCBI taxonomy): Eukaryota > Metazoa > Chordata > Aves > Charadriiformes > Charadriidae > Pluvialis > Pluvialis apricaria. Next base: position 10,164,265 of record CM030025.1, read on the forward strand.
CCGAAGCTACTTCTAACCAAAAAAAGATGGTGTGAAAATATTTTCGAATTTGGCTAACAGTTTGCTGTTTAAAACACAATCCATATGAGACTCTCTGCGAGCAGAGGCAGGTTTGTCATGAACACACTTTAAAACAGAAGACCACTGCCTGTCTGCATTGCACGCTTTTCATTTGTTTTTTAATAGCAGTATCCAAAAATACTTTGAGGCACCAAAACAGCTAACAGAAAGACTTTTGAATTTCTCTTGCTTGTATGGGGGACTGCTTTCTTCATCCCAAACAAAACAGCAGGAATTGTTCTGGAAGTAAACAAAGCAGATTTACTGAAAAAGCGTATTTCTGAGCAGAGTATTTTAAAAGTTTCTACCAGCTTCTGCTGCAGGAGAGCCAGCCGGACCACCGCAGGCTGCGAGGGAGGTGACGAGCATCCCTGCAGCCAGAGGGGACAGTCCCACGGGCGGCTCACAGCGAGCACTGCGTCAGTGTCATGAAGGGGCCGTCACGCAGCAGCCTTCCGGTAAAGCTCTGAATCCTGAGTTTGCAAACGACTTTCTGAACCCCGTCCCCGGTCGCCGCAAGTGTGCCTGGCAGCTCGTGCAAGCACCAGGTTTCACAAGCGCCATATGCTGAAGAGGTGCGCACGTTCCACATGTGTAATTAAAATGAATCGCTCGCCATCCGAGGGACTGCGACCACACACACGCCAATACGGCAGCAGAAGATGACGTACCCAGCCCTCGCTGCCGAACTCCACAGGGTATCCTGTTCGCTCTCCATTTCAGACGTAGCCCCTCACAGCAGGGGGAATTGCAAACGCCATGCGTGGGGATGCGCTGTGAGACCTGCTCTTGGCGGGCCAACACTCCTGCAACCGTTCGTGGGGCTCCTGAGCCAAAAGTGGCAGTTCAGCCAGCCCCGGGGGACCCGAACACGCACTGCTACAAGGGCGTTTGGAAACAACGGCCCGCACCCCTCCTCCACGGCCGCTTTCCATCGGAGGAAGGACCAACGGGCATTTCATCACTCCCACCCAGCTGCACCGAGGAGAGCCAAGTCCCTCCAAGGAGAGCATTTAGCTGCAGCAACTGCTAGGAGGAGATCAGCTCTTCCCTTCCCCTTCCCTTTTTAAAAGCATGACATTGTAGGGAAAAATGGGAAACAAAGTCTAATTTATTTTAAATTAATGCAAACTTTGGCCAGGATCAATATAACTTATACCTACTAAGTTGATTGCATAATGCATTTTCCTTATGCGTTGTGAAAACCAAATCATTTTGCATTGTAGAAGACAAGAAAAAAAAAAGAAAAAAAAGAGGCTGCCATTGAAAAGCAAGAAAATCCCAATTACAAAGTCCCCAAGTTCCTAAACACATATCGTGAAAGTATGTGCAGCTCTGCGGCATATGGCAAATCAATTACTAGTTTAAATTTTAAAACAAAAACATGGTAAATGTGTTGCAGAAATAATCAAGAACAACGGTTTGGTTTAGATTACAGCGGCCACTAGAGTTTTGAATACAATTAATCATCATTCCAGGCAATGGGAAGCCATATTGACACTTATTCCTAATTTGAATATTTAATTAGGGTGAAGTTCTTCATCAAATTATCACAGAACTGGGAGGAAAGCCTAAAAGATTTAAACAATTACTACTTTAACCCTTCACCAACTGCTCACCTGTGAGCACAAGACTCTCTTCCCCGCTCTGCAAAGCAAGAACGTGCTCGGGCAACATGAAAAGGCAGTATTTAAAAGACGCTACAAATACTCTGGGAAAGGCACACGGACATTTGGCATCCGCAGGGCTCCTTCGGACCGACAAAGGCTTCTGACTACCTACGCTCCTTGACCTTTATCAGAGCAAAGCTTTCACACCAGATCTCTATTTTCACATCAAGTATGGTTCCTACTAGGGCTTTTGTGTTTTGGCTTTTTTTTGTTGTTTTTGGGTTTGTGGGGTTTTTTTGTTTGTTTGTTTTTTAAAAAAAAAAACCTTAAGAGTATGTCCAGAATCATCTGCCAGGTCCACGTGCAGAAGGACAAACCTTCTTCTGAGGGATACTGAAGCGGCCGCCCACCGGCTGAGCTGGCGCGGCCACCCGGGAGGTCTCCCAGCCCCTGCCCCACACCGGGCACCCACACGACAGGGGACGGACCCCGGGCGCTGCTTGGGACCCGCTGCACCTCCCGCCACACCGTGGGCATCCTCCCTCCTCTCAGCTCTGCCTCAGATCGCTCAAACTTCCCTTTATGTGCCGTATTAATCCATATAAGAAAATCTCTTTTAATGAGGAGTGATACAGTTATGAACTCTCTAGAGCCATAATTAGAGCAAACTAATTGAAGTTGTGTTTTGACACACTTTCCAAATTCACGGGTATTGCATGACATATTCACAACACTACTGCTGCACAGCCATGGCGACAGCAAAATCATTAGGCTAATAACGCTTATTTGCATTCTTATCATGCCAGCAGCATGCCGCTAAATACTGCTTCAACCAGTGCTCGTTTACTCTGAAAGTTTCCACTGAAAGATATTAACAGTAATTATTAGTACTTTAGTGGAATCTCTAATGTTAAGGAATGGCAACTCACATTAACTATTCCCCTGCCAATTATTTTCCTTTTGAACTGTCACAAAAAGCAGCTTTCTGCCTCCCTGCCGCATGACAGCAACGAGGCGGCTCCGGCGCTGCCGGGATGGACGGACGCCCCAGCGAGGCCAGCCGCCAGGGCTCCAGCCCGCTCGCTCCGACGCTGAAGTCAAACCCACACTGTTCCAGCACCAGTTAAAGACAAAAAAAAAATTTTCCCCAGCATACGATAATTTCCAGCCAATTTAGGATGAAACAACTCAACAGCACAGTTCAGGACAGGGTAGATTTAATTACCCTCTCAACTTCAGTTTTTCTTTTAGTCATTAAATCTACGGAACAAGTCTACATTCGACAGCGACAGAAGCAGCACGTGCCGAGAGAGACCCTTCGCATGCTAGTGAAGGCAGTTTGAGGTCTGCGCACATTATGGCCTCTTTTTGAAAGTTTTTGGAGAGAAACTCGCATAAAACAGGCCCAGGAATGCCCAACAGTTCCAAATCAGTTATTAATAACTGTCTGCAGGAAGGTGATGAACTGCTTTTGAAGTTAGGGGGCAAGTACTCATAAAAAGTAACAGAGGATCATAAGGGGAAATGCCAGATATCAAAGGATGCTTCATAATTCATGTAAAAATATCAACAATCCACAGCCAAAAAAATGTAAGTTTTTGCTTTCCAACTGGATTGGGCGAACGGGGTGGAGGAATCAGGCAAAACTTTTCAGAACTGTCCATTATCAAATGTATTAGAAACCATACTGCAATGCTGCAGCCTGAACTGCCCCGTTCTTTGATGTACCACTGTCATAACTGCAATTTATTTTAAACAAACTTAAGAACAGTGCTGCAAAAACTGCAGTCTCATAGGAATATCTTCAAATAAAAAGAATGGTATCTTCCACAATCAATGGATTATGCAAACATCACGCCTCGTGAAAAACTGAGGACAGAACAATTAAATTCCAAGCTATAGGAAGCTGAGAATGCCCCTACAACAAGTTAATACCAGGCCGCAGCTCTCAAGAAACGTAATCCAATTCGAAAGCTTTGCCTATGGAGGGAGGAAAACGCGCGTTTCCCAGAGACGAGCTGCCGGAGGTTCACTGACAGACAGAGGACCTCTCCGCAACCGCTCCCTCTTCCAGCGTGCATTTTCCAAACCGCAGCTCAGAGAGCGCCGTAGCAGATACCTGCGGCTCTGGCGGTGTCCAGAACCCCATCGACAGTATTTATTCACAGTCCTTAACTTTTACTGTGCTCAGGCACTGCGATGCCAGAACACCTACCTCATACTCCAAAGAACTGCAATGAAAAACAAAACTGTGAGGCAGGAATCACCTCGGGTAATGGACTTCATTCCAGACAATCTATTCTATTCGTGTAAACCAAATATTTAAATACTTTCTAAAACCTTCCTGACCCTTTCCCTAAAACAAGCAACATATGGGCTTTGCAAGCATTTCATCTCATTCCAAGCTACTAAAATATCCCGTTTCCCAAAAATCAATGAGAGCCGGTGGTGCCAGATTCAGATTTTATAACGGCCCAAACGCATGAGAGAATGAAAAAGGGAGTGAGTGATTCTTTCCACTTTTAGATTTACCCATTTCATTTTCCCAGCTGTAGAAGCGGAACAGGTCCATCCGCAGCACGCGTACCCAGCGCGGTACGTGCAGCGTGCCTCTGCGCATCCCCTCCCGACACCACCACGCCTCCAGGACAGGGGAAAACGATGTTGCGCTGTTCTGTCAAAACTAAAGCCATCACCAGCCGAACGGAACAAACCCCGACGATGCTAACAAGGGTGCATGATCTACTGCAGACCAGCAACCCAAAACGTAAGGCTCAGTGCAGAATGAAGCTCCTGCAGCTTCCTCTGTACAGGGATTAATTGAGATCAGAGGACTTAAGTAACCAGGATAGAACAGCTGCCAAACAATCGCAAAACCCCAACAAGTTTAATTTACACTGCTTGAAAGTCTGAGCTGTAGCCCATTAAATTGTTATAGGCAGAGGACTGCATCAAAGAACTAAGACCTCATACTGTAAGCATGAAGTGCTTATGAAGTGGTTGTCTTAGATGAGCAGCGCGGTGTCTCGGGAGGCTGCAGCGGGAAGAGTGCAGCTTTCCACATCCTTCACTAGCTGCTCTCCAGAGTCAGGAGTTTTCAGATAATGAAGCAGTAGGGAAAAATTGCCAAACAGCAGAAATACTCCAAAAAGATAAATTACACACGGAGTGCGCTTCCTCGGTTCGGATTTTAAATTCTGTCAAATTAATCAGCACAACAAAGCCCGGGCTCCCGCGTCGGCCGAGAGGCGTACCTGCGAGGGGAGCCGCTGGCGGGGCGGGCGCAGGGGGGCTGCAGCCCGGGCGGCCCCCGCAGCGGCACCAGGGTGCCGCAGGCACAGCCCAGCCCACGGGCAGCCGCGCCGCCGCCCCTGCAAAACCTGTTACACAAATATTCCACATAAAGACTCATTTGGGAAGAGCACGTTGTCAGCACTTTGCCAGTAATAAATAATGACAGTCCAAACACTTTACTAAAAGCAATAAACTCAAGAAGTGTTTTGGAAAATGGTGAAAGTGATTGATTTAAAGAAGGAAATATCTGAACACAACCACATGCACTTCAGGGTGAAAGCACAGATTACAAATCAACAGTGGCAGAGATCATATTAAATAGCAGACAACACAGAAGTTTTAGGGAAAAAACGCTCAATTTCCCTGCAGGGCTTATTTAACAACTGAGTATATAGCGTCTTTGAATGAATACCTTCGGTTTGTACTTAATGACCTTACACTATACCCTAAAGAAAATATGCCTCCAGGAATATTACTATACCAGGAACAGGGCTCTATAAAGAAAAATGACTCTAAGGATATCGAACCCTCTTCACTCAAAGCACTCCACAAATTTTTCAATGCATCCTCAAAATCAGCTAAATCAATCAAGCGTCTTCTAACTACAGTTAATGTCTCTCTCTCTCTCAGCTGCTGCGAAGGATTCTTGTGCCTGGAAACCACTCATATTGTTTAAACATTTTTTCCTAATCACCATTTTCTACCACTAAAACATACTGGACTGTGACCAATTTTTGCACGTCTTCATCCAGCTGAATTGGACGCGAGCCATACGGTCAGTGCAGTTTCATAACAAATTCCTTATGGGAAACAGGCTCTGGATAAACGCACGCCAGCACCCCGTACCCACTCGGACCAGCCATCCTGTTCCGATATGCACTGCATACACGCACCACGGACATGTCATCCTTAAATTGTCCTTCCCACCATACCCACTGGAATGGGTCTATGGAAACACTTCCTTCAAGCTTTCACTTATTGTTTCAACCTCATAATCTTATTGGGTTTTTTTTTTAATCCACAGCTACTGCGATGTGAACCCAGCTCTTGCGCCGTCCCTGGCCTCTTGTAGGGTACATCATTAAAAACTAGGAATAGTGTGCTGCATTTCACATAACAAGTGATTTGAGCATTCAAGCCAAAGAATATGTTTTATTAGTTGTAAATCAGAAGGTAGTTTTACTTTAGAGCTCTTTTGATGAAACAGATTAGAAAAAGCAACTCCATCAAGAAGGCAGCATTTTGTAGAAGAGATCTGACTGTGGAGAGACCCCACTGGCAACGCTTCTCAGAGCAGCTTCCAGTCAAACCAGAAACCTCCATCCCAAAGTACCCCTTATTTGGTTGCATCTGGTTCAGATGAGGGACGTTAAGGTAGACCCCCCCCCACTCTGTGAAAGCATCCTGGCCATCCAGGTACCAGTGGCATCTGCCTCCAGTCCACGGCAGCTTTCCGAAGTCTCGGCTTTGTTCCCCACCAGAGCACAAAAGCATTGAAACCCAGGAACCTTCTCCTCTACAGACTCTCCATAAAATCTATTTTAAATGTCTTAAAAAGAAAAATAAATAGGATAGTTATTTATAAATAATATTGCTGCTACTTAAGATCCAGGGAAGGTAAAAGGCTTCCCACTTCCCCCAATTAACCCACTGCACAGAGTAAGACTGGTGTAGCGTCAGACGGAGTTCAGGTCTCCAACGTACCGGGTTGTTGGCGCTGCTTTATTAGCTGCCACCTATTGCACATCATCAGCCTCCAGCAGAAAGCCACACACTGATCGCTTTCCAAGCTTATACGACAAAGTTCAAACACCATTAATAAATCAATTTGAAAAATCAGACTTCTCTGCCTAGAAAGGAAATTCTTACATTCCTTAACATTAAGCTCCGCTGGGAGCAGAGGAACAGGAGCAAATCATTTCCCTTTCCTAAGGAGGGGTAGCTTAACTATTTAAAAGGTAATTGGGAGCACGGGAGGAAAATTTACACATCCTGCTCTTATTTCAGGGGTTTAAGTAGGGCAGTTGTTATCTTCTTATCAAAACCAGAGCAGCACTTCCCTGTGCAATACTCCTGCCAGATCAGTACTTCAAGACCCAAGCACTTGGTGGCACAGACCGACTGCGCTCAGAGGACGGCGAGGGCGCGCGGGGAGGGACGACTGCCAGCCACGCCGCAGACCCACAGCTGCGAGGGCTGTGAGCCGCAGCACTAATGAGCTGGTTCTGTACCTTATTAGCCATGCGGATCAGGCAGGAGTTACAAGCGCAGCAGACGTATGCTGGGGCCCCGGGTCTGGCAGAGCGCGCAGCCCCGCTCCCCGCGGAAGCCCGGATCCCCGGGAAGGAGGCAGGCAGCAGTGCAGATGCTGCTCTGTCCCTGGGCATCGCTCCTGGGCCGGCGCAGAGCCACCGCAGGCAGAGTCCAGAGGGACCGTCGCCCCCCTGGGCCAGCCCAGCTGTAGGGGCCAGCACCCCACCTGCCGACCCTCCCGCCAGGGCGGTATAGAGCACCCGCGACCTCTTCCAGCTGGGCCCCACCTCCTGCACCAGCAGCCCAGTGCCTTGCCTGCCCACGGTGGGCATTTCGCACTGCCCGGCTGGACACAGAGCCCCGGCACCCGGGGAGGCTTTGCCTGGCTCCCCCCAACCGCGACTGGCTCCCACACCTCACCTGCCATGGTTTAACCAGGAGAAAACCATGTGATATGCTCACCTGCCGTGGTTGAGAAAACCATGGAGAAAACCAAGGAGAAAACCATGCCTTTTCGATCCGGCTGGCTTGTGCCAGCTTCAGCTGTCTCCGTGGCCATGCGCACGGCAGCCGCACTGCACCAGCGTCGTGCTGCTCACGCTGAAGCGGCCGCCCCTCTCCCCATCCGCTCTCTGCCTGGTTCTGCATCCCGGTGCCTCCTTCCGCCGGTGCCCATGACAGCTTGCACCAGGCAGCGCCAGGAGCCCCCTGTGGAGAAGCCTGACCGAGCCGCTCGGCGTTCCTGACTGCCACCCCACCAGGACAGCAACTCCCTCCCAAGCACCCGTGCCCATGCCACTGGCCTCTCGTGGCCAGGCCAGGCGTCCCGCCAGCTCTGCCACCTCTCCTGGTCACCAGGCACGCTCGGAGGTGCAGCACTCATGGCCGACACTTTTCTCAGCCGTGTGCCTCTCTGGGCACACTCCCTCCCGGGCAGCAGCACCGCGAGCCCCACCGAGAGCTGCAGCTGGGGCTCACCCCCTGCCCTCTCCCCCCGCCTCTGTGGCTCTCAATTAGAGCAGCCATGAAGACGTGCCACAGGCATCCCAGGAAGGCAGCCGGAGGGGTTCTGGACGGAAACGCCGAGTGCGCAGCCACGCCAACGCATGATATGAATACAAGCGGACTGCAGCAAGATCTTCCTTCTCCCTGGTAAGCCATTAACCTTTCAGATGACAGCCCTGCAAACTAAATGACTGAACGATTCCCAGGGTCAGCGCGAATCTACATTTTCAAAACCTGACATCAACAAGTAAAAGTTGTGACTGAATCCCGGTCTCTCCGAGAGAAAGATTAAACGCCTGTGACACATCATCTGCAATCAGAGTGCTCCATTTCCCAAAGTATCCATCACAGATTGATAACATCCACGCAAAAAGTTAAGTGCAATTATGTCTGTCACTGTAAAACACACTTCAGCAGCACTGACTGACATCTTGCTTGCAGCTGACAAATTGGGAGAGGGCTGTTTGAATGACAGTGGTGGAGACTCCTGCAGCACCTCAGGAAGGGAGGCGAAACACACTCCCGAGCCACAGAAGCCACACGGGCTCACAAAGCTCCGCGGCTCTGACGGGAGCCATTGCGTAGGCAGCCGCAAGGCAAAATGGTTCAAGATTGGCTCTGCGTACATTCACAGAAGTGAGGGGCTTGCTCCCAAAAGGCTGGAACTGGACTCGCCAAGAGGAGAGCTTCACGCACAAATCCTGCTCTAGCCTACTCCCGCAGAGCTTGAGGCACGGAGGGGCTGAGCCCCATGATGCTGCTCAAGTGCTCTGATGTGTACTTTTCTGCAAGTCCCCAGCCCACGCGCTGGCAATCGCCGACCCGCAGGCTGGGTGAAGCAGAAGTGTGCAAAGGGCCGGGCGGGTTACCTGTTACTAGCACCTCTTTTCAGGGAGGATTACCTTTTTGCTCCCCAGAGCAACGTAACCGTGCAGCATCGGAGAGCGCAGGCCTTGAACACAGAGCAGAGGTACTGAGGAAAGTCACATTAAACTCCCACTGGTGGCTCAAGTCAACAAAAGCAGTTCTTTAGGAGCAGCCTTCTAGGATGGGAAACTGCAAGTGCATTTCTCCAGGCTGCCATTAGTGCCAAGAAGCTGTCGCAGAATTTGGAGGGGAAAGACAGTAAAGCAGCTTGATGCCTTGCACAATGGCCCAGTTGTGCTCCACAGCACAGCATGCCATCCTCACTGGGATGCGCAAGGGCTGCCGTTAGAGGCCATTAAGCCAGATGCCTGCAGCAGGAAACACCAAGGAGAAGAAATGGCTGAAAAATAACATATGCAGTCCAGCACGGATATCAAACAAAGCCTCCCCTTGTGCGGCTCTGACTGCGAGCCGTAACCCCGCGACACAAGCAGCGGAAGCAGCATTGCTGACGTGCAGCAAGCTGTGGAGGTCAAACCTCTGACACATGACAAAACTCTGATGTGCCGCCATCCACTGCCACCAGTAACCTACATCACGGATCCGAGGAGGAAACACGGCTGGCGCAGAAATAAACGTCTCCCACAGTAAGAAGTCCTTCCATTCAGGAAGGTTTTGCTGTGCAGAAGCTCACTGGTGTGTTTTACTGGTTCAGTTTATATCCAGTGTTAGCAATTGTTCTGAGGCACCCAAGCATAAGCTCTTGATTTAAAATTATTTTACAATGCTAGACAGCAACTGAAGAGAAGAGCTTAAATATCTGACCAGCCTAACAGCAGAACCTCCACACATTCGGCACTGCTCACCGATTTTCTCTTAGCACTCACAGCAGCATCAGAATAACTCACTGCTGTTCCTGGCAGGATATATCCACACGGAATAAAACAGCAAACTGGCTACCAGTGTAATCTCATCTCTCTATGGTGATGTAAAAATAAGAGGTTACTTGTGACTACAATCTTCCACAAACATTAAGTGTTGAGTAACTTACCACATTGCTGATAAAGTATTAGAAAAGGCTTTCAAATAGTATGTGTTCCCCGTAATAATGAAATATTTGCAGGATGCACCCTCATACACGTTTTTATTTCTTAAAAAATATATTGGATAATAAATAATCAGAGTGAAAAAACAGACATGAAAGATGCTTTGAATGATCAGGCTGGTGGTGTAAGAGTTACCTGTAAATCACACACAGGGCATGAGAGTGGAGCTGGCTACAGACAGGTGGTTTTTACTAGGAGGTATTAATGTAACATTCAATTATTCCACTGCATACTGGCTGTTTTAACTCAGCCAAATTAGAATACATTTTATATTGACTATTTTGACATTTGCTTTATTTGGCAAGTAAAACAAAACTGATCCAATTTCCTTGCAGCCATTGTAAACCATAAACTGTACAACAAGAGGTTATAAAATATATAAGCCTTGTAAACACTTCTTTTCAGACTGTCGCTGATGCTCTGAGCTCTAATTTTGGCCCTGTTCCCAACAGCTCTGACACTGCTCTGCAGCCTTCCCTGCTCGGCCATAAAGTGACCCTTCCACACTTAGTGATTAAGGACTGCCATTGACATTCTCTCGCTATGATAATTTTTTCTCTTTATTGTGGAAATCTGCTCAGGCAGGAATTTCTCGCAGACAGAAAATGAAGATCTGCGCTCTAAAATCAAGACATCTTTTCCTCTGATCTCGCATGGCCTGTGCTAGCATGTAGCTTATGTCCAGCGGAGCTTCAAAACAACGCATCAGCTCCCAGTGGGACAGGCTGAAATCTCCAGAAGACTGCTGGCTTTTCATCTCTTTTGCCTCCATCTCTGTTTGAGAAGCAAGACAGCACCTCTGCCTGCAGCACACCTGACAGTACAGGACAGCAAGCAGTGTGCCGTGGCACGGCAGGCGACGGAGCAAAACTCTCAGTGAAAGAAACGCCCAAATGCTTTGGAGAGTTTAAAGAGCCCCCGCAAGACAGTAGATTTAAGTCTGGGTCATAGGTGAAGGCTCAAATGTACACACCTGCCTTTAAAAGGTACCTGATAGCTTTTCTGGGAACAGTTCACAGCAGTTTAAAAGCATCACTCTCTGAAATGACTTGTAAATCAAGACTCTGAAGGACATGAGTGTTTTCCACCCGCATGATACAATGACCTTTGTATACAAACCAATCCCCCTAGAATTCCCCTCTGCTGTCTCCTTTGAAATTCTAGCTCTCAACAGTTATTGTAATACTGTAAATGTATCTGCAGTATACCAAACACCTAGTACAAAAATACACCTTGGCTTAATTAAACAAAAGCCCAAAGGGACCCACTGAGAACCTGCTGTGCCCTGGCAATAGCCCGGCCCGGAGCTCTGTCCGTGAGCCTCAGCAGCGGGTGCCCGTCTCACACTGGATGCTGTGCTTTCATAGCAAATGCCAGGAGTATAAAGCATTTAGTTTAACCTCTGCCTGGGTTGGTTTGTTGCTTTGTCCAGAGAAACCCAGCAAGTAAGCTGTCAATACTGTTATATGCAAGTATACACACACGTGCATACATTTACACGCACACAAATATTGTCTATAACACAGAGAAAACCTGGACAGACACTATGCCAGCGTCTGTCCAAAAGTGATGCTACTGTCAATCACTGCAGGATGAGCAGCCTGCTCTGCGTGTTCAGTGTCAGCTGCAAGACTGGAGCACAGTAGTTGGGTCCAAGAAAAGAAAAAAAAAAAACAGGCCAGTACTTCAAGCCATGAGTGAACCGATTCTGGAGAATGAGCAAAACCTGTCTTCCTGTGCATTAAAATCTGTATGAATGCTCCTCCATCCCTCTAGTCAAGGAGAGAAATCGACTTGCCTGCAGTTCTGGCCCACCCTCCAGGGATGACCCACGCATACTTGTTGAAAGTTACAACATCCCACAGTTTAAAGCAAAGAAAAAGGCGTGGTTTGCTGTTTCCCTTCCTCTGCAGGCTTTTTCTTTCTGACTTCTTCACCCATATGTCTCTATACAACAACAGCCAAAGGAACTTCCAGTAGGCAAATACTTGGAAGAACAACATTCCGTCATTACCAGATCATGCCACGTAATCATCCACACTGATGTGGTACCCTGCTCTTGATTCTGCCAGGCAAGGTTAGCGGCAATACACCACGCAGCACCAAGCAGAAGGGGCTGGAAAAGAGAAGAGTTACCTCGGCAGGTTAGGAGCTGGTGTCGAAGATGGTACTTGGGAAGGAGGAGTCGCAGGCTGTGAAGATTCGTGGTTGCGTGGAACTTTGCCCATCCGGTACCAAATGCCCATGTTGTTCAACTCCCTGTGTAATTAACACAGAAGACATTAATGCTACAAGCAAATGGCATACACGTGCACAAGTATCAAGCACTGACACGCTTCAAACACCTCACTTAGCAAGAACCAGACAAAGTGGAAAAGAAAAAGGGGGGGTTAGTTAATTCCTACCTCAAACTCACACTTGTATTTACGTAGACTTGTCTAATGACAAGCTTCAGCTCTTACAAACTACTACTTACTAATTATAGGAAAACACGGTGCTGAGCCTTGCTACAACTGAGTTCATGACAACAGCTTCTGGAGTGAGGGGTACTTACCCTATGAACGTGTACTGAGGAGGGGCTTGTTTAGATCTACCCAGGATTCGGATATCACAGATCGCTGCCTCTGTAGAATCTCGAGGGATGAATTTAATGCACAGCCTCTTCTTTCTGAAAGCTATTTCTTCTGCAAAAACAATCCAGGACAGAGGGTGGTTTTTATGCAAGATTAGGGTATAAATGTTATTTATTGTCTCTCCAGATATTAGGCAGATAATTATGACAGGAACTGGAGCCAAAGAACAGATATATGTCAGCAAACCAGACAGTGCAGTGCCATTCAGTGACTGGAGAAATTTTCTATCAGGAGCTCTCTGTACACTGTGTGAGATTTGTTATTAGGCACTGCGATAAACCAATACTCCCTACTACCCTCTGCAGAAAAGATAAGACATCACGTATGCCACAGAGTACCGCACCACAGAACAGACATGGCAGGTGATTTTTCCACTTCCACATACTTCTTGCATTCGCTTCTCTTTCCCAGGTAATGTTTGCCTTACTGGCCTGGACAGTCGTATCTAAATATTCCCACCACGAGCATTGCCTCTAGGAACGTACCTGGAAGCCGCTGACACAATCCGTCAGTTTATTCTGCCAAGTGCTTCCAAACAGCCAACCAAACCGAGAGGAGGAGCAGGCAGAAAAAGACTGCCATGCAGAGCGGCTAACAGCAAAAGCTGTCTGCCCAAATCTCACGCATATTAAGTGTTAATGACCTCTCCTGACTCAGTCAGCAAACACTGACATGATAGTCCCGCCACGTTTGCGCTGGCGTCTTTGCAGGGATAAACCAGATTTACAAAGCAGTAATCGCCAGGACCTCCCACGGGGCAACCGTGCCACACTGACCTGTGTTCAGAGGGTGGAGGAATCTGCTGCACGGCCCTTTCCTGCTATGCACTGCAGAGCAATTGCGCTTGTTTCCATGTCATCCATCAAGAAAAACTCAAGCCCACCAGAGTTAAGGCTTATCTGTATAATGAATTCACGTATACACGCGCTGTCTGTGTGCAGATACAATCCACGTCCAGCTATGGGTCAGCTGCAGGACAACGGGTGGTACTGGCACACAGACACAGGTGTGCGGTGCTGGGAAACCACTGCGCTCTCTCACCCTAAAGAGTCTGCCAGAGTCTCAATGGGAACAAGGTGAGGTTTCCATTTCTGAATGCAGGCACTTGAAAGACGTGACAGAAGTCTATTGATAAACTGAAAATCCAAAGTGCCGACACTGAATGAAAATCTGGAACCAACCAACAAGTACAAAACAAGTGCCTGCAAATTAAAAACCCTTCAGTTTAATATGAATAAATATCCTCCAGTTTAAAAACATGCTCTCACTTCAACAGATGGCAAGCAGCCCTGTCTCTATAGGCTCCTCCTGCTTCAAAATCCGCACCTCAGAAAGCAATCCATACCGGCCTCTGAAATCTGCTGTCGCACCAGCGCCAATGAATGTACAGGCAGCGCAAGGTGTGTTGCAATACAGCATCTGTGCGTGCAGCTTTGCAGTTACAGTGCTGTTTTTTAGAGATGTTAAATATCCGTACCCCTGCAGTCTAGTCTTCTGTTTGGAAAAGTAGGGCTTTTATCTGAAGCGCCTAAAACTGATTTTAGGAGCCCAGGGTTTAAGGCTCCCACAACTGAAAATATTGTCAAAACCTAGTAATGAGCACACTATTAAATATACTTACTACAAGTCAACTGTCACTTAGAGAAGAGCACAGAAACGCATACAACCACAAATTTAACTCTGAACAAAGTCAGTGCCTCTTATTTGACTTTCACAGTAAGTACAAAGCTGACTGTTTGCTTTTGTCTTTGGTCTTTTCCACACTTGGCTAGAGTCTGTGGTCTGTAGCAAACTTGGTTTAGGAGCTGGATTCATTAATTACACATGCTTAACTAGAGTTAATTTTAGGTAAACATATTATAAACAGTCAATCGAAATGTGTTCATTCATCCTACCAGAGGCAGGGATATGCACCACTTCATTAACACAGACCGTGCCTCTGCTTTAGAGATTGTATGGGTCGCAACACAAAGCATTTGAAATTTAAGTCCCACTCCACCTTTCCACCAGGACTTTCACAAAAATTACAGTAGGACATGGAAAGCGTCCAGCACTCCCAAGGGCAAGCATGATAAACTGACGACTCTTCGCTGCCCCACATGTGCCCAGGAGTTCTCCAGGGAAAGGGGGGACCCAGGAGCATGGGAAATGGGCTGCAGAGCCTTTCACTTCTAGGTCACGGGTTCAGATCAGAACCAGGTCGGTAGTGACTGCAAACCCATCCTCATCTGCTGCAGACCCGAACGAATTATTCCCTGCAAAGCAGGCTCACATAACTCCTTTCTACTCGTAACTAGGCTGGATTTCATTACTGACGAGCACTGGCACCAGCTCTGCTCCTGAGCAGTAGCCGCACACTCAGCGCCAGCGCATGGTGTCCTGCCGCCCTTCCACACTCGGCTCCCGGGGGGCTCGGCCCCAACCCCTCCGCGCTGCAAACCTTTCATGCCTGCTGCAGCGCAGAGTGCTGCGACCAGACGCGGCTCCAGCTGCCGCTGCCACGAGTCTCAGGGGATCCAAATACACTGTTTGGGAACTGCTGGCTTAAGTGTTGCAGCAAAGCCGTTTTGGCCTTGCAGAAACAAGGATGGTATTTTCCCTGGACATTCCACTTACGCCTTCCCTTGGCAAGCACAAACATACCCCACCATCCTCAGCACTACCTGCCACGATATGGGCCTTGTTTGTTCAGGAGGGAGGTTGTCCTGGTTTCAGCTGGGATGGAGTTAATTTTCCTTCTAGTAGCTGCTGTGTTTTGGATTTAGTATGAGAAGGGGGCTGATAACACATATTGTTTTAGTTGTTGCTAAGTGACATTTACATTAGTCAAGGACTTTTTCAGCTTCCCATAGAGGCTGAGAGGAAGCATGGACAGGACAAGCCAGCCAAAGGAATATTCCATACCACAGACATCATGCGCAGTATAAAACCAGGGTGGCCGGGGGCCAGGAATCCACGATCCCTGCTCAGGACGGGCTGGGCAACCGATCACCAGGTGGCAAGAGCAACTTGTGTTGTATCACTTTATTTTGTATGTTCTTTTGCCATTATTATTATTATTCTTATTTTCCTCCTCTGTTACTGTTTCTTTAAACTGTCTTTATCTCAAACCACAAGCTTTCTCACTTTCACTCTTCCAATTCTCTCCCCCATCTGAACTGGGGGCGGGGGGTTGAGCGAGCGGCTGCATGGTCCTAGCTGCTGGCTGGGGTTAAACCACGACAGAGGCGTAAAGCCGGTGTGCACGAACCCTTCCTTTCCGTTTCCATTTGTGAACACCCCTCAGCACGGCAGCTCTGCTCCCGCCAGGCCAAGTCCGCCCTTACAAATGAATGGATAAACTGCTCCTTCCTGCGCCAGAGCTGCGCTGCTGTAGCAGGCGAGCTGGCGACAGTCAGGCAGCAGTATTAAAACACCCGAAGAGTACAGAAAAACCGAAAGGTGTTTTTTGCAGTCCAGAGCTGCCCCCAAACACGCACGTGTAACCCCAGAGAGCAGCAGTGCTGGGAGCGCCCCTCTGCCAGGGACACAGCCCTCCACGGCCCCACCACACAGGCACCGGTGGAGAGGCTGCTCCCAAGGCTCGGGACTGAAGAACACACGCCAACTTACGCGTATCGATGGTCTCCTGGATGGGGATGAAGCCCACTGGTAAAGTGTCCTTGATATCGATGAGCTTCATATCAACCAAGACGTTGCCTAAATGACTCTGGAGAGAGAAAAGAAACAGTTGACTATGACAATGTCACCAAATTAAAACCCAGCTTTTCTCACCTGCTGAACCCCAAGACACCTTGTCATTGTATCTGACCACCAACTTTAAAAATGGTATGGAGGTACCAAGCCAACACTTGCAACTGTGCCCTCTGCAGGAACTACATGACGACTGACTAGGAGATACTGGACAATTTTCAGCATTTACAGACCCTTACACCTCATCCACTGCCATGCTTCTGGATCCTCGGAAGCACAACCAGATTCCTCCCTCTGGAAACATGGCAGTTCAAAATATTACCTCGACCAGCTCATCCACGAAGCAGGTCACCTTAATTCTCACCCACTCTACACCCACAATGGCAACACAACATTTCCGTGAC
This sequence comes from Pluvialis apricaria, assembly GCA_017639485.1. Classification (NCBI taxonomy): domain Eukaryota; kingdom Metazoa; phylum Chordata; class Aves; order Charadriiformes; family Charadriidae; genus Pluvialis; species Pluvialis apricaria. The sequence goes on from CM030025.1 coordinate 10,181,190, forward strand.
TGTAACAGCAGAAAGCATTACGGGAAGACGGTTCACACAGACACAGCCAAAGTTATTACATGCATTAGCTAATTAGTACTGAATAGACATGGTTCTAGCTCCAAACGCAGGCGCACACAGAAGAGCAGGCCATTTGGAACGAAGAACTTCATTTGGAGTCCATATGAATTCTGAACTGATGCCTCGTCCTATTAATCAAGGCTTGAAGAGCTCAAAACACAATTCCGAATGACAGCCTCCACAATTGTTCAGAGACCAGATTTTCTTTGCAGTTCTCGTTAGAGCCAGCATTGCTGCCAATAATCTGAATTCACGTATGGAAGACAAACACACTTCAGTTACTGCACAGCCTTTATAAACAGAAATGCAATACAGAACAATTAAAATTTCATCCTAAGCCATCAAACCATGTCAGCGTGTTTTACTGTTACTGATTGCTAAGTATCTCCTTCAGTTTTTATCTGGCAGAGTATTTCAAACAAACCCTCTACTCTCCGATTATTACATTTAACTATTTTAAAACATATTTAAATTTGCAGCCTCTGAAATAAGGGGAGATCAGGCCTGAGTTTATTTTTTGGAGGTTCTGCATTTCATGGTCAACTCCTCACCAGGAGAGCCACCACACGTGCAGCCCTGTCCCACCACACACAGGCATGGCACACGTCCTTTGCTCACGCAAAGTGGCCGAGGCTGGGCAGCCCCCACATGCCTCCGCCGCTGCTTTGGCCAGGGCACCCCAGAGCGAGCAATGCTGAATGCTGCGAAGCCTGAGTGTATCAGTTAATGTGGTCCTGGCACAGCAAACTGTAGATGAAGTGGTCGCTGCTGATTCATCTTTCATGTTTTATTTATCCAAACTGTCTGGCTGTGTTACATCAGCGTGCAGCTTTCAGCTGAACCAACGATCATTCCTCCATCAACAGCAGACAGGTAGGAGAGATGCCTCTGATAAGTTCGTTAGCTGCTGAAACACTGGGAGTCAGCTTCGATGCTCTGCCATGCACCCAGGAGAGAAGGGCACAAAGCCTCCCTGTTTGAGAGACGTACCACTCGGGGTTACCTCACCATGACACCCAAATACCAGCAATGTCCTCATAATCTGTCAAATACCGTAAGCTGTTGAGAATGATGATTCTTATAGAGACACTACAGACTGTCTCCGTTATAAGCCAGATATCTGAGGTGCATTCACTCTAACTAGAACACATTCTTCATGACAAATAGTTCCCAGTCCTTTGCTAAAAACAAAAAAACCCTGAGCAGTGAAACTTCTAACCGAAAGTGCAGCAACACATCAACGTCCAGGTGAGAGAAGCCTATCCCTCCCCTGGATGAGAGCTCTAGGTCGCTGCTACTGGGGACAACCAAGGCCTTTCAACCTAGGGAGGTCCCCAGTTGGGCAGCACATCAGACCCCTACATGGCCGGAGAGGACCGGGAGGGGGGGGAAAGCTCTTGCTGGGCTAACTGGGGACAAGGGTGCTGCTCCCTGCGCAAGGGCAGAAGGCTGTTCCCCACCAGTCCCATCCCTTCTCCTCCCAACTCATCAGCCCGCTTCCATCCACCAGGTACGGCTGCGGTGAAGCACAGGAGCACCGGCTCCACGCCAGTTCCCGAACTGCTGCCCAGGAGCCTGCCAGAAGCACCCGTGGGTCTAACGTACCACTGACACAGGGCTCGAGACAACCTATGCGCAGGACGCAGCGACTTGTGTCATGCCTCGCACACCCGGCTGCTTGGACCGGCAGTCCTCCCCCCACGCTCCCTTTAATTCACTCCTCATCAATATGAGGAACGTATTCCCAAACGGTGCCGAGCAGAGGATTTGTGCCAAAAGCCCAACAGGCACAGACTGAGGGTATTTACACGGTCTCTGGTAGCCAGCAGCCGCTGCTATCCTGTAATTATTTCTGACAACCTCGCATTTAAGGTAGCCACAGATAAACTTAATACTCAAACCATCACAAATCTTTCTAATAGCCCCAGAATAGGCAGGGAGGGTATTATTCCTGCTGTTGCAGGTACTCCACAATGAAAAGCACAATTATTGTCCATCCACCCCAGGAAGCGGTATTTCCCATAGCTTGGGAGCTTTATTTTAATCTAGAGGCAGGCAGGGAAGCAGATGGAATAAAGGTCAAATGCTGGAAATTGGCAGCCCCCGGCTTTCCTGTCAGGACCCGTGATCAGCCTCCGAAGTCGCAGTCGCTGTTCTGCTCCCGTTGTTGGTGAAAGCATGAGTACAAAATGGTATCTCCATACCCTGACAACTGAGTCACTGTGAATATCCAAAACACGATGAAAAGCAGGATTACCCACTAGATGGAGTGCATTCATTGTAGAATTAAATAGTTCCTCCAGAAAAGAAGAAGTTTTCACACTAGCCTCAACCAAAAACACAGTAGAAGGCATCAAGCTCTCACTGCACATCATCTCCTCTCCTCCACGAAAGATGTGGGCAGACACGTGCCACTAATCAGAAACCAACTCATGCTTCATAGCCATACTAGATCACAAGAATATGGTAGCATATGTACAATGTGGACAAATTTTCAACAATCAGCACCAAAAACAACAAAGGAAGAAATGCTAATCCTGCAAGAAAATATCTGTGATGCTCCTAGATTCAGAAACTAATATTTCCTTCATCAACACTACCTGCAGCATTTGTTTCTCTTGGTGGAGTTAGAAATTTATCAGGATCATGAGCATGAAGTGTCCGTTGCTCCAGCAGGAAACGCTGCCATGAGGGGGCTGCTGAAATGCAAGCACTCCCTTTTCTGCCACTTTTATTGCAGGTTTTGCCAGCAATTTCTTTCCGTGGAGAACATAGACAAAATGCAAATATCTAGTCATTGCAGTTTGCCTCCTGACTCACCCAAACTCAGTGAAATGCCTGCTTGAATTATAATTGGTTCCATAAAATGAATCATCCTATGGGTAAGAGCATACCAAAAACAGATGCAAATCATGCAGACACTCAGCAAACAGACTCACATTTTCTTTTGAAAATGATCTCGTGAAGCACAGGTATCGCGTGACCTTGGATTTAAATAAGCCATCTTTCCAGAGGTCAGCATCCAAGCCATCTGCTGTTTGTGCAACCTGCAAAGAAGAGACAGAGGGAGAGAGGAGACGTGTGAGCCAAGATAAAGTTAATATATGTGCAGTATTTCTTCCTCAGACCTCTTCTAATTAACGGTAGCCCGAACTCTCACAGCATCTCATTAGTTTCTTCATGAGGTGCAGTGCAAAGAACTTCCAAGAGGAGGTATAAAAAGAAGTTCTAAAAACGCTGTCTCCCGGGAGTCTGTTGATTAAAGATGCTCTGACAAAGGCTATTCTAATGAGGCAACAGCAACTTTGGTTACAGTCTCTAAACAATAGTTTGGAGAAGTCAGCATATTGAGGCTCTCATTACCACCCTACACGCAAGGGCACACAGGGGCAAGCTGTGAGGAGGGGTCTGTGTAGACAAAGCACAAACTGCCAAATCTCAGCATTATTTTCCAGAAAAGCCATTGAGGAATTCTGGCTCCCAGGCCAAAAAGCTGCTTCCAGCAGCTGGGGAAAGCCCTGGACACTCGCAGACTTTAGCAGCGGTGCTGCGTGTGAGGATGCACCCTGCAAATGTCCCTCTCCAATGCAACCCTGCGTCCAGTCGTATCAGTGGCACACACGGCATGGAGGGCAAAGGAAACAGACCCCGGGCCCTTCACCGAAGAGACCCGGGCCCGTGCAGGAAGAGAACGGCAGGAGAAGATCTCACCTTTGAGCTGCTTCAAGGAGCAGGCGCGAGGCAGCCCTGCGCCCAGGGAAAGGGCTCTGCTCTACCCACAGCTGGGCACTCGCCCTGCGCAGCGTGAGCTGGTAAGAGCCCCTGCCCCAAAAGGTTTGCCGTCAAATAAAAGAGGAGACAAGAGAGCAAACACAAGGAGAAGGGCAGCAGAAATAAGATCACCCCACCAGACTAATGCCTGACTTGATGACTCCCAACAGGAGACTCTAGCATGGTCTGAAGCTATGCAGAAGCACAGCTGAACTTCTGCCTAATGCCTCTCAGATGGGGGCAAACTCCTTCACTGCAGCTCTTCCAAGTCTAATCTTATTGAATTGAGTAAGACCTTGGCCCCAGAGCAGCCTGATAACAAAGCGCTGACGTTTGTTGTTACTGTTTGCACCCATGTTTTGTCGAGCAGAGACTGCGCAGGGAGCAAGAGATGTGTGCTGACAAGACCCTCAAATTATCCAAAGTGGGGGCGAGAAAAGCATGTTTATTGTCTGATCAGCAAAGGGAGCAAAGTACATTGGCTGCTCTTCACATTTTGGCAACTGCTGTTCACGAGCCCCTGCTCAGCTCAAGCCCTGGTATGACACACACAGCTTTTGCGGTCAGGCTTCTGCAAGGAAACATGCATCATTTTTAAACAGCAAAGTTTTAAAACAGGATTTTAGTGGGTTTCTTTATTATTCCTTGAATTCAACTTCCCTAAAGTGCTAGTTTAGGAATATATAATAACCCACATGCATCTCCCTCCACTATGGGTAAGTCAGTCCTGGTGAAACAATACTCAGAAAACAGACTGCTTAGAAAAACTCTCGGCATATAGGGACACTTAGCTTGAACTCCAGCCCTTGTTAGAAACGGTTTGAGGGACTACAAACAGATTTAATCACTTTGTTAACTAATATTGTTCAAGTTCTGTGTTTCAGTTTTTCTTGTGTTAGCCAGGTTTGCTTTCTTTGTACCCACATTAAAGATGCTGAAAACTCAACAGGCAGCAATAGACCCAGTCTGCACCTGTAAAATTGGTGCTACGCAAGTTGCTGTCAAATGCACCTTTTATCTAACCTCTGTAAGCTTTAGGAGGTCCACACTACTAACAACAATACCAAATAATTTTTGAGGTGGAAGTACGTCACTTCAGTTTACATCATCTCCTCTACACTCGCTGCCCAGGGCACAGCTGGATCACATCTGGCCGAGGTATATGAATGGCCCCGGTGCTTGCACTGCCCCCCCTCCAGAGCAAGGGAGGCACAGCACTGTTTTACTCTGACTTAACAATGAAAAAAACCCCAAAACTCCAACCCACACCACATATGCTTTTAGGAACAACCCTGCCATTCTAACCCATCAAATATCTAACAGAAAGACCCAAGCTGGTTCCGTGGGGAGCCATGCGGCGAGACGCCCGACCCACCTCCAGGGAGGCACTGCAGTCCAGGCTGACTCCACATTCCCCTTCCCGCTCCTGCGCAACGTCCAGCCCGGGCAGCGAGGGAGCTGGGCACCGCTGGCAACTGATGTCAGGACCCAGATCCTTGGTTCCTGGGAGCCGGCAGTGTCAGGCCTGGCCCACAGCGCTGCCCCTTGGGGACAGGGTCCCTGCTGAGCAGCCACTCAGGCCCCGACGATGCTCCGCCACCCAGCTGAGCTGCGGGTCCCTGCCCGGCTGCCCGCCCCAGCAGCACCAGGCAGGCCACGCTGTGCCACCTGCGGGGCCTCGCAGGAGGATGGGAGCAGCGGAGCAAAAAGCAGTCAGGGGTAAGCGCTCGCCAGCCCTGGGGCCTCACGGGAATGCCGGCAAAACCATTCCTGCTTCTGCAGAAATGCAACAGTCGCAGGCGACATCCCCAGCAATTAACCCTGAGCAATGTGCCTCTGCATCATCCTGCTGAAGACTTTTTCCAAGCCTGGAGAACGTAAGCATGCATTAACTTGTCAGAAAACTCATGGGGAAAGAAAACAGAGCAATATAAACAGGAAACTTCTTACATCATCTGCTGGGCTCCTGCAGGCAAGGAGGATCCCCACCACCTCTCGAAGCAGAGCCGTGCCTGAGCAGCGCCGCTTCACAATGGCAGCGTGCCCATGGTGGGGCAACCCGGGAAGGGAGCCGACGTGGAGAAGCCGAGGCAACCTGCCCAGCAGGATGGGTGCTGTGCAGCCCCAGCTCACCTTCTCCTCCGCTTGGCTAAGAGGTGAGGAACGTGTGGGACGGAGGACACAGCACCTGGAACTGGGCAGCCAGCACCCCAGGCACAGGGAAAGGTCCTTCTCCTCACGGAGCTGGGGGGAAGACACTCCTCAAGCGTGCGCTACAAACAGATGGCTCGATGGAGTGACACTCAGTAAGGAAGGTGTCCCCCTGCCCACCCCTCCAAGTGCGGGGTGATCTACCTGCTGCCCAGCAGTCAGTACAGGGTCACTGCTACCGCAGGGCAGCCCTTTGGCAAACGGGCCCACTAAACTGCCTGCCCCACGGGGTGGCTGAGCGCAGGGCTGTCCCTGCTCCAGCACGGCCCTGGGTGAGCAGCATGCCTGGGCTCTCGCCCCAGAGCAAACCCCACCGTGGAGCTGGCGTTCAGCCCGCAGCAAGGAACGCGGCTGCACGGGAACCACACCTCTCTCCTACCCGAGGCTTCCCTGCCTCCCACCTCTCCTCCCTTCCCTCCCCACCCATACACTCAGTCTTGCCAGTTTGGGCAGATTTTCAGGAATCTAAGTTCAGAGGCACTCTGTACATTTTGGCAAAATCAAGTCTTTGGTGCTTCAGCTGCTAAAAGACCTGGCTAGTCATTACAAGCGTCAGTAGCTGTTTTCTAAGCAGACACAAAGGCAGTGGAGGTTTCTGAGTAATTAAAAAACTACTGAGGGGAAAAAGATCTCTGACCCATTCACCAAGATTCCCCCAGGTTTGGTAGCCTGGGCTCTGCCGCACCACCACCTCCAGCCGGGCGGTACACCGAACCCCAGCGCTCCACGCGACCCTGGGAAACAGACCAGGACATGCCCCGGGCATTTAACTTACACCTGGGCTGAAAGCACCTACACCTTTGCTTGTTGGTTTTAAAGAGCAGCAAAGGGAAAGGGAACAAAAAGCAGACGACAATGGTTGTTTACTGGAGAAAGGACATGAATGAAAAGGAAACTGGGTAAAGCCTATAAATAACATAGCTCTCTCAAAGAGAGAACTGGGTACTTCACCACCACAAAACTCAAAACCATCAGTGAAACTACACAGTGTCAAATTCATCAGTAATAAGAGGAAACGCTTTCCCACACAACTCCGAATCCACTTGTAGAACCGAATGCTGCAGGATGCTGTAGCAAAAGGCAAAGCGATTTGATCCCTATGGCGACTACAAGAACATCCCAAGATAAACTGGTGTTAAAGCTTCCCAAAAGATGGGAGTGGTTCTCCTTTTCAGGGTACAGTCTGAACCTCTATTAGGGCTCTAGGGAGCACACTCCTAGGATGGAGCTGCCACAGCCGCCTTCATCAAGGCTTCACACCCTGAAGCAACAATCGGCTGTTGGTGTCTCATTAGGGAAACTGTGTATCTGGAGAAACACAGAGCCTGAGACTGCCCAAGCCTGCATGTTGCCCACTTCTCAGAACATAATTTCTCTGGTGCACTGAGAAGTGCACTTCTGCACACTCGGCTTCATGCCTGCAGACAGGACAGACTGGGTTCCCGAGAGGTCACGGCGAAGTGGCAACCCCACATACCACACACTGCTTCAGAGCCCTGACTCGCGCAGAGGAGCCACCTTCCCAGACACCCAGGAAAGAAAAGCAGAGCCCTGCGCGCCACCGTCCCATGCGTTTGGGCATCAGGACATGCTGTCACATCCGGGTGCCAGCCGAAGCAGCCCCATCACAGCAGGTGCTGTGCGGTGGAATGGATGCCAACCGCGGCTCACAGCACCCAGGCACAGAGCCGGACTGCTGACGCGCCACCCGCGAGGCTGAAGGAGTAAGCGTGGGGAAGCTGTGCTGAGGGTAGGGCAACTGCAGAAAGCAGGCACTTCCCGGGGCCAGCAGTGCCCGCTGCAGGCCATGGGGGTCAGAGGAAAGCTCTTTGTAAACAGAGAGGAAGGCAAAAGAACCAGAGAAAAGGCAGCCTCCTCTCTGTGCCCCCTAGGAGAGAGCGACCCACATTCACAAGCATTATTACACCACCACCGTAATTGGATTAAGCCACAGGAAGACTCTTTTATCTTGTTTAAACTGTGTTAGTGCTGAAGCTCCCTATTAAACCACAGACAGGCTATCTGGGGTGAGCGCTCTCTCTGCCCAGTCATTTAGGCAGAATGCAATTCTGTTATCACAACTCTCACATTGTCCCGTGCTCCTTTATCAGGGCAAGCAGCTAATTACACAGCCTGGCTCACACAGGTAATCAGCACTCAGAAAAATGCAGTAAATGCAAAAACCTTCCAGGACTTTAAGGAGCCTTTTCACAATTCCCTCTCACATGTCCTTATTTCAGCCTGATCCATTTTCTTCCTTCTCCCACCGAACAGGGTACGCAATGATCCAGAGCTGAAAAGGTGCGAGTAAAGCCTCAGGTCAACTGGTTTCCACTCCCAACCACGCAAGCAGTACAACTCCGAAACCCAAGATGTGATGTAGCACAGTTGGAGTAGGATACACAGAGATGTGAGCAGATGGACTACGGGCCAAATCTTTCCATACAGAGCTCTGCAAGGTCAGTATTTTATGGTATTTCAATGTTTGGGACACTAATCTATGGGGAGAAAAATCATGCTGTTGGTTACACAGCAACTAATCCACGGAACAAGCAGCTGTTAAACAGTGACCCCCCCCTTTATCCATTCACATATTCATCTCTGCTGTATCCAGCTGCCTTTTCCCGCTGCCCAGCCTCCTGCCAAAGCCTAGTTTAGAGGTCTGCATTCTGTCCATCAAAATCATCCTTTCAATTTCAGCTGGATGTGAAACTCTTTGCTTCCCATTCTGAAGCTTCTCATCATCATTGTGCAGTGCTGATGTGTGGGATTAAACAGCTGATGCGGGATCCATTTATTCAGAGATATAATTTGTGCAATACTTAGGAGTCCTTCAGGATGAATGTTACTAAGATTATTAAATTTGCATGCCACAGTGGCCAGCTGTTTCTGAAAACCCCTCCTCCAGGTAATTATGCTCCTCTGGAGTGGCACAGATGAAGTAGCACGATTGTGCCCACAAACCTCCACTGAGGGAAAGCACTAAGTGCCGTGGGCTGAGAGGTGGGCAGCTGGATACCAAATTACTTCTCAAAGCACACATCTGAAGACAAGCCCTCTCTGGAAGAGATGCTGTTCCCAGCAAAGTAAAGCCTCATTAGTGCAGAACCGAAGCATTAGCAACAGCAGCTGAAACAGCTCTACTTACTACATCATAACCTGTCGGTGCTCGGTTCCGGGATGCAACCACACCAACACCCGTGATGGGATCCATCGGCAAGTCGGGCAAGGCATCTGAGAGGTCTCGCACTTCAGGCATTATGGACTGATCCTGAAAGAAAGGAGCAGAATTAAAGGGCTGCTTGGCAGCACACCCCAGCAGAAGACAGGGAGCACCGAGAGCCTACATGCATGCCACAGTGCCTGTGCTGACACACCACGGACTGCCAAGTTAAACACAGGATTAGGCCAGACACACCTTCTGCACTTTCATTTGCTTTTGATAAGAGGGTACATTTGTGCAATGCCCAATAGGCTTGGAATTTGGGCCAGCAGCTCTTCTGAGATTAATTTTGATGTTTCCAGGATACTGAAGGTAGGCTGGTTTCCATCTAGCAATGATGGGAAAACCCAAGCTTATTCCCTTCCCTCCCAAACAGAGCAAATTTCATCCCTGAGTCAGGCTCATTGAAGCAGCTCTGCCATTTTAAGCAGCAAGAAATCTGCTCCTAATGCCTTCATCAGGAGGTTCCCCATCCACTACGGGGGTTAGACACGCTGGGGTTCCCCCACGAGTCTTCAGTCCCATCACACCCTCCTGAACCAGACCATTTTCGTGTAGCAGCACAGATGTATCTGGCGCTGTATGCAAAACTGCACTTGCCGCAGAGAGCCTCAACACCAGGGGAGCACAGACGAAGCAGCACAGGACGGTCTGATGCAAAGCAGACAGAGGCCTTGAAGAGGCCCAAGCATCTTCCAGGAGAAGGGAGACATCACCAAGTACTTCAGGGGAGGGAGATATGCAAAGGAGGATAGAAGCAGGTAAGACCAACCAATTTCGGAAAGCTGCTGTTGCAGGAAGCAGGAGGAGAGGACAAGAGAGCTGCTCAATCAACTCGCTGAGGAGGAGGATGGGGAAAGGTGCCACTGCCTCAGCATGTGGTCTCCTGCAGAGGCAGCCAGTTAGGACAAGTCTTCTCTGGCTCTCAGGCAGGAATGCCCCAGGAAACCGCCCCCCACGCACCCTGAGATAAAAAGGCAGTGCTTTGTGTAAACAAGCGTCACTGCTGCGCAGCCAGACAAGCCGTGAACCAGAGCTACCTAATTCAATTCCCTCCTCAGAGCAATTAAACCCCAGCATTTCTAGGCCATGTAGACAGCTGGTTACTTACTGCTTCTAGAAAAGGCAGAGGTGAGTGCTGGTGCCAGTGGGATCTGGGTTTACACTTCACAATGCCCAGTCTGAACAAACATCGTGCTGCAGGCAACAAAAAAGAGCAAGTCTGGGCCCTATGTAAATAACAATAGTGTCACAAAAACAGCCAGACAACCTGAGGAGTCCAGAACAACAAGAGCTAGTGACCAGTAATGGTAAAAACACTACTGCCGATGAACCAAACCCAGGAGAGAGCTCTGCTTTGGCACCTAGACAGGCATCCAGCATGCACAGAGCAATGCAGATCCACTTTGCTCCCTACGCAGTTTAAGCCTCCGAAGCACGACTAGAAGCGCACCCTGACCCGCAGGGGCTCGCTCTCCCCTCCCAGCAGGCGAGGAGCCGAGGACCCTGCCGCAGGAACGCTGGCAGCACCCAGCACACCCAGACAAAGCCTGCACTGCTGTCTGGGCTGCTCCACTGGCTCAATCCAGATACCTTGCAAATAATCCAGAACCCGTTGCCTAAAACGTGTAGTACCAAGCAAACATAGTGTGAATTTCACAAAGAACATATAATCTGTTCTTCACACAGATGCACGTTTTCTGAAACTTTCCCAAGTCACTCTCAATAATGTGATGACTTGTTATTACACATCAGGAGGAGCTGGGAGATAATGAATGCTGATACGAGCTTCTCTTGGGCCATTTTGAACTGAAATCCAGGTAAGTGACACTATTCCCCAGTGCTTTAAGAACACCACATGGCAGGTTCCAGCGCAGCCGTGCTGAGGGGAAGCAGATCTGCTCGCCCGATGCCTCCAGCCTCCACCAAACCCACCCTGCGGAAGCTCCGGCTGCTCTGCAGGCGCGAGGGGACCAGGGGTGGCCAGGACAGCACCCACACCCCCCCTCAGCAGGGGCAGAGGGGCTGCACGTCCTCTCAGGCCCTGGGAGAGCCCCGGCACTCCCCCCTCCTCTGCAGCGGCGATGGCAGGGACGGGGCTAACGCAGGCCGGGGCCCTGCTGCCGAACGCTGCCCAGGCCACGGCTCGCCACGCTGGGGCCTGCTGCGGGGAGGCCTGGCCGCCCCGGCAGGAACCCCAGCAGCACGGTCAGCCTGGGGCCCACCGCAGGAGGGATGGGGTGCTGCCGGGCAGAGCCCCCGGGCCTGGCGGCACCCCGGCCTCAGCAGGAGGAAGAAGGGTGCCTTTGTCGGAGCCATTTGCGGTCCCGCTCGGCGCAGCAGGGGGAGGGGACACAGCATCAATCCCCACTTTGTGCTGGCTCACACAAAGCCCCTCTATGGCAGCAGCGGCAGCCAAACATGGAGAACAGGGCTTTCCGCCTCGGGAGGGCGGGAGGCAGAAGCCATGGGGTGAGACGCCATGCGGCACCGGCGCAGGGCCCACAGCAGCATCCCACAACACCGGGGGCCGAGCCCAGCTCCCCACGCCCAGCACCTTCCTCTGCCCGGAGCTCGGACCGTGCCCGTGCCCACAGCCGGCGGAGCGTCTGCCCAGGAAACGAGCCCGTGGGTTCACGCTGCGCGGCCACCGCCACGCCAGGTCCAGCGCTCGGGGCAGCCTCCCCCTGGGCGGGTGGCACCGGGGGTGCATCTGGAACAGATACCGTCCAGCAGCAATCGGTTTGCACTCTCGGATAAATGTTTTTCTGAACTCTGCACAGGTCAGAGGGGAGTCTCTGGCCGGGCAATCATACAGACGATCGGTTACATTGCACGTCTCCCCCAGGGCATCTGCAAAGTTTGGTTTGCTTTTCTATTGTGCCTTTGAACTTAAAAATAAAAAACAAACACTGAAAGAACAGATTAAATTAAGAAGCAGGATTCTATAAATACTCCGATTAGGCAGCTTGTTATTTTAATGAAGTTCTCTTTAAACAACACGAGTTTGACCTATACACCCGCCTCACATCATGGTGGCCGAGAACTCAAACCAGCTGACCAGGAGACGGCCTTTCACCATCCTGTTCTAAGCTGCCTTTGCCGAGCTCTGCTGAAGGGCCTCCGCCGCTCCACCCGCTGCAGGGTTATTCTGGGAACAGCCCAAAACAATTAGAAGAACATTTTTCCCATTAGTTGGGAGCAAGCTCCCTGGAGGTCGCTCTCGAGCGGGGCCACATCCAGCCCCCAGCACGCCCAGGCAGCGAAGGGAAGCCGGATGCGAGCCCTGGGGCAGGAAGAAGCTTCAAAACACCACAGGGCTGCTCGGACAAAGCCAGCGGGGAAAGGATGTGCCTCCACCAGAGAAAGTCACGCCGCATCCTGCCGGCACTGGACCCAAGCAGCACGCAGCAGAGCGGGGCCGGATGGCCGCAGGACAAGATGCAGAGAACATACTCTTGGCACGTAGCTGCCACGCTGCTGGCTTCATCACGAATGCTTCTCACCCCCTCGAACCGGCCGTGTCGCAGGGCAGGAGGCGCAGGGATCCTGGGATTCTTGATGCCCGGCTGCAGGACAGGCCTTCAGGGGCTCTGCCAGCCTCTGCCCTCTTCCTGCTTTCTTCCCTCTGCCCTCAGCCAAGGCCCCTCTTTATCTTCTTTGCCTGTCCTGCCCAGGGTTTGGGGGACCCCTTGCTTCGTGTGGCACCAACCCAGGCCTGTGCCAGCATGGCTGGAGCCAGACTGGCTCCAACAATCACCTCTGCAGGCACATGGCACAGGCCCCGTCCTGCTCCCTCAGCAGTGCAGCAAGGCCCCCTGCTCCAGCCCAGCAGAGACGGCTCTGCGGGCCGCAGCACACAGAGCAGGTAGCAGAGCGCGGTGCTGAGGTGCCCTGCAGCAGGCAGGCTCCCGGCAGAGCCGCCGACCAGGCTTCCAGAAGCCTTTGCACCTGGGAGTTTGAGGCCAGGGAGCTGATGGCCTTTTACACAAAGCGGAGTAAGCGGCACTCTGTCCTGCCCTGCCACCCCTGACTCCAGAGGCCGCCAGCCTGCAGGGCAAGCCAGCAGGAACGCGCAGGGGAGAAGAGCAGAGGAAGCACGGGCAGCAGGCAGTGACAGCTAGTCAGAAAGCCACACACAGACCATCCAGCCAGGGGGCTCAGTTTGATCCCTCACCACACAGCACTCGCCAGTGCTCTGCTCTGCGTCCTCCTGCTGCAAAGCACCTACTTCCAACGCACACGGCAGGTCTGCTCCCGAGGAGATGTGTAACACGGGGCGCATGCTTCGCACTGCGAAGCCCTCTGCTGACGGGCAGTGCAGCTCCAGGTAGCTGCCTCAGCACCCCGAGCCTCGCACCCGGCGCAGACGGCAAACCCAAGGGCAGCTCATCGCCCCAGAGGGGCTGTCCTGCAGTCACACACAGCTCCCCTTCTCCCAGCACCCTCACAGTTGTCTGTTTACGTCTTTTTCACTCGTTCTCATCCATTCTCATTAGCTCATCTCCGCTTTTATTAGTTTATCCCAGGCATGCTTTTCTGCTGGCTTCGCTGTCCGTTTCAAGTATTCCACTGAGGTGACTGACCACACACACTGCTGGGCTTTGGCTGGGACACGTATATAGCAAAGTGGTATGTTTTCAGAAGTTTTTATTATTTGCGAGTTTGTAGAGTATTTTTCCCTTCTCGGTGGTCCCTTTGAACAAGTTAGGCAAGTTCAAGAGCTGGTGGGTACATGATCAGATCAGGCCTGATGATGTATTTGCTACAGAAGCATCACACTGCCAGCAAAGCAGGTCAAGTTCTGAAGTTAAATAGCAAGGGACTGGGAGAGAGAATGGTCTTATTGTTTCTTCCTTCAACTACAAGCCCTGCACTTTGACACCGACTTGCTCTTCCCACAGGCAGAAAAGTATGAGCTAAGGCAAGACTGGAAAAAAATCATCAACTACCTCACTGAGTTCCTGCACCCTGCGGGAAATAATCCCATCAAACCAAAGCAGACACGCTGCTAAAACCCTCGCTCGCACGCTCAGGTTATCGCTCCGTCGTTTTGAAAAGGTGGTAGGTACTGCTGGCACAACGCGGGTTGCTTAGAAGTTACACTGACGTACTCCGCATGCTCAGTCCTCCCAACGTGTCCGGGAACAGGACACAACCCCAGCCAATTTTCTATTTCTGTTCACGGAATAGGACATAGTTTCGATCAGAAAAACACAGGAGACCATGGCGAGACACAGGGTCAGGGCCCTGGAGGCCTCCATAGAAGCAGGCAGAATTTCAGTTTCGCATTTCGCCCCAAACGAAGGTATGTCTGGAATCACCCCTGCACCCAGGCTCCCATCTTCAAGACAGCTGCCCCCCATCAGCTGCAAGATCTCTACAGTTTGTGACTGAACTCAATGGAAACAGGAACTTAAGTCACGGAATGAGCAAAATTGAGATCTTGTATTGCTTCACAGCACTTCTAACTATGGACAGGCATTTGCAAAGAGTGTCCCATTTCAAACCAAAATAGGTTTCCATACACAGATGGCCTTGCACCAGGGCAGCAAAATTTAAATGACACTCAGTTCAGTTATTTCTATCTTGGCACGTGTGTGACCAAGTCCCTGGGGGCCAGCGGAACCCTTGAGCCTGGGGTTCACTTTGTCTGAGCAGCTCGCACTACAAGACTGAAATGTTGTATGTTTTACTCCACACCTCCAGAAGCTCAAACTAAGCCTTTGTCCCAGTGGGGTGAGGAAATCTAGTGGGCAAGGCTATCTCAGCTAAAAATTACAGGGATGACACTGCCAGCCTGCCACATGATGTGCAGGCTCCACTAAGGCATATGTTAGTTAGCATGTTCTCACTCAGTTAAAATAAAACACAAGATGGAGAAACCTCAGTTTTAGCCCAACCAGCTGAACACCTGCTGAAGCCCAGCCCATCCTGTGTCAGCTGAAGGGCTCTGCTTGCATTACCACGACCAAGCCGTCAACGTCCTAGCTCAGAGAAAGCACTGAAAATACAGAAGCTTGGTGTATCTTTGAGAACCTCTCCAGAAACCACAGTGAAAGCTCACAAGCCTCGGTAACGCAAGAGGTGAGTACATAAAACACAGGTAGCTCAGCATCGCTGCTCTGGCCAGCGCTGTAACGAGAGACCCCACGTTATCACCTCAGACAGGCGGAAACCTGAGAATTGGTGAGAAAAGCGAGCAGTCAACTAAACCCACACAGGAAACACTTGCAGCAAAAGACCATGCAAAACACAGGGGTTTTTTTGTTCTTTTCTCTAACCAGCCGTTAACATAACCCGCAGTAAACTCCTGAGCAGGTCAAGGTCACCAGGGCTTTGCCCCACCGCCGGTCACCGACGCCGTCCCTGCCACCGACCACCAGCCCCAGCAGAGCCCTCCGACCTTCCCTGCGGGACACCGGGGACCCCGGGACCGGACCCCAGCCGGGCCCCCCGCCGGCCGGGCTGGCAGCGCTGTCGAGGCGCGGCCTCCCCGCCACACCGGGCCCCCGCCGGCCCCCGCCCCAGCTCAGGGGGAGCCCCGCCAGCCTCTCCGCCGCGAGCAGCCGGGCACCCCGGGGGGGCTCTGCCCCGGCCCACAGCCCTGCACCGCCCCGAGCCGGTGGGGGGTGCCGGCCTGCCCACCTCGCCCGGCGCCCCGGCCCTGTGCGCGCCCCCGCCGCCGGGCCCCACTCTCGGACGCGCCGCCCCGCAGGAGCCCCGAGCGCCCGGACCCCGCCCGGCAGCGCGGCGGCCGCGCCGGGCCGGGCCGCGCCGAGGGGCCGCGGCGGGTGCGGGGACACTTAACTGTTGCCCGTGCGGCGGGCGGCGGATCGCGGCTCCCCCGTCGCAGGCAGAAGCAGCTCCTCATCGCCCGGCGGGGCCGGCTGCGGCGCGGCCCGGCGGGAGGAGCGGCGGCGGCGGCGCGGGGGAGCGGCCTGCGGGCCCGGGCGGAGCGGAGCGGGGCGGGGAGCGGCGGGCAGGCCGCGGCTCGGCCCCGCGCCCAGCCTTCACCCGGCGGAGCGCGCCGTGCCGGGCCCCGGGGAGCGGCGGGGCCACAGCGGCGCAGCGCGGCGCAGCTCCGGTTCCCCCCGCCGCTCCGCGCCCGGACCGCGGCGCGCAGGGCCCAGAGCCGAGCCCGCCCCGCCCCGCCGGCACCGCGACCCCCACCGCGCCGGGCCCCCCGTCCCGTCCTACGGGCACTCACTGTGCGCGGCGCTGCCTCCCGCCGCCCGGGCACGGCCCAACGCGGAACCGGCCCCACAGGCCGCCGCCGCGCCCGGCCCCGGCCCCACCCACGGCGGGCGCGCCCCGAGCTCCGCACCCCCCGGCACCCCCGCTGCCCGCCGGCACCCGGCTCCTGCGAGCCCCATGCCCGAAAAATTAAACTTCGTAGAGAAAAACGGTGAATCCGGTCGCCTCCGCCGGCAGCGGCTTCCCCGGGCTGGCGGGGCCGTGCGGGCCCGGCCTGAGCCACGGCCCTGCGGAAGGGGGGGCAATGCCAGGTGGGGAAAAAAAAAGCTCAATAATGGTGATTTGGTCGGCGTGACCGCGGTCTTCCCCTCGAAACGCCATGCGGGAGATGGGCTGCAGCTGCTGTGGGCTGATGAAGGGCAAGTTGTGTCAAACCAAGCTAGTTTTCTTCTTCTGGAGAAAACAGTCCCCCGGATTAGGGGACAAGCAGCTCTGGGAGGTACCTTGGCTGCAGTAAGATATTGGATGCTCTCTCTCACCACGGCGTGAAAAACTGAGCCAATATGGACCAGAGAGGTTGGTGTTTGCCAGGCTGGTTGGGTAGCCACGAGCAGCACAGCAGACATCCTAACCTGATGCTCAGAGGGGTCTGGTCCTGCTCAATATTATTGCATACCAGTGATGAAATTGAGAACACACTTACTAAATTAGCAGATGATGCAAATCACAGAATAACCTGGAGCAGCGGCATGGCCTGTAGCCATAATCGTGTGAACTAATCCTGCAGCTGTCCTGCATTTGGCTTTGAGCACCTTACCTCAAGGAAGGTCATCAGCGATAACCTGGAGAGCAGCAGGACTGGTGTCAGTCAGGGTTGACATCAATGGCCTTTGATGCAAGACTGAAGGAGTTGGAGCTGCTAATCTGAAGAAAAATCCTGGGGTGAAGAAGGAAATAAAGGAGGGGGAAAAACATGTTAATTTGTAGGTGAATTGAAGAGGAGGGCAGTAGCCTGTTCTCAGTCTTTGGGGCCAGGCTAAGAAGTGATGGGTGTGAAGTGCAGCAAGAGATTCTGCAAAGGTACGGTGACAATCTTCACAACAACAAAGTTGAAAGGCCTCCTAAAAGCACTTATCAGACATTCCTCGGTCCTTCCCTCGGGGCAGAGGCCAGGCAGGATGGTCTCCCAGCTCCTTTCTAGAGCTGCTTTCCTCTAACTATTTTCCATGACATGCTGCCTGCTCGGAGCCACGGTTTCCTTTGTGCTGGAAATGTGGCCCCCAGTGACTTGTAAGAGGAGAAAGGTCTCACTCGGATGGTGTCACCCAAATTTCCTCCCACTTCTCCTCTTTTGCCCTGACAAAATCAGGTACTGCCTGAAGGGGTGGCACATTTAATGGATGGTCCATCGCTATTGTTAGAGGGCAATTCCTTGTCTGACATTCTGCCTTTAACTACACCACTAATTCCCAAGTTGACCTAATTTTTTCCCCTCTCCCGTTTACTTTTTACTCAGATTTGGTCATCTTTTGAGGAACTCTGTCCAGCCTGTTCTTTTCCCACCTGGATAACCATTTGCTTCTTCCATCCTGTTTGGAGACTCTGTCTGTGTACATCCCTTCAGCCGGGCTGAACGGAGCAACAGCAGAGTCCTGGCGTCCCACTCACTCCGGGATACAGCCCTGCACTGGGAGCAAACCTCCCTCCTGTCCTGCCTGGTGCTTCTCTCCAGTAAAGCACGTTAGACTGGTGCTGGCTGAACCGTGGTAATAACGGGGTATTCTTCACTACGGCTGCATTCCCTCACTGTTCGACCAAGGCTTTCTGGCTGCTGCCACATACAGCCCTGATGGTTGGTAGTGGCTTCTGGGTCCAAAGATTAAAAAAAAAGAAAAATATTTTGAGGGATAAGGAATACAATGCATTTTTTTGATTTGGAGAGTAATTTAAAGAGAAGGAAAGATGATGCCTGGTGGAAATGAGAAATATATGTCCCATACATAATATATGCCCCAAATGCCCTATTACAAATACAACAAGATTTCCTGAACTGGAGAAGTTGTTACATATTACAGTGTGCTAATGCTCCCCCACGGAGATGCTGATACTGAGAGAGTCTTTAGTGTAATAATATTAAAAATCCTAGAGTTTCAGTAAGATCCTCCCTGCTACCATGGTGGTAGGAAATGAATTGATTCCAAAGGAAGACTCTAATTGCTGCTTAGTATCCACGAAATATTCTAAGATACAGTGCAAAGATATATCCCAACGTGTCTGTGGCATGATCGGCAATAACATTTTCTCCAAAGGGACAGTCACTTCCCAGCGCAGTTTAGCTGCTGCTTCAGTTTTACCCTCGGAGAAGCTGCCCGAAGAGAGCACCGCCTGCACGAGGGAGCCGCTGCTGCAGCCGGGGAGGCCGCACCGCTCCGGGTGAGCTCTTGGTGCTTCTCCCTGCGGAGACCTTTAAACCTCAGCAGAGTCTGAGGCTGAGGAAAGGCACCATTGTTCTCTCTCATAGAGCATAAGCACGGGCTCCAGATCAGCAAATACTTGCACACTTGGTATTAGGTACATGAATAACTATAGTGGAGTTGGTTAATCTACCAGTGTAAAGTTACTCAAAAGCATAAGTATTTGCAAGTATAATGTTTTCCTCAGAATATTTTACATAAATCTTTTTCAAAATGCATTTATTTACTTCGGTTTATTCAGAGCATGTCTTTTCTCACGAGTTCTGCAGTCACGTACATGCTGTCCAGTTTGTACCAGTGTCTTGTTTTCAGGATGCTGAATAGGAGGAATTTAAGTCAGCCTTGGCCACGACGCTGGAGCTGTGGCTGAACAAACACGGCTCACTCATCCTTGAGTGGATGAACACCAAAATTTACATCCTCCAGAACACTGTTCCAAACACATGTGCGTGACAGCCGGGTTTGCTCGCGGTGCAGGACTTGCTCTGCTTGTGTTACTGCGCTCCGGTGGACGGCAGCAGCACGGCTTTGCTGGAAGGGTGCACTGGTGCCAGGATGGGGATGTGCAGCACTGCTGGGTAGCACAGGGGGCACTGGCCCCGCTCTGCACCGTCCCGCGCCCCCATGGGGGAGCAGAAATTCCTGGCAACGGCCGGTCGGATTTCACCATCAAAGATCCCAGTTTGCAGGGGGAAATGCTCTGACAAGCTAAAGGACCCTGCGTCCTCACCCTGACTGTAACCTCCAGCCCTTGTTTGTTTGAAATCCTTTACATTGCAGGAATTCATCTCTCTCTAGCCGCATTTAATGTACTGCTGCATGTACCACTTTTTTCTCTGCTTGCCTTTGGAGAGAAATCAGCGCAGAGTGTACTTTCGTGCAGGAACGGCTGCAGGTTGAGGCTCATCTGCTGCCTGGTTTTAAGGTTTCTTGGAGGTAGGTTTAACCTGCTGCCTCTAACTTAGCGCACCAAAATGTCTCTTTGCAGCTACAACTTCCCGTCTGTATTTCTGTTTTAAATCTTGAGTATTCTGAAAGGAACAAAAAAGTCCTCCTCTCTCCTGTGCACGTTTTAACTTGGGCCCCTCGCAGTGGGAAGGCTGTGGCTGGCCGTGAACATCCAGCCCTGGTCACCAAGGCATCTTGAAGGACAGCAACTGGCAGGGAGGAGGAAGGAAATGCGCAGCTGCGGACCAGGTGTGCCCTGAGAGGGCTCTGGGTGGTTTTGTCTCTACTGACACCCAGGCAGGGGCTGCCAGAAACCCTGAGAGTTACTGAAGCTCTGTCCTTCCGTCCTCAGCTGTATCCAGAGCCTGGGGCACGGTCCTGCCCTGGCAGATCAACAACAGGAGAGCTAACCCCCCACTTTTACAGTAGTGGCAAGTTCTTCACTAAAGCAGACAAGCCACTGTGAAGGTTTTTAAGGACCTGTGAACTGCAGTAGGCACCTGCTTTCCGCTGGGATGCCTGGGGGTTGCTTTTTAATGAGGCGATCCCAAAGCATTTCGGGTAGCAACATGATCCTGAGGAGCGATGTGGGGATATTTCAGGAGCTCACTGTAGTCAGAATCCCCCAGACCACCCACCAGGTTTCACGGCATTTTTGCATTTCATTCTACTTTGAGTTTCATCTTTTGTTCTTGTTCAACAAGGCTGTGTAAGATTTCCTGCAGGGAAAATAGCTCACTATTGTACTACTGCAGTCCTCATTTTTGGCTGTGTCTGAGGCACCTGGGCGCACAGTGCCACTGGCAGGCCAGGCTGCAGCCCGAGCAGAGCTCCTCGCCGGCCGGACCAGGCACGCACCTCGCCGCCGAGCTGTGCCTTTGGTTCCCTGCCACATCTGCACCACCACTTTCTTCTGTCCGTTTTGGTTCGCTGTGGCCGCAGCACCGAGGAAGCATGAGACTTCAGCCGACGTTAAAAGATCATTTCTGAATTGAAGCTGAAGAGTGAAATGGCACACGGCATCACCGCATCTTTAGTTTTGGGGCAATGCACGCAAATCCCAAGTGGCAGCCCGGGGGCCTGTGCCCACGGCTGGTGGCACAGCTCCTACGCCTGCTGCCCCCCAGAGAGCCTCTCCCCACCGCCGGCCTCACCCTCCCCTCCAACCGCAGCCTCATCAGCGAGTGCGCTGCGTGACCCCGGGATGGGGTGGAAAGTGATTTTTAGAAGTGCCGAGTGTCCGTGTGAGGACGTGGCTGGCAGGCACCTTCAGCGGGCGCAGGACTGCGGCGTGCACAGGGCTCTTTACAGCACAAAGCAGCGGCAGCGCTCAGCCCACTGTTTATATATTACGGATCACGGTATTTAAGTGGCCTGGCTAGAACCCTGTGACTAGCTTTCCTTCACAGAATGAGTATTGCTCAGCACATGCTAACAGCTGTCTGTAAAACACATTTATGAATTGTTCATAAATTTCCCGGGAGTGGCAAACCCCACCTTGAGGCCCCCCCGCTGCTCCCAGAGCCCCCACGCCGCGGGTGCCACCGGGGGCGATGCCGGCGCTGGCTGCGTCCTGGGGGCGAGGAGCCCAGGCTGGCGCACGGGGACCCGGCGCGGTGGGTGAGAGCTGGGGGGAGCCGGGGACAGTGTCCCTCCCGGCAGGCGCGGAACATGCTCGGGCAGCCCCCTGCCCCGGGAAGGCTGGGAGCCAGCCCGCTCCGAGGGGCTCATCCCGCCGGGCCATCAGCACAGAGAATGAGCAGCCCTGCTCCCTGAGCGATGCCTCCTCATCCATCTTTCTGTTCCGATTTCTGTCCTACCTGGTGGACAAGGTGTCCCGGGGGCAGGAGCACTGCTTCAGACCTGGGTGGCGGTGAACCTCTGGCAGAATGGAAGGCGCGCTCCCCTGCTCCGGCCCTCGTGCGTGTGTCGCAGCTCCTGCAGCGGCTGTTGCTGAGTCCCGAGGAGACGCAGCAGCTCACGCGGGAGCCTGCGTGCAGAAGGAAAATGCTGTATTTAGCGTTATCAGCTCCTCACTTAGGCGCAGGTCAGCAAAGCACTAAAAAGAGTGTTCAGTCTCAAGCACGTGCTTAACCATCTCCTGAGCTAGAGGAAGGGCTGCGGGGTCGGTGACTCAGTGGCAGCCCCAAAGGAACGAGCCTGCGTGTCTGCTTCTTGCAGTCAGACAGCCCCAACAGGAGTGGTGAAGCCACCGCTGCGTCCCTCCTTTGCCGGGCTCCTGCAGGGAGGCCAAGTCCCTCCCCGGGGACGTGCGTGGCCGCGGGGCACACAGCCGTGGGGCTGGGCGCGCTTGGACCCTGCCAGCACCCTCACCGCGGGCGGGCGGGCTCGGAGCCTGGTGGGCAGGGGGCGGAGGCGAGCGGGGTCCTGGGCCACCGGCTCGGAGCCCTCTCCCTAAGGAGGGGGTCCTCAGACACCCCAAACCACGTTGGCTGTGGGGGCAGGGCAGGCGCTTCCCCGCTGGCGCAGGGCAGTGTCCCGCTGGTGCCCGCGAGCACGTTCCCAGGACCTTGCACGGGCCCCAGCTCTGGCCGGCAGCCGATTTCCTCTGTTCCCGCCGCGCACACGCTTAGGAAAACACTGTTTGCAAGTGGATTCACTGCCTGGAGCATCGCACTCACGGGGCGTGAGTGAGCAATGCCCGGAAAGTCACCAAAATAGCCTTTGCAGAGAATTGCTCTGACCTGTTGTTTCAGGGGTCCACTCTGGAGCGGATACAGCCATCTGGAAAAGGCACTATTTCTTGATTTATTTCCCGTTCAGTTTCCTATCCCATGGTTGGTACTAAATAGCCCTGATGCTATATAGGTAAGCCCTCACATTTGTATTATATTCCCCATTTCAGTTATGAGATACAGAGCAGCAATACGTAAGCCTGCTAGCGATAATTGTGCTTTACCTAACGCCCAGTGACTGCTCCGGCCCGGGCAGATGTTCAGTCTCCCCCCAGCCTGGTTTGAGCGACACAGCATTAATTTCTTTTTCAGTAATTTTACTTTTAAGTAAGCTCTCTTCTAATGCTAGGGAAAACTGCATTTTTCAGAGGCTCTAGTGTCTGAATTTGTGAAAATATTTACTTTCTAGCCAGCCATGGTGCGTGGGTTTCAAGGTCTCGGTGTTTTCGAGCTCCCCAGGTGCGGGGATGAGGAGGAGTGAGAACCGGGCACTGGACCCAAGCTGCCCAACAGGGTTATTTCATACCATGAACATCACATTCAATATAAATGAGAACGTTTGCTGAGGAGTTTTTTCCTCTTCTATGACAGCTGCCATCCTGAGCACTCCCTGCCCAGGTGCCGGAGCCCTGAGCCCTTCCCTTCCTCCCGATGCCGCAGCGCTCGCAGTGTCCCACATGTGCTGTCACCGCTGGGAGTGCACAGCTTCGACGGACAGAATGGGCTGAGGATAATCCTGGTTTATTTTATATTGGTATTGGGATCGATATTGGTTCTTTAGTATTATTAATGTTAATTATTTAGTATTTTTCTACTAAACCTGTTTATATTTAAACCCCTGGGTTTCCTTGTTTTTCCTGGTTCCCCTTCCCAGGTGGGGAGGGGTCATCAGGTGACAGTAATTGTCTAAACGACAATAAATTGTTGCGGGTCCTTCAAACCCTAACACCCCTCTAAGGAGGCTCAAGGCATTCCTCATCTGCAGAGGTGGTCCAGGAGGAGGGACTCTCATGAGCTGGGAAACCGGGGCCCTACACATCCCGCGACTTGCCTGGGTAGCGGGAGCCGCTGGCCTGAGGTGCATGGGCAACTGGCATCATTTAATGGCATGAGGCTGACATCTGGACGTGTGGGTGCTGCCTCAAGGCCCCGCAGCCAGGACCAGCCCCGTTTGCTCCACAGAGACGGCCCGGACTGAGGTATAACTGCCGTTCCCCTCAAAGACAGGGCAGAAAAAACTCCGTGCGGCTTAATTACCAAGGAGAGCCACACTTTCAGGTTCTCCGATCATGAGTAATAGCCACGGCGAGATGGAAACCTTTGCTTGAATAATTTTGAATGATGAACACATTTGGGGAAATAATGTTTTCTTTGCAGACCTCCTCTGATAAAATGCTACTGCTTGCCTTGCCTTCTCGCGGTGGTGGGCACTGTCCCCCAGCGCTGCCCCAGGCCTCGACCCTCCGCTGCTGCCGGCGGGGTGAAGGGAGCTGGACTGGCCGCACGCTGCTCGCCTCCTTGCCACGGCCTCCCCTGCGGCTACGCGCCGGGAAAATCCGCGGACGGCGGCCGTCAGGGCTGCGAAGCTGCTGCCCTGGGAACACACTGGCAGCAGACGGCGTTCCGATGACTGGGTGTTTGCACGGAGGAATGCCAGCGAGTAAGTTAATAGGTGACCATTTGGCCGGCAGCGCTGGGAAGTCGGTCACGGTTCAGCTGCCGCTGCAAGACTTCTTGTAGGTGCAGCCCCTTCTCTGCTTAGCCAGGCAGGACCCCAAAAATACAGCTCTGGTCTTCAAACTCCCCAAAGCAGGGCCACAGCCAGCACCCTTCGTTCCTCTTAAACAGAAAGAAATCATTAACGTACTGGTTAAACCGCTGCAGCCAGAGAATTAACGCCCCCTGCGCCCACGCCAAGTGCTGCTCCCTGCCCCGGGTGCGGGAGCGCAGCGGCGCCGGGTAACGCCGAGGGCCCCGTCCCCTCCCGCAAGAGCACGTCGGCTCCCTCCGTTGCAATTCCCAGGCCAGCTGGCAGCATTAGACACTCCTGCTCGGCTTCTTGGCTACTGCAGCTTGTGCATATTAGCACCCCAGCGAGTTTCTCATCCGTCTGACAGGACTCAGTGTGGATAACGATGCCAAAGTCGGTTGTAACTGGACAATTACGGTATCACTGGGCGATCAGAAAAATTGCAATCCAAATATCCTTAATGACGAGCCAGCGGGAACAGCGAGAGCCCCCCCAGCCTCGCCTGGCTGTCCCCAAACACAAGGTCACCCCCCCCAAGGGCATCGCAGCCCCCTCGGAGAAGGGCAGGATCCGGCCGGGTGAACTACACAGCTGAGGCTCAGGGCCGGAAGTGGGGGTACGGGCTCAGAAATGGGCTTTCCATGGAAAAACCGAAACCCGCCGTGGCCGGGGGTCGAAGCAGAAGCCCTGGCTCTGCTGAGCAGTTCCAAGCGCCGCCGTGGTGCCACCGCAGGCAGATCCCTGCGTAGGCAGCTACAGCGACGGCAGGGAAGATGCTGCATGCTCAGCACCGGCTTTAATGTCCTCCCAGCTTTACCCGTACTTGAAACATCACGTCTGTAGGACCCCTTTAGAAAAACACACTTAACAATCCTTACAAGGAGGGAGATAAAACCAAAATGAAGTGCGTCAGCCAGTTGCCTCAGAAAGATTTCTGCATCGCTGGGAAGTACAAGAGGATGGGTATCCTGTGATGGGAGAATCTACAGATCACCCGGCATCACTAATGAGAAGCCGTTCTTTGAATACATAATTTGACATCCCATTTTATTTTCTTTCCAGCTTTGAGTTTACTCCTACGTAAGTTTTGAGGTTTTTTGTTCCACAATTACAGGCCTGTGGCTCCCTCAAAGCGCATCCCCGAGTGCAGACACTTCTGAGGCGGCACCGCTCCCCTGCTGCCGAAATCATCCGTTCCGAGCTCACCAAAGGGAGGTTCAACACACGGAGAGCGCTTTTCCTTTCAGGGTGGGTAATATGCCTCAGCAACGCGCTAATGAGCTGACACTAGAGAGAGAAGGGCTCTCCCAGCTCCTTTCTAGCCGAGAGGATGCTTGTGCAAAATGCAGCTTTCATATGGAAAGTGGTGCATTTTTTCAATGTAAATATTTTAAGAACAGTGTTTTATAAGAGAGAAAAAAACCCTCACCTGAGTTTAACACGAAAGGCCCTTCACAGAGCTCCTTCTTTTTCTGTCAAAAATCTTGCTGCAGGACACTCTGCTTCTTCCGTCTCTTGGGAGACGGTGGGATTTACTGCAGTGACTTCTCCCATATTTCATTTCTTGGCTCTTCTGTTTCTCCCGCAGGTGCCACTCTGCCCTCCGCAGAGGGGCAGAATCGGTGCCTCTGCGCCGCGCCAGCCCGTGACGGGCACCAACGGGCACCTTCCCGGGGTGGAAGCAGCGCGTGCCCCTGCGCGGGGGCCGCGGTAGAGCTCCCGCTGCAGCACCAGCACCGCAACTGCTTGTGCAAGCTCACGCACACACGTGCAAGCTCGCGCGCGCACGGGGAGGCGCTGGGGCTCTGCCGAGGCAGCAGGGCAGGGACCCCACGTGCCGGGAGCCCCTCATGGCACCGGAGCCATGCGAGCAGGGCTGGCCACGGCCAGGGTCAGCCCCCCACCTAGACCCCCCCGTGTCCGTGGCACGAGGCGGGTCTGAGGCCGCGCTGGGAAGCCGACCCACAGGTCAGGTCCCGTGGCTGCCGGGCAGGACCATGGGGACAAGGCAGGGCCAAAGCCAGGCGCGTCTGCTGGTCAGTGGCTGTGCCCCCCGGGTCTATGGGGCACGGCCCCGTACAGCATAGCTCAGAGCTGAGCTTCAGGGGGCTCCTGGGCCCATGGGCAGGGGTTGGGGGGCCCGGGGGGCTGGTCAGGGCCATTAGGGCAATTAGTGCCCCACGCTCCGGGTGGAGCTCCCCAGGGAAACGCTGCCATCTCCCACAGGTGTGATGACCTGCGCCCGTTCTCAGCAGGACAGGGGCTGTCAGGTGTTGCTGCGACAGCCCAGCAAAGGAACCCCAATTACAGCCATGCTCAGGGCACCCTGCCCGCCCTCTCCAGTGACACGGTGACTGACTGGAGGCTCTGACGCTGTGCCTGCAAAAAAACATCTAAACTAATCATAGACAAAACTTTGTGAAGTGCCCAGGGCGCCCGGGAATCCCACCGCACTCAGGTACAGGCAGCGACTGGAGGTGAGAGCGTGGGTGGCTGCAAGCCCGTATCACCGCCCCTGTGCGGGGACGGGGGCTGCCCGAGCTCAGGCTCCCTGGGATTTAACGGGGGACGCGGCCGTGCAGCGTTGCAGCGTGTCCCAGCGCTTGACGGGCTGCCCTCCCCCCCGGCAGCAGGCAGCTCGCGCTCCTGGACAGCGGGAAGGAGGGCTGAGAAATGCCTCGTCCTATCCTGCCCCGTGTATTGCTGTTTTCATCTTAAAAGTGACAGTAAAACAGCATCCATATTACGGTGACATTAGCAGAATAGCTGCCGCAGGGTTGCCTCCCGCTTTATGCTTTTCAGGCAGAGGCCAGCAGCAAGAGATCAAAAACTGTTTTTATGTTGCTTCAGCGCTGTGTCGGCTCAATGAGCCAACAAACCCTGCAGTGCCGGCGCGCGTCCTGCTAGCACTGCTTAGCACTCGGAGCATTAAATTATTGACAGGATGCTGCTTGTGAACCTGCAGCACTCCTGACCCAGATACTCGTCGTCACTAAACCTGGAAGACAGAAGTCTCCAAAATGTCAAATTTGCTGAAATATTCATGTTGTAAATACAGATGGTATAAAATCTCCAGCTAGGTTACAGCCTGCGTATTTACTTATGTCAGCTCCACTACCGCGAGCGAATGAGTCACAGCCACTTTATTAAATTCACACGCAATAGCGAGGAAGGCGACGCACGATGTTGAATGGGCTTTGGGTGACACAAGCTCCTTGCATACATTACTGCTTCCAAGAAAAAATGCTCCTCTCTTCTCTCGCTCTGACACAATATTAACTCTGCTTTCTCCATTGCCCTGCTGGAAGCAAGTCAAAGCTGCAGCATTATTTCCGCAACAGAAGGTGCAACAAGCAAATGGGCATTAATCCTGAATAATGGATCCAGCAATGTCAGGGATGAGCCTCTCCCGCTCGTGGGGAATGCAAAATCCCGGGGAAGGCAGGCGCTCCAGCCCAGCCTGGCAGGGTCCCAGGCCAAGGCATGCTTCGGAGCAGCGCGGCAGAACCGTCATTTTGCAGGATTAAATTCAGCTCCGTCGTGGGAGAAGGGTCTCTGTCCCAGGAGGATCGCCGTGAGGGAAGCTCTCTGGGGAAGGCCAGCCAGGTCCCAGCCTTCTGAACCAGCTTCTCGGAGAGCCTCTGCGGTCACCTCCCGGTCTCGAGCTCCACAAGCTGAGTCAGCAGTGTGCAGAGCGGCAGTGCTTTCCCTGGGTACACCTCCACCCCCCAAAATGTGTGGAGATGCGTCTCCCTCAGGGACCTGATTCCCACCACGAGCCAGAAACCTCCCATTTAGGTGGAAGCACAATTTTCCCTAAACCCCATCCTCAGCTGACAAAACAGGTGTGCAGATACCAAACCCTTGTTCGGAGCCTGGCCTGTCGCTTCCCCTCCTACTGCCTGAGTATTTGGGCAGGAGAAACAGGGGATCAAACCCGGATCTGCTGCGGCGACACGGGGCTGGGCCAGTCCCAGTTAGCACGGAAGCTAGCACTGGGGTCACAGGACCAGAATCCCTCTTTCCTTCAGGGCAGAAATGCCTTTGACGCCTATCCGGTGGTGACTTAATTCGTTTTAAGGACCCCGCAGCGAGGATGGACCTCCACAGCCTGGCGCGCGCGGTGCAGAGAGGCTCGCACCTTCCCACCGCAGGGTCCCCTGGCCAGTGGTAGCATCGCGACGCCGTCCGCGCTCGCTCGAGGAAAAACTCAGGTTCGTTGCCCAAAACACCACGGGGAGCTGAAAGAGTCGCCATCTCCCAGGAGACACCTTTGATGGGAACCGATGAGGAGTGGCAAACTGGAGACCGCTCCTACCAAAAAGTTCCCCAGGTGCAACCAGGGTGGGTTTGTGCAAGGTGGATGCATGTACCCACCAAGAGGGACCTCCTTGCACATGGGCTGTCCCCTTCACCCCTGCAAACACCCCTACGGGGTGTTTGCAGGGGTGAAGGGGACAGCCCATGTGCAGAAATCCGCATGGGTGCTCTACACACGGGTCCAAGCGTGCACAGCAGGGGCACAGCAGCGGTCCCGTGCGAGGAGCGGCGTGAAACCTTCCCTCGCCCGCACACGGAGGGTGCAAACCGAAGCGCTCCAGCTGCCTGTGCCTCGCTGCCCTTGTGCAGTTGTCTGCCAGTTGTGTGTGCCGATTGCTATGAATGCCACCATCTGGTGTGCCACGTGGACATCATAATCTTTTCTTAATTACATTAGCAGTGCAATCAGTTACTGCATTACAAGGCCGGCGATGAGCTTTTAAATCTTGGTGGAAATCATAAATAATTGCACTAAGTACCAGGCGCCAGATGTGAGTGCCAACTTCAGTTGCTCTAGATAAATAGTAACCTTACAACAGTGTTAGATAACGGTCCAGTCGCTGCTTTTCATGGCTTAACAGTGGCTGCACTCCCATTTTTTTCCAGGCAGGCTCTATCCCCAGTGGTAGACTAAAAAAAAAAAAAAAACCAAACACAAACCACAAACAGGATTTTTCAAAATGTTAAAAGTAACAGCAACATTGAAGAAAAATATGTTCTGGTTTAACACGGCAGAGCGGGCGGGTTCGGGCAGCCCCCTCCTTGCCGTGAGCCCCTCATGCCGCTGCTGGGGTGGGATGGGGGTCAGCTGAAACCCAGCAGGACAGGGGGACGCCTGGACACACAGACAGGGTGATGGGGCCTCCTCACTCAGCAGTGGCCGCAGTGGGAATGGCCCCGCTGGACCGTCCTGGGGGGGTGAGATGGACTGGCCACGGGGTAGGGCTGTTCAGGCTCGCCCCCAGGCCGGCTGAGCCACGGCTGTGTGCCCAAAAGCCTTCTCATTTCAGGGAAATTTGGGGCTTTTTTTTGGTAAAAAGAGAACACCTGTATCACCGACAAACTCTTTTGCCAACTTCCTCGGAGTCGGGAAATTCAATGAAATGGTCGTGCCTGTCACTAATGTACGACCCGAAGGAAGAGCCTTCCTCACACAAGCAGAAGAGCCTCGCGTGCTCCCCCGCATCCCAAAGGAGCTGCCGTCCCCGCAGCTGTCGCGCTCCCAGGGAAGCACACGGATGTCTGCCGGGAGCGGGCACCGAGGTCGGCTTTGCCATGGCCGCGCAGGTGCCCGTTGCCAGAGCACACCGCAGCTGGTCACCGGCAGTTAGGAGGAGTCAGCGCCTTGTCACTGACCGTGGGATTCCCAAGCTGGGAGCGCAGCTGTATTTATCGGATGCCATGCAGAAACCACCCCATGCCTGGTACATCACCAGGGAGCTGTCGTCTCCCCACACGCGCCCGCTCTCCGCCAGTCCCACTCCCACCCAGCGCAGCCCCCGGCGGATCCGAGGGGGCTGTTGCATTTTTAGCGTTGCGCGGAGATGGCAGAAAGCAGCACGGTGTGGCTGTGACGGTGCTGCAGGTGTGACACGGGCACAGCCCCAAGGGCTCCCGTCCCGCCGGGAAGCTGGTGCGGGGTGGGATGCTCACCCCTCCGTGGCGCCCCGGGGGCTGTGGGTGAGCACCATCCCACGGGCCCCACCAAGAGAGCGCATGGCAGCACGGCGGGATCCATCCTGAAGGAGAACAGGAGCCGATACCCTCGCGGTGTTTAAATAAGCAAAGTTTTTGTGCAAAGCAGAGGTTAATGTACTTTATTGTTCAATGTCATGTTTATAGTGGATTGTTGGAGGAAAAAATGTGATTAATTGCCCAGAAACCCACGGATCTACAATTATTTGGTTGTTGTGAACAAATAAAGGGCTACAGTATTCATCATATTCAAATGAGGCAGTAAAATAAATGATGGCATGCCGTTTATGAACAAAACCTAGCCGTGTTCCCTCACAATCTGAAAATGTACTCGAAAAATTGTAAATGAGATACAGCCATTGTCGAGGGCTCACTGGTGATTTGTCTTTGTGTAATGTTTTGCAGTGCTGACCCATCACTTGCCTGTTTTAATTTATGTCACAATATGCACCTTCATTATGCACTTTATGAAAACGAAGTGCCAATTTGTAATAAAGACTTGTTTTCAATGAAATCTCCTCTTTTTGGTAGGTGTTCTGCTTTTCATTAGCACCCATTTCACCAGGCCTAGTTAAAGAGCACAGGTACAGACTAAATATGTCCGATCATTCATCATAATTTTGCTTTCCACTTTGTCACAGCTTGGGTATTTAAGGAAGATAGATGATACAAGATGTTGTCTCCTTTTCAGACTCTTTATGCTCTGGTAAGTGTGTCCGATACAGAATTATTTTGCCACTTTATTATTTTCTAGTGAGTGTTTGTCACAGCCCGCTCTGCCTCTCGGCGCGGCGCCGGTGTTTGCTGTCACTCATCGCCGTCTCGCCGCGGCGGCAGGGCTCGGGGCAGCGCTGCCTCCTCGCTGTCGGCAGCTCCGCGTGGAGCTCAGTCTGGCACCGCGCTGCTGCCGGCGCTGCCTGGCCACGGCCGAACCCCAAACACCTGCACCCGCTCCTCGGGGACCTGTTCCTCCTCGCCTTGGGCAGCCCCGCGCGGGTGACACGAATGCCCTCAGGCGGCTCTGCCTGAGCGCGGTGTTCCGTGGTGCCGGGGGCTGCCCGCCCAGCCCAAACTCGCGTCCGCCCCATGGACATCCCATCCTTCTGCTGCCCAACATCAATCCCATCCCATCTCCTGCCCAGACGCTCTTTGCTGTCCAACAACCCTTCACCTCTTGGTCCTTCTCTGGTCTGACCCTGAGCCACCCCTGCGGTGGCAGGCGGGGGGGTGGCAGAGGGTCTCCTCTCCCCGCGGGTGCGTGGGGTGCATGTGCTGGGCTGTGCAGTTTGTGCCTGGGAGGCAGCGGGGCTGAGGAAGCGCAGGGTGCCAGCACCGAGGGGAGCCGCTGCGCGGGCCCTCAGGCGGCTGCCTCGCGGCCGGCACTGTGCCGCTGGCTGCAGGCACGGCGTGGCCGCCATCCAGCCCGAGGTGCTGCCATGAAGAGCTGAGGCCGGGCCATCCCTGGCACGGCGGGAGGCTCCTGGCGCTCACTGGGAAGGTTTCCCTGTGATGTTGCTCTGTGGCAGCTGAGCATCAATGAGGAATTTAAGGGCATTCCACAGCCCTCTGACCGCGCGTGCCTTTACCCTGGAGAGCTGCACCATGCCCAATTTGGCGTCTGCGTCCCTCTGCATTGCTGGTGCCTCGGTTCACACTGCGAGAGCAGCACATCTCGCGGCTGCACGCAGATGGTAAAAAGGAGTAGAGAAAACTGGCGAGCACAAGGTCCCAATTAAGGGCTCTCCTCGGGGTCTGCTCTTGGTGAGCACCCTCAAAGGACAGACCCAAATTCCGCACCTCCCTCAGATGTCTCCAGCACTTAAGAAGGGAGCAGCTGGCTCTGCTTTCTGCTCCTTGGTGGATGGCGACTGCAAAGTCGGGAGAGCGAGCACCTCTGTGGTCTGCTGCACCCGCAGCACCGGGAGCAGATGTGTGGCCCCGACTCGGGTGCCCGGCACCGCTGCACCGGGAGCAGCCCATGCCGCCGGAGCGCCACAGCCGCACGCCTGTGCCCTCGTGCCAGCCCGCGAGCAGCCATCCAGAGCGGGAGTGCTAACGAGCTAACAAATGTCTCGCAGGTTTTGATAATGAGCAGCGCGCTGGAGCCAAAGCCCCGCTCCCCCTGCCCACACCTCTCTCTGACTCGGGCCCAGGCAGGCGCCGCGGCACAGCCCCTGCCTGCGTGCTGGGGTGGGGACCATGCAGGCACAGCGCGTCCTGAACTCTCTCCCATCCTCTCAGGCTGGGGAGAGCTTTTGGCCGCAGCTGCTAAGCAGTGTGTTGTGCGTAGCGGGCGCCCGGGAGGATGACGGCTGTGGATGTTGCTCGGCGGCGGGGCTGGCTCTCCCCCCGGCTGGCACGCAGCGGCAGCGGCACAGATGTGCGAGTGCAGATAGAGCCGGAGTGCAGAGGTGCCAGGAGGCTGGCGGCCGTGCCAGGGCTCATTGTGCTGCTGCGGAGGCAGCCCGGGATGTGTTGCTGGTAATCAGCTGCAGCCTGCTCGGGGCAGCAGCGCTCGCTCTTCCAGCACAGTCCCAGCGGCTGCAGGCGGCTCAGGCGGCTTTGTGTTTTTAATCTGCTTGTCGCCACATTCCTCTCGTCGGTCCTTCCCAGCTTCTGCTTCCCTGGCACGTGTGCACAGGCTCGTCAGGACTCATGATGTAGCACCAGGCATTTTCATCCATTCCTGCTATCACCGGGGCCGCGATGTTCCAGGCACCCTGACTTCGCACGTACAGCAGCTCTCCCCAGTCAGCAGAAGCAGAAGGGGAGAGAGCTGGGGCTCCCCAAAGGATTCTTCTCATGTCTGGAGCCCTCCTTGATACTTAGACGCTCACCAGCAGATGCGCAGGCAGTGCCCCAGAAGTCCTGGACAGGGAACAGCTTTTGCTGCGCAGCAGAGCGGAGGCTGAATACGTTTTGCCATCGCCCGCGCTCACTTGGTCTGCAACAATCAAGGGATTCTTATTTGAACTCCTAAGCCTGTCAAGGATGAGCAAATCCAGTCCCCCAGCCCGGGGAGGGCCACAAGCCAAGAGGCGCTTCGGGGCCGCGGTGCCGGGCATTTTACTGCGGTCCCCGCTGGGGCTCCCTGGCACGGCCCCGAGCCGCAGCCCGGCCGGGGGCTCTGCCCCTGCTGCAGCCGCTGCTGGGACCCGTTGCTGGCACAGGCCACAGCCGAGGACCCCCGGCCGGGGCTGCTCAGCCACAATGCGGCGGTCTCTGGGGTGGTGCTTTGAGCAGGAGCCTCACGGGGAGGGGGGCTGGTACCAACCCCCACGATGGGTTGGCTCCTATAGCTCCTTACAGAGTGGAGCACAGGCTGTATGAACATGTTAATTCCATTTCTCAAAAGTGCGAGGAAAAAAAGTACCATCAGTACAGCTTCCAGTTCTGCTCTTTAAGTATCATATAATTTAGATTAACAGATATTTTGCAGGTGCCACCGTACTTGACAAGATATAATTATTTTTAACAAGAAAAAGTTGGTTTTTTCGACTGCTCTCTGAATGCAGGGCTGTTCCCAAACAGTGATCGTGCCACGCATTGTGCTGGAGAGAACAACTCTCGCAGCAGAGCTGTGCAGTCTCCTGTTCTATTTGCATGTAGTGTTTATGCTAATATTTGTGACTCCTGAAGATGTCCTTGAAAAGACTGTGCACTTCGTTTCAGGGGCAAAATCTCTGAGTGTTTCAAACCGGTGCTTTTCCCTTCTTTCTCAGGCTGCCACAGATGGGATTTGCAGAATGGGCACAATGAAACCCTGGCAGCAGCCCAAGCGATGGCTGGGCAGAGCCTCCAGCTCCCTGGAAGAAATGACCCACTAATTAATCTCGACTGAAGAAAGAGAAGAAAGCAAAGAAAGGAAAGAACAGAGAGTAAAGGGAGAGGAGGAGGAGAGGAAAGGCAGAGGATGTAAAAAAAGAAGGAAAATAAGGAATCGTTGCCATGCAGCATGTCTGTATGTGCAGTGTCGCACATGTGGCCTGTCCTGGGTGCCCTGCGTGCTGCGCTGCTGGTGATGCACGCCGTGTGCCCCGTGCCCCCTATCCCCCCGCATACCCCATGTCCCCTTGTGCCCCAACTCCCTGTGTCCCCCGTGTCCCCTCATGTCCTGTGTACCCATGTCCCTGTGTCCCCTCATGTCCCGTGTCCCCTCGTGTCCTGTGTCCCCTCGTGTCCCATGTCCCTGTGTCCCCTCGTGCCCCGTGTCCTGTATCTCCCCATGTCCCCTCGTGCTCTGTGTCCCCATGTCCCCGTGTCCCCTCATGCCCCATGTCCCCTCGTGCTCCGTGTCCCCATGTCCCTGTGTCCCCTTGTGTCCCGTGTCCCCATGTTCCCGTGTCCCATGTCCCCGTGTCCCCTCGTGCCCCGTGTCCCCTCGTGCCCCGTGTCCCCATGTCCCCTCGTGCCCCGTGTCCCCTCGTGCCCCGTGTCCCCATGTCCCCGTGTCCCCTCGTGTCCTGTGTCCCCTCGTGTCCCATGTCCCTATGTCCCCTCGTACCCCGTGTCCTGTATCTCCCCATGTCCCCTCGTGCTCCGTGTCCCCATGTCCCCGTGTCCCCTCATGCCCCATGTCCCCTCGTGCTCCGTGTCCCCATGTCCCCGTGTCCCCTCGTGTCCCGTGTCCCCATGTCCCCGTGTCCCCTCGTGCCCCGTGTCCCGTATCTCCCCGTGTCCCCTCGTGCCCCGTGTCCCCGTGTCCCCGTGTCCCCTCGTGCCCCGTGTCCCCTCGTGCCCCGTGTCCCCGTGTCCCCGCGCCGCGCGTGGCGGCAGTGCCCACCAGGCGGAGCTGTCGGCGGCCGCGGCGGCTCCGTGTGCGGCTCCGCGGCCCCGGTGCCCCCCGGTGCCCCCCGGCGCCCCCCGGCGCTATGGCCCCGCTCCCCCCGCGGGTTACCCCGGGGCTGCTGCCGCGCTGCGCCGCCCCGTCAGCGCCCGTCGGTGCCGCCTGTGCCCGCCGCCCCCGCCGCCACGGCCCCCAGAGCCCCCCGGAGCCCCCCGGAGCCCCCCGGAGCCCCAGAGCCCCAGAGCCCCCCGGCCCCAGCCCCAGCCCGGCGCCGCTCGGGGGAGCGCGGGAGGGGCCGCCGCCCCCCGCCCTGCGCTGAACCCTCAGCTCAACCTTCGGGACGATAAATGCAACGGGAACTGTCGCGGCCTCAAAGTCCCCGGTCTGCGTTAACGCGGATGCCCAAAACCTGCGCCCAGAGGAACCTGACAGAAAGGGTGTCTTGTTGGACGCGATGAATTTCTGTTACAAATTGTGAGTAGTCCTCCTGAGAAGCCGCCTGGCACCCCATGTTTATAATTTTACGAGGGTGCCGGGGGAGGTGGGAAGGCGCCGCTGCGGGCCAGCGCGATGCCCAGGCACGTGTGGCTTCTCGCGGCACAGGGGGTGTCTCCTCACCAGAACCGCCAGAAAAGCGCCAGCAGTGACGTGTCCTGCGGCACCACAGGTCTTTAACCCGACAGTGCAGAAACAGCCAACTTTGAGGATTTTTCAGTTTTTCGAGCTCAGCTGCAGGATTGCTTAAAATACTTTGTGTTTAGCTCTTTCCCTGTAACACACCCTATGGGCAGATGAGAGGCAAAGGCCAAACCAGCCCTCGGAGGGGAGCGACAAAGCAAACCCCGGGGGGATTCATGGCGGGATGGAGGGGAGCGGTGCCCTTCCCGCGCCCAGGGAACCGGCAACGGGCAGCAAACGGGAGCAGTGAACTACGGCCGTATGCTCACGGCTAACGCCTGCACTGCTAAAGCCTCCTTCATCGCCAGCGTCTGAGCCACATCCCGGTCCGTAATGACACTGAAATGATATTTATGTTTACCATGTGAGCGATTACATCTAAAA
Organism: Pluvialis apricaria; assembly: GCA_017639485.1. Lineage (NCBI taxonomy): Eukaryota > Metazoa > Chordata > Aves > Charadriiformes > Charadriidae > Pluvialis > Pluvialis apricaria. Next base: position 10,217,383 of record CM030025.1, read on the forward strand.
ACAGCAAAGCAGGAAGAAGCAGGAGCACACACGTGGTCCTGCTGCCAGTGTCGGCGTGGGGACACCCCAGCCCTGGGTTCCCCCCAGCCCTGAGTCCCCCCAGCTCCGCGCTGGGCACACAGAGCCTCCCGAGCCGTCCCATCTCCCTGAGTTCCGCCTGCCCGCGGCTGCTGTCCCTGCAAATCGCTGCAGGTAAAAATTATTCTGCCTTCAGTGCAAATCACAGCACTGAAGTTCTGATTAAATGCCGCTATCCCGGCCGGACCCTGGGCTGAATCACTCGGAGCTCCGCTGGAAGGAGCCCGGCTCACCATCCCGCCCTCCACCGCCGCGCTGTGGGGCAGGCACCCAGAGGGCAGCAACACTCCTGGTTTTCTTTTTTTTTTTTAATTTTTTTTTTTTTGTTTTAAGGAGAGGAGATTTCCATCAAGGAAAGCATTTTCATTGAAATGGAAATACTCGTGGGGATGTCAGTTTTGATGACACCTTTGATGGGAGAAAGATTAAACTTTTTTTTTTTTCCTTTTTATATTTGGTTGAAAATTTTGATTTGATAAGGTAAAATATTAAAAAGAAATACATTCACTGTTCTTACTTAAATTACTTTTGCTTAAAATTGCATATAATATTAAATATTTAGCATTATAATATATAGCATGTTGCATTTGATAATATATTTTTATACATAATGAAACAATTTGATATTATGAAGAAGGCAGCTCAGACACTTCTAAATTAAGGTTTGGTTGGTTGGGTGTTTTTCCCTATCCTATGGTGAATAGTTAAGTTTTGTTCCGATTCAAGAGGAAAATGCATTTCAAAGGCCATAAACACTGATTTCTGACCATCTCAAGCGCCAGGTTTTCCGTGGGTTTTAGGTCTGATGCGGTTCCTGAGGCCGCAGCAGCCCCTGCTCCATGGGCAGTGGCGTTTCCCCACGCCGGGGTGTGCTCTGCCCCCTCCCACCCCCCTTCGCTCCCCCCCGTTTTAGCACACGCCAGACTAAGGAGTAATGTTATGCAGAATGATCTCAAACCATTGCTTATTAATAATCGTGTATTATGTGAGATGCACGGTATTGATTTAAACCCACGGGGCAGCTTTGGGAAGAGAAGGTTTAATTTATAGAAACACTGATGTCTGATAGCAATAAATAATTAGGGCGATTGCAAAAAAAGGGTTCATAGGGCACTGCCCTCCAACTCCAGCTGGCTGCTCTTGTCCTGCTAATAAATTGGTTAATAAAAGGAGAGAGAGAAAGCCTGGATTCTGGGGTTATAAAAACAAATGACATTTTTATGTTTAGTGGACAGGAAAGAAACGGGAAGGCAGAGAAGTCAGCCGGGTGCACCAGGAATCACTCTCCAGTTCACAGTCTGAATTCCTTAATGACATTCTCATTAAAAGTTCTTGCTGCCAAATGCTGTTTGCTTTCGCCTTCAGAACTGTCTGCATTAATAATGAGTAACTCTGCTTGGAAGTTATTTACATAAAGTATTGTTCTCATGTCACTGCGCCGACAGCCGCACCAGGCGAGGGGAGGGGGACGGCACCCGGGGAGCCAGCCACTCGTAGCCAGTGCAGCAGCAACCACTGCCGTGCAAAAAGCAGCACTAAATGCTTCCAACGCGCAATTCGGCTCCTGCTCGAGGCAGCACCAGCCTGCGGGCCGGGCGGCTGCACTGGAGGAGGGGGAGCAGGAGGGGTCTGAGCCCGCCAGAGCCCCAGTCCTCGCTTGCCCCAAGCAGGGGCTCGGGCAGCATCCGCCTCTTGCCCTGCACCGAGATTTATGGGCGTGAAACCTTGCAGAGGACCAGGAGAGGCCAATCCTACACCCTCGGGGATCCCAGCCGGGGAAGCAACCTGTTATTACCTAGGACAGAATTATAAGACCCTTTTCACGTGCAAACTGCTGACACTCCTGCGGCCTCTGCGCTGAGACTGCGAGCTGCGCCGTGGGGTCCCAGCATTGCCCGGGGCTCACTCCGGCTCTGTGCCACCTTGCCGCGCTGCTCCCCAAGGCACCGCTTACCTCCCACCCCCCGGCCATCCCTGGCCACAGCGCCCGCCACGCACCGGTCCGCGGCTGCTGGAGTGGCCCTGCGCCAGCCTGAGCCCCGGGGTCCCCACTCCGCGCCCGGGCAGCACCCGGGGCAGTGGTGCTCCAACCCCCAGCTGGGCAGGAGCAGCCGCCAGGCTTCGTTCGCCCTTCCCCAGTGCTGAGCCTTTTCCCCCTTATCCGAAGGGCTGTGGGTCTCGGCTGCCGCTCTCCCGCTCGCTGGCGACGAGTTCCCCATGCCCTGGCCGCAGCTGCCCCGTGCTGTGCAATAGCTGTGTGCCGCTCTGGAAGAGAACCCGAGCGCTTGGCCCCTCGGCCGCTGGCCCCGCAGGCTCTGCGGGAGCAGGCAGCCAGGTGCTGCGGTTTGTTCACGCACTGGGGTAGCCGCGTTGCTCTGCTCCATGTGTTCTCTGCGGCTTTTGACTTGGGAGAGGATCTCTGTGTCAGAGACATTCGAGCAATGTCCTCGGGCTTCTTCTGCTTGTCAACTTGAAGGATGCCGGTCTGCCCCAACAGCAGCGTTTTTCGGTGAACGCAGGACCACAGCACTCGGTGGGACGAGGAGGAGCCGAGATGACGGGGCACAGCACTCCGCAGTCCAGCTGCAGCACAGCAGCACTGACGGGGTTAATGGTTTTCATCCTGTGAACATCAGAATCAGCTCTGTCTGCTAAGTATAGAAACTTTTTAGATTTAATGGAGAGTTTTGAAGGTTCTGTAATGGATAGAGATTTTTAATTGGAATGGTCGTGAGCAGCGCAGAGGCTGCAGCAGTGAGGACTGTGGGTACACCGCACACTCTGCTGCTTCAGGAGACAGTGGTGGGAGCAGTAATTACCCACAGTAATGCCCAGTCTCTGGAGTCACAGCGCTGGAATAAGTCACCAGAGTTAGCATATAGCACCTAATACCATGATTTCAGGTATTACCAGATAACAGCGCGGCCTGGCGCTGGGGAACCCGCCCCTTTGAACTGCCCAAACCGCACATGCACCAGGACGTGACGTGGCGCCCCAGCCCTGCGTTTTCCTCTCGCACAGGTTTCTGCGTGCGGCGATCTCTCATGATCCAGGGTGCCCACGTATTTATACCGCACCGCGCTGCTGCTTCACTGGGCTGAGCGGGAAGGCAGAGCAGTTAATGCATCCGTTCCCAGGGAAAGCATCCCATACCCTGCAATTAGAGCAGGGGGACGGTTGTAAACAAATCTCGTTTTAAAAGCTTATGCAAATGACTGTCGGCACTGCAGTACCGTCAGCCTGAGAGCTGCAGGCAGCTGAGGCTCAAGCGCTCCCCGGGTTTGTATCCCTCTCTTCTGCAAGCCCCTACCTGGTTCACTGTCCTGAGAGCAATGCTGACTGGGGCTCATACCTCCCTCGATGATATTTTCAGGTATTATTATAAACGATGTTGCTTACATCACAGTGAAAATAGCAAGCCCCATGGGGAATCGGAGACCCTTTCGCCAGGCAATAAACCAGAGCAAAAGAGAAAGCCAGACCTCACCACCCCGGAGAGCAGTTCCAGCTGGGATGGAAGAGGAGCCTGCTCCTGCATGGGAGGAGGTCAGACCAGTCCAGAATCTTCCGCGGAGCAAGATTGTGTAAAAAAGCCTAATTTCAGGTTAACAGAAATTACTTACTTCAGGAAAATTTAAACATTTAATTCCAACTTTTTATTTTATCTACATTTTCAGTACAAAATTGAAGCGAAACATCAGTCTGAAGCGGAAAATTGAAATGTTTTCTCTGAAAAGGTTGAGCCTGAATGTTTTGACCTTATCAGAAAAACTCCCCCACACATCCCCCATTTTTCTTTCGAAGCAAATTTTTGTCAAAGGCAACACGTTCCTACAAAACATCTTGCTTCTGACCAGCTGGCGTTTCCCGGCAGAGGGGCCTGGCCAGGAGCCCCCAGCAGCTCGGCGGCCCGGCTGCGCGGCGCGGCCGTGGGTGCCAGTCCCCAGGGCTGGTGCCAACCGCACCGGGAGAGGAGCAGAAATACCCCGAGGTGTCACCCAGTGCCTGTTTCATCCCCGTCAGCGGCGAGGTGGGATGTGCCGAAGCGTCACCAGGCACCTGCGAAGGGAGCCCCAGGCCGTCCCGTGCCAGCTTTGGACCATTGCTGGCACACCCACAGCTTATAGCAAATATATTTCCAGATATATTCACTTGGCTTAACAGCCCGTTTTACCTTTCCCTGCAAACCTGGCCTTGCCACAGAGACATAAGCAGACGGGAGCCAACATCTCGTTGGTGCGGGGGTCTGTGAGGCCTTTCTGATCGGCACAGGACCTGCCGAGCCCAGACCTGGCGCACCCACCGCCACGCCGGACCCCCCACTGCGGGCTCCCCTGGTGACAGTCACTTGCCAAACTACCCCCTGCTCCGGCAGATGTTGGGGATGTTAATTCCCAGTAAATTTTGATGCATTATGTTTACTCCCGGTTTGACTGGCAGAGCCATGCCCGTCCCTGCGGGCACGCTCGTGCATCCCCTCCCGCGCAAACACCGTGGCTGCCGCCGACTTGGACGCAGCTGAGCGCCGTCGGCTGCCTCCCCAGCTGCCTCGCAGAGCCAAGAAATCACCTTCCGAGTCCTGCAGGTGTTTTCACTCCTGCTCCTGGCATGCTGTGCCTGACTGCCGAGTTGCTGCGCGCTTCCCAGCAATTCCCCAGGCACGGCCGTAGCCCCGCGGCACCGCCGCTGTACGCACATGGCCCTGGGGGCTCTTTGAAAACCGCGGCCTGGAGATTTGCCATTTCAGTCTCCTCAGTGATGCCGTCAGCTTATCCATGGCGTCGCAGTCGCTGCCGAGCCGGCGGTGCTGGGGCAAACATAGCGCGGGGCTTCACCGGTCGACCGTCAAGAACTGGCAGCTCTGCACAGCAGGGCACGCCAGAGGCCGCGGCCGCCCGGAGGCAGGTGAACGCTGTCGTGCGCTCGCCTGCGGTGAGCAGCCGGGCCCATGTGTCCCAGCGGGGCACCGGCAGCGTTTCGTGGGTGCCTGCGCCGAGGGAGCCGCAGCCGGAGCGGGGGCACGTGCTGGTGTTGCATGCAGGGACCCATGCGTGTGCACGGGCAGCCCAGGCGTGCACCGCAATGCACAGGCGTGCACAGGCGTGCACAGACCGTCTCGGCGGCCGCGCAGGCAGCCTGGCGGTCCCAGAGGCGTTCGCAGACTGCTCGCCTGCCCGTTACTCCCGGCTCTGCCCACATCCCTGAGCCTCAGCCGTGGCGCTGCTTCCCTCTCCTGAAGGAAAGCTCTGCACAAAGGGCCGTAAGAAATCGCCCAGATGCAGCGAAAGATTTTCATGGCAAGAAATCAAATAAAATGTTCATAGTGATGAAGTGAAAAATAAAACATGCTTTCAGAAAATGGTCCTTTTCTTCTCCGTGCCCGAGGGGGGGGCCTGAGGGGGAACACAGACAAAGGTGCCGAAGGTCTCAATCATCTCACCGCTTAATTATTCCATCTCTCAGAAGGCATCTCCAGGCAATTAGAATAATCATTCATGCCTGTGCTTTACCAGGGACTCTTGCATTCTTCCTGTGAAGCGTCAGAGCTGGATTGTAATTTTTTTTTTTTTAACTTTAGCGGTGACCTGCAACTAACAGAAAAATAAAAGTTTTTTTGAAATATTAGTTTAATAAGACATGAGAATAATATTAAGGATATGAGCTTCCCTTATTTATTATTTATATGTATAGTGTGATTTAGAGATGCACTTGAACCAAACAAGTCACTACCAAAGAGTGGATCTATCTCTCTATATATATATTAAAAAAACCTACAATATTCGCCTGGAGATTCTGTCCACATATTTGGAGATTGTGATTTAACATACACAGTTTATCAAGGCTGGTGTGCTGCACAGAGAGACTGGAGTTTTATGTAAGGGTATAAATAATCAATGCACATAGCAACTTTAAATTACTGCTAATGTGTTTTACTTATGTTCCCCCTAGAACGATATGTGAAATAACAGGGAGTTGCTAGGCACACACTTGACAAATAATATCCATGAGTTTCCATTTTTATTATTTTTATACATTTCTTATTAAACCAAGCGGTACAGTTCAAGCCCGTGCAGCCCGCCCTTCCTGGCGGGTTGCAGTAAGCGTGCGAAGCGGGGGGCTAACGCCGCGTGGCACGGCGGCTGCTGCCGGGCACCTCGCAGCAGGGCCGGGCTGCAATGCCAAGGGACACGCATCCCCCTGGCCACCTGCGTGCGGGCACTGCCGGCACGTGGGCCTGGAAACCCGTCAGCAGAGCCAGCAGCCGCTCCTGCTCCGGCCGAGGCAGCAGCGTTTGCGTGGAGGCAGCGCTGCAGCCCAGCAGCTCCCGCGCTCGCTCTCCTTCGCTTGTGGAGACTTTTACTGTTTGCTGCTTCCCCGTGTTTGGGCTGTGGTGCCCGGGCAGCGTCAGCCGGGATCTGGCCCATGCGGACGCTGGGCTGTGACCTGGTCTGGTGGGAGGTGTCCCTGCCCAGGGCGGGGGAGTGCAGTGAGACGGTCTTTCAGGTCCCTTCCAGCCCGAACCGTTCCAGGATTCTGTGATTCTATGCTGCTGCAAGCTGCGAGCAGCCCTGACAGTGTTTACATTGGGCTCAAGGCTAAAACCATTTCTTTCTTTTAATTTCATTTTCAACACCTATTCCTTGTCCACCTTTCCTCCCGGGCTGTGGCGCCGGGGCTGCCGGGGTGCCGGGGCCGGCTGCCTGCCCGCGGCGAGCCCCCGGTGTTGAGGGGTTCTGTGGAGAAGCCGCTGCAGCCGCGTGAGCCGCCATCCTGGTAGGAAGGACGGTTGGGTGCTCTGAGGCAAAACATGCCCCGATTTCTGTGGACTGAATCTGGGGGTGCTCTGGCCCTGGGGGGGCGCGTGCAGCGCGGGCACTCTGCAGTCATGGGGAAGGCTTTCAGGGGAGGGGTGAAGAATAGTCCCCAGGCATCGCGGTCCTCAGGGGCTGCCTGGGCTCCCGTTCACTCATCATTGGAACTGGTGGAGGTTTCCTTAAGCGCAGTTTCTTGATGACTTTTTCATCCCCGTTAAGGTTTTGGCACAAGAGAGGCGGCGCATGGACCTGGTCTGCCTGGTTTGCCTCCATGAGCTGCTACATTCAAGCCACAATTCACCGTTTCTCTTTTGCCATTTACTGCTCATGGTGTCTGTGAACATCTTTGCTGGACCAAGAGCTGGACCCAACGGGCTGCATTCTGTAAGGGTCCCAAACCCCGTCAGTCCCCTGGGGCCGATACGCGGTGGCAGCATGCAGGCAGGTGGGCTGACAGCCAGAGCAGGCGGCCCGGCACCGGGCAGACCTGTGCCAGCACCCGTGCACAGACGGGGGGCACAGAAGCAAACCTCCCCACCCCGGCCCTTGGAACCGGGAGAACTTCTGCTTTATTTTGCCCCCAAATTGGGCAACAGGCACCCGGCAGCCCGCAGCTCCGCTGAAGACTGGTCGTTTTCAAAGCAGAGGGGCTGCGGGGGCCGGTGCCGGCTGCAGGGGCCAGGCATGGCTCGCAGCGCAGGAGCCCAGGGCTTCGCTGGAGATGAGCCGGTCCTCACCCTGCTGGCAAGGCGGCATTTAGAGTAGTGCCTGTTGCGGGAGCTGGCGTGCGTACGTACCGTTTCCAGAAGCACAGCATCGCCAGGCAAGCTTGAGAGATGCCATCCACAGAAATTCCGATATTAAACACAGCACTGATAGGAAAGACACTTGAATAGGCGGGAGGAAAGATTTGCTTTAAAGCATGCAATCATCTGATATTTGGGCACTGGAGCTGTTACGAAAACGTTGTCTGCGCCTGAGTAATTGGTACATGAGAAGCAAAGAGCACGCTGCTTCGGGACTGCGCGCCCGCATCTACCGCCCTCCTGTGCTACACCCCAGCGGGGAGCTTCGCTGTTTTCCATTGAAACTATCTAGCAAATGATAAGTATTTGTAAACACGTCTTGAAGTGTTTATTACTATGTCACCATCAAAAACATCTAGCTTTGTACTGTGTTTAATGGGAGAAAATTAGCAGAGTGTTTTAAAAACCACACCACTAAGAAATGCCAAAATGGTAAATGGCTTTCCCAGGGCTGGGGCTGTCCCTGGCTCGCTGGGAGCAGGCAGGTGCCTCCGCTGGCGTTGCCACGGCCCATTTCAGCGATGCAACCCTCCCTTGCCGTGCCGATAAGCAATAAAGAACCAGCAGCCTTCGCACAACATGCTCACTCACAACCCAAATGTCATTCTTTCCAAGGAGAACAGAGCCCAGTCCCACACTATTAATGTTAATTGAAAAACTTGCATTAACCTCAGTGAGAGTACAAGCAGACTCATAAATACGAGACTTAAATTAAATGATTGTCATATAAGGCTAGTAGCTTACAGGTCCTTTTTGCCATGGGTGAGCTAACAGCGGTCAATAAAGGGTGTAGCTGGGTTGTGGAGCTGGGAGCAAGAATATTCATTTGGTCAATATGATAGTCAAGATTATCCTTAAAATGCATTTCCAAAGTGTGAGCAACTGTGACTGTCCACAAGGGCCAAGCGTGGCTCTTGCCAGCGCGTGGCCAGGGAAGGGGTCTGCCCCGAGCCAGGCCACTGACGGCGGCGGCAGACGTCCCTGCGGGCTGCAGCAGCAGAGCTGCACGGGCCGGCGGGGGCAGTGGTGGCTCTTCCCCGGTGCACATGCGCTCGTGCACACACAGCGTGGAGGGAAGTTATCCTTCAGCACCGAATTTGGTACAGGGAGGGGGGAAAACCCCCTATTCGAGTGGAAAGCAGCTTTGGATCTTTAATTAAAAAACAGGGTTCACAGCACCAGGGCATTGACTTCCACTAGTTAATCTCCATCACTTCATTTCACCACCAACTTCCATACTCTACAAAACTGCTGGAGACAATTTTTATTGATTGCTCTTCAAGCCGTCAAAAGCGTCCCTGGCTGATCATATGTTACCCCCAGACACCTTGTGCATTTCAGATAATAACTTGGTGCTCTAGAGAAGAAATGAATTGGATGTGCAGTCAGTAACTGTCCAAGTGAATCATGTTACTATATGTCAGCGGCCCAGGCTCTGACTATCATTTTAACAGAGAGAAATCCGCTATTTTCATGGCTGTTTGAAATTATTTTCCAGATGAATAAGATATAACAACAACTACTTACAGTAAAGAATAATATGGGGAATCTATTTGCTACTTGGAAACAAATCTTTCAAGTGTAATACTGTTTAATATTATTTAATCTGTAACTGCAAACATGAAATTTTGAAACTAGCTTTCACGTAGTACAAAAATCTTGTGATGTGAGAGAGTGGGAAGCTGAAGTTGGTGTGGGTGCTGCTGGGTGGTATTTTGTATCTCATAATTGCAAATATAATAATTCATACAGAAAATGGAACATTACTAAAATACTGTCGACAAGGATGTATACTAATGCCAAACATTGGCAGTGACAGTTTATTCGGCACAAACAATTACCACGTATCAAGATTATTCCCTTTTTTCAGGTGTGTTTGCCAGTGTATGTTTCATTTGGAATTGCTATAAATAACTGCAAATGGATTTTATGAGGTTAAAAAGAAGCAAATAATTTAGAAGCTTTTATCAAGCCTATCAACTCTTTAAGTATACAAGCCTTACATTTTTTCTAGAGCTGTATTAACGCGGTTTGCTTGGGTTTCATGCCGTCCTTGTGACTTCCCTTTGTGCTCTGCTGGCAGCCACTGCTCTGCACAACTTCCAGAGGATGTTGAAAACGAACCATGAACATTTCCAAAGATGCCATTTTGAAAGCGGCCGGTCGCCTTGCAGGGATGCACACGCGTGCATGCACTGCCGTTGGGCAGCCATGCGTCGGTGCTGTAAGCGTCGCCAGCGCTTGACGGTGTCTCTTTAAAAGCACTTTTAAGACAGACATTCATGTGTCCCAGAATGGAAACAACGCGTAAAATACCTACATTAAAAAATGCAACCTGTGACCTCTGCTGCCTCTTGCTGGGCGGCGGCAGGGGCGGCTGTGGGCTCTGTGGGGATCGCCGGGCTGTGCTGGTCAGGGAACGATCCTCAGGCTCGTGGGCAGCCGAGCTGCTGGGCGTCGCGTGCTCAGGAGCAGGCGCCAGAGCTGTCACTGCGCGTGGAGGTCAGGCTCCAAGCACCTGCTGGGCACCCAGCACCCGAGCCTCTCCCAGGGGAGAGCAGGGGTGCCCGGCCCTGGGGACGCTGGGTGCCCGGTGTCCCAGGCACAGGGGGGGAGTGGTGGCACGCTGGCGCAGCCCAGGGCTCTCACCGCTTGTCGGGGCTCCCGGGGCAGCTCCGCTGCACGGGCAGGGTGACGGAGCGCTGCGGGTGATGGAGCGCTGCGGGTGACAGAACCATACCTGCGCCGGCTGCAGGGACCCCTCCCGTGGGAAAGTCCTGTGGCACTGACAAATCTGCTGCAGGAAACCCCCACCCACTGCACAGCCGAAGGAGCAGCTGTCCCTTTCACTGCCTTATCTCCTGCTTTGCAGAAGACTAATGAGAGGGATTATTTGACTGATACCAGCCCGCTTTCCCTGTCCATCACACGCGGGTTCCCCTCAGGGGCTGCAGACTCCGTGAACGGCGTTACAGACCCCTTTCGGGCAGCTGCCTGCAGGCTCCTCACCGCCCCATCCCACCCTGGCTTTTCGCAGGGAAAGGGCCGAAAAAGGATGTTCCCTTGGGACACAACTCCACAACTCTCCTGTCACTTCTGCAGAGTTCCCCGAGGGGCTGACCCCACGGGCAGGGCTGGGACCCCCCGGTGCCCAACCCCCCGGTGCCCCATGACCCCGCTCAGCCCTGGGCAAAGCCCTCGGACTGTCCCTTAACCGGGGCGGCACATCCCGGGACATGGCGGCCAGTTGGGGCTGGGCAACTCTTCACATACAGATGTTTTCCGAGATGTGTCATATCTGTGTATTAAAGCAGCAAAAGTGATATTGAAGAAGAAAAGGTTGTTTGGTGACTTGGAGGAGTTGTGGCGATGACTGCAGCTCTGCTATCAGCAGGGACAGAGGTCACGGCCACTTTTAATTACTGTTCTGTATTAGCTCATCATCTCTATTACTGTTGAGTTATTATACTGAAATGGTTAAATACGTCATGAGACATAACTGTTGAAAAAGAGCAATTTGCTCCTTTGGTGAGTGAAAAAAAGTTGAGGCAAACCATATTTATTCTGATGAGTTCTAGGGGTTTTATGAGTCCAGAGACCAAGATTCATTTGCATACAGATTTGCACCCATTACACAACAGCAGCCATCCCAACTGGGTGCCGGGAGCTGTTGGGCATCCTTTACCACAGTGGTCCAAGACCACTTCAAGAGCGCATACCTGGACCGGTGATGCCCCTCCTGCGCACGGCCATGTCACCGCAGGGCACGGCCAAGCAGACGGGCCTTTCTCAAGAAGTCTTCCTTTTTCTGCAGTGCCCGTCCCAGCAGCGCTCCTGGGGGAGGGAGGGGGTGGGATGGGCCAGGCACGTGCCAGAAGTGTTTCGGATTTGTCACAACGGAGCACCACCACCTTCCCTCCCTCCCTCAATCTGTTCCCTGGCTTCTCGGCTTCCTGCGCCGGTCCCTGATGTTCTGTCACAGGCTCCCCGTGGGAGCTGGAAGCAGAAAATGCTCCTGCCACTCGCGACGGCTCAGCCTGCTTGTGTTCCAGCTGGTAAGTCATAAAGAAATGGTAAAACACAACCCCCTCAGGGCTGCTGGGAGCCGGATCGAGTTTTTCCATCTCTCTCCAGAGACGGCTCTTTATTCTCACACTGACAAAACTAATGGCCTCGCCGGGTCCGACAGTGACAAAGCAGTTGATGGTGTTGGCCCCACCAGTGCAGTGTCACGCGTGACGAGGCTGGACCCCCGTCCTGGTCTGGGGACGGCTCTCTGCCCGAGTCCCCCTTGTGCTGATGCACGCCCAGGCTTCTCGCAGCTAGAGATCATGTTTCCAGATAAATATTTAATTTTTAAGAACGAAATCTTAATTACTACACCAGGTTTCACAGTGAGACCGTAATGCAGGTGCCCTTCCCATGCTTGGGCAGGCGCAGGCACCCCTGGCACCCCCTCGGCCCCGCCGCAGCATCCCCCCGCCGCAGCCCCCCGCCATTCCCTGTGGCGTTTGGGGTCTGCACCTGGGACGTCTGAGAAGAGCTGAGCGGGCACTTGCTGCTGCCAGGGGAGGCGGCACCGCCACCGCCTGCGCGTCACTTCTCGAGGTTTCCTGCGCTTGGTGGGTTCGTGTCGGTGCCACTCGGTGGGGCTGGGCAGGTGGATGCCTGTGCACGGTGTGCTCCTCCATCATTTAATCTGGAGTGATGCATATAGAAATTTAGATCAGGCAGCTTGACATTCCTGACTGCTGAGGCTGTGAATCGATGGCCTCTCTACTCCCTGCCGGGGAGATCGATTCCCCAAGCACAATGGATTGGTTTCATCACTTTGGTTTCACCTTGTCAAAGTCATGTCTGATTTACTTTAGTCTGGAGGGCAGATTTTAAGTATTTCATTGCATTTTGTAATCTTGCTGTGTGTCTTGCTAATCGCCCTGCTCCCCGTGCGGCAGCAGCACGCCTGGCACCCGACGTGGACGACAAACACCCAGCAAATGGTGCTCGCCTTTTCCCTGGGGAAAGGGGAATTTAGCCGGTTTGCCAGCGCAGGCTTTCCCTGCGCCGCTCCCACCTCGGGCGCTCGGCCGGGCCAGCGCTGCAGCCGCCGGACCGAACTTACCCCGTGGGGGTCTGGGGCAGTGCCGGGGGAGCTCCCAGCTGCCCCAGTGCACAGAGCACACCACTCAGGCGGCGAGGGCAGCGTTTGGCCCGTGCATGGGCTCCGTCCGCAGTGGAGCAGCTGCTCTGCTTGGTCTCGGTGTGCGCTTCCCACCAGGATGAGGAGAGAGGAACAAACCGCTCGGTCCGGGCAGGGCCACGTCAGAGCATCCCGGGAGTTGGAAGCGGAACGTTAAGAAGTCTCAGAAGCAGCTGGGAGATGCCCCTGGGACTGGCGTGTCCCCATGGGGAGTCCTGGGGCTGTCCCAAGTGGGAGGAGGCTCAGTCCAGCTGAAGCTTTCGGTCTGGTCAGAAAAATAAAGTTTTGCATCCTTCACCAGCTGGAATGAAGATAAAAAATGTTACTGCAGCTAGCACGGCTGTAAACTCACCCTGGGATAGATGGTGGCCAGTCCTGCGAGCTTCCTAATGGCTTGTTGTTAGCAAAATTATTTTCCCAGTGCTCAGTTTGGCCCAAATTCTGCTTTGTCCAATTATACTCCTGGGTGAGTTTCCTGAATGTAAGTATTGATCACTCTTCAGACAGGTTTTCTGTCTGTTCTGTACATTACCTCTGCTCTTCTTCAGGTAATCAATTATATTTTTATAGCTACGGGTATTAATCAATATACAGTAGCTATCTTAATTGATTTGTCTAAGGCCTTCAATCCGCAGCCCATCAGTTATCCGGGAAGGTCAGGGCCGCGTGTGCAGCACGGCGGTGGGTGCGAGGTGTCCCCGCGAGGCGACGTGAGCTGAGCGCCGGGAGAGCGACGGCTCTGGGTCCTTTCCAAACGCCTCCATCAGATTCCTCCGGTGGTCCCTGCCGGCCATCGCCTCTCTGACTCCCCCCTCGCTGCTCATTATCATTATTTATCTGTTACGGCTGCATCTGGAGGCCACAGGAAGGGTCAGGGAACATTCGTACAGAGAATTAGCAGTAATATTTCAGGGGGGAAATATATATCTCCTGTTTTAAACGGAGCTAGGAGGGGTAAGCGGGCTGGGAGCCGAGCCCGAGCTCCCCGCTCCTCCCTCCACCTGGTCCATCTGTCACCCCGACGGGTCCCCCAGCACGGCGCTGCACCGGGAGACACACATTTCACACCGCCGGCGCTTTTATTGATGCTACTTAAATGGATGACTTAAAGTTTTGATACTTGCATGGACAACAATAAACATTTATGATTGGAAAGGCCCCTTGAGGTGCTCCCGCTCTCCTGGGGCGGTGTGAGAACGCCTGTTTCGTCAGTGCAGAGCTGCCGTCGCTCGGCCCCGGAGCCTCTGCAGGCGGTGCAGGGCAGGGCCTGGCCGGTGGTGCTTGGCGAGCAGCGGGCTGGAGCCAAGCGGGCGTGCGAGGGTTAATTTGGGAAGATCTGTGTTGATAATAAAGCTGCTTTTTTCCTGGCGATGATATGATCGGAGCGGGGTTGCTATGGCAACGGTGGCTCTAGAAACCCCCGACCGCTGGTGGCGGCTGCCGGGCGCTCCCAGGCCGGGATGTGCCCACGGCCCCATCCCCTGCCCACACCATCATCCCCTGCCCACCGCCCCATCCCCTGCTCACTGCCCATCCCCTGCCCACACCATCATCCCCTGTCCGCCAAACCATTCCCTACCCACCGCCCCATCCCCTGCCCACACCACCATCCTCTACCCACCACCCCATCCCCTGCTCACCGCCCATCCCCTGCCCACACCACCATCCCCTGCCCACCGCCCCATCCCCTGCCCACCAACACATTCCCTGCCCACCGCCCCATCCCGTGCCCACCAGCCCATCCTACACCCACCGCCCCATCCCGTGCCCACCAGCCCATGCTGCACCCACGGCTCCATCCCCTGTGCACCTCCCCGTCTTCCACCCACCACCCCATCCTGCACCACTGCCCCATCCCCTGCCCACCACCCCAGCCCACATCCACCATCCCAGGCCCCGTGCACCCCCCAGGGATGCCGGGGGTACTGGGCAGCCACCATGGGATGGGCCGTGGCCCAGAGCCCCCCAGTGCGGCCCTGGTATGCTGCCAGGCTGCTCCAGGACAGGCAGTCCTGTGCTGTCCCCTTCCCACCGGCTCTGTCCCCAGCGCTGTCCTCGGGGCACGGCCATGCCCAGTCTCCCCTTCCCCACCCCCAGAGGGTCCAGGCTTTGCTGGGTCACCCACCACAGGTGCCACAGCCGCCCATGGCAGCCCCGGTGGCCCATGGCCTTGGCAGGTGGGAGCTGGCCGGGACCCCCAATCCCACCATGGCACAACGCTCCTGCACATGGGTGGCAGCGGCGCCGAGCCCGCAGGAGGCTGTGGGCCAGGCTGTCCTGGTGGGGTCTGTGCCCCACTCCCACAGGGGGGCCAGCACCGCCCCGCAGCCCTCGGGGACACCTCAGGGTGCGCTCACCCCTGGGTCCAGCTGTGGCTGATGCTGACACGGCACGTGACACACTGCTCACTACATGACGCACCCTCCTCCCTCCTCTCCCTCCCTCCCTCGCCCATTAATGAAATGAAATAAATTTTCCATTTTTAAACATGAAGTTTTAAAAAAAAAGCTGCAGTTCTGCGCACAAGCAATTCCCACCGGGAGGGGAGAGCGAGGAGCGCGGGGCCTGTGTGCTAAATACAGAACAAAGCCTTCTGTCTGAAAATACCTACGAGGAGCTAACAAATGCTAATGACAAAATAATGTATGGGGGGTTTAACGCTGGATGCTTTTTATCAGCAAATTAGCACAGTTATTATGCTGTAAATGCATTTAACAATAATTTGTTTCAATAACTGTAGAACTGGTATTTTAAAAAATATACACCATATTTAGAGCACTTCATCCATGAAGGACCATTATTGTTTTTTTCCTCCCAAGAGAGTTATAAAGGTCTCTCTTACAAGTGAAAGAAATACAATCATCACCCTTCACAGTTCAGTTATTCTCTTTTATTTTATTCAGAGCCATTTAAAGTTTGTGTTTTTAAAGGAAAAAGAGAGAGTGTCTTTAAAGGGTCAGGGCTGGAGAGGGCTTGGGGACCCATGCGCTGTGCTTGGGCTTAAACGGGATCGCCGGGGCCGGAGGACGGTGCGAGCTGGGGGCGCTGCATGGGCAGGATGCTGGCAGGGGGCTCCGGCAGCTGGCGTTCACCAGCACTTCACGTGCTTCCGTGGGGGCTCTGCCTCCGCCACTGCTCATCGACCACCACTCACCCGCAACGGCAGCTCCGGCGTGGGCTCCATGGGAGCCCCGCGTGCCGGCAGCCACCCCTGCCGCAGCTGGGTCTCCAGGGCCCGGGAACAGGGCAGGGGCAGGCAGTGGTTTCTGGGCAGGGCAGAAGGGCGCACGCTCCTGCGCACACTTTGGCGTGCCAGGACTCACTGGCCGTGGGGCTTGAGGCAGGGTTCTAGCAGGACCCTGGAAGCAGCGCATGAAGGAGCAGAGCAGCTTGGCTGCAGACACAAATTTTCATGAACTGTTTGCTATAAAGAGTATTAAATGGCAATGTCAGGCCATGGATCCCTTTTCCAGGGTCTGTGCAGGTGAGGGAGTCAATGCAACAATGCAGACGGGATACCGGGATGCCCCCTCCGCCAGCGGGAGAGCAAGGTGCCCCATCTCCTGCAGCCTCTTACAGACCACCGAGGATGACAAAGAAATGCTCTTCACTGTTGAGGCGGTGCCGATGGCCCAGCAGCCCCCACCTCCACCAGCGCGCCCCAATGCCGGCCCTCTCCCAGCGTGGCTGCACCCTCCGTCGGGCAGCCGGAGCCAGCACCAATGCCCGCTCTGCTCACGGGCTCTGCCTGCTCTGCCCGTGGGCGATATCGGCCACTGCGCAGGCAGTGCTGCTCCGCACGGGAGCTGCTTGTTTACAGCCCGGCTCTTCAGTCACAAACCATTAAGGAAGAGAAACAGCTACATAGGCACTCGCCGAGAAATGGATTCACGTGTAAATCAGCTGCTTTTAAAATTTCACTGAGCATGAAAGTTCACCTTTAAAATCTACATAAACCACAGCTGTTCCCAGGGCATCCGAGGCGTAATTCCGTGCAGGAGAGGAAACATTTACATGTTTAACACAATTACAGCATTGTCAGAAAGCCTTTCAACCCCTTCTGCACCAGGGGGGTCAGGAGCCAGCGGTGGCACCCAGCACCAGGCAGCCGTGCGCCGCGGCCTCTGGCACCACTGCTCCGCTGTGCCGGTGCCAGTCGGGAGAGCAGGCTGGCTGGCCACGTGCCACGTGCCACACGAACGCATGGGGAGACTGTATCGTGGTGTGGAAACTCGTCAGGAAAGGCTGCGCGGTTTGGCTTTCTGGGGGACACGAACAGGATCCTCGTCTCCGCCAGGCTGCTGGCACCGCCGGCAGGCGCAGCCCTGCCACGTGTGAGTGCTCCTCTGTTCAGCAAGGCTGTGCCCGCAGTTCCCAAGAAACGTGACCCTGGAAGTGCGTGGTGCTTTCCCAGGCCTCGGGATGAGTTCTGGCTGTGTTTTGGCTGCAGAGCCAGCTCTGTTCTTAGCTCACCCTAGCAAACACTACTGATTTATAAAATCAAACAATAACTTTCAGGACAGTCTACTCACACCATAAACATCTGAAAGAAAATCCATCTCTTCTCCATGCAAAACCACTGATGAGTTCATGAACTGTACTGTGCAATAAATCAGTTTTGCTTGTGCAGGAGAGCTGAGGTTTTTTAGGTTCCTAATAGGCACTCTGACAATGTGATTGCTCCATATTTCTTTGTAGCTGTCACCTTTGCAGGCCTGTCAATGCTCCTAATCTTTTTTCATTGCGATGTCAAGTTTTGGTAAGTGAAGAGGTGGGAGGTGGGATGGGATGTGAGCAATACTGGGCCCGGTTCCCCGAGTCACCCCTGAAGCCCTGTCCCTCCCGAGAGGAGCCCACCCATGGGCCGCTGCCCCGCAGAGGGGGCTTGGGGCGGCTGCAGCACCAGGGCAAAGCAGCACTGCTGCATGCGGGTCCGGCACCGGAGTGTCGGGACAGCTGCCCGCCCCGTGCTCCCCTCCCTGCTCCCCATCGTCCTTCCCCTGTCCCTGCCCTGCCCTCACCAAATTTGTTCCCCACCGTCTCCCCCTCCCACCAAACCCGCAGACGCAGAAGTGCTGTCCCCGTGACGAGACAGCCGGCTCTGAACTACTAATGCATACAAGAAAACATACTTTTAATATTCAGCATCTGGATAGACAATAAAAACTGGGACAAATAATCTAGTTGAGGCAATTACCTTAGCATAAATGTATATATTATTTATAAATGGCTTTGAATATATAAATAATATTGATAAAATTTGCATGAGTAAAAAGAGACATAATTACCAAATGATGCCTCAGAGCAGCGGATCTTGCTGGCTGCTTGTTGCCCTGATTCTCGTCCTGGGGGACCCTGGCCCGGCCCTCTTTTGGCGCTAAAAATATGACATGCACATTAAACTGAGCTGAAAAATAGAGCCCAAACCAAGTAAACCAGTTCAGAAAAGCCAGCACAGCCCACACGGCCTGCCCAAGCGCGTTTGGCTGTGTTTTGGGTGGGATTTTAGTATTTGGTGTTTACTGGGGTTGTAATTCAGGATGGGTGTCACAGCTCCGCAGAGGCGAAAGCCCCTTGTCTGGCAGCCCGGGGGTGTGGGGCCATGGCCCCCGGGAGTGCCAGCGTGTCTCTGCCCCACCGCCAGCGCTTGCGCTGTCCCTCGGTGCCGCTCACGCCCCGGCCCGCCGCCGGCGGCAGCAGGCAGCGCCTGCCCGGCATGTGGCTGCAGCCAGTCCGACCTGACCCTGCCTGTCGGGGTGGCGGGAGCAGTTCCCTCCGTGCTGCCTCCATGGTGATTCACTGCCTGGGCACTGCCGGGGGACCACGACGGCTGCGCGTACCTGTCTCACCAGCCACCACGTGCTCACTGCAGCCCTCGTTATCCCCAACCAGCCCTGCTCAACCCCTCCTCTTCATGAAAGGGCCAGGAAACACGACGGGCTTTCACCGCTTTCCAGCCTTCACTGAAACCCACGAGGAGCTTTTGTAAAGGTAAATTCGGCAGCAAAGTGAAAACATGAACGAGAAGAAAACGAGCCAAGCCCTTGCCTGGTTTCTGAGCCGCGCTAGATGAAGTTGTCTGAGCCTGGCGCGTCCCACACGCCACACGCGGCTCTTTAATAAAATTGGCTGAGATTTGTTGATAAGCCTGAAGCAAAGTCAATGTGAAGTGTCAATCCTGCCGTTCGCGGGAGCCTTCGGGGGTCAAGCTGCTTCCTCGGTATGATCGTCGTATCAAAGATATGTCAGCCGCGTGTTAACTGTTTTCTTATGAATCGCGCTTGAGATCAGACACGAGACACAGATAAACCAAAGCAAAGGGGCTGGAGCCGAGTTGCGCTTTGCCAGCTGAGGCTCGTTGGCCGTGGGACCTCCATAGCCTCTGACCAGCAGCCACACCGGCCAGGGCAGGGCAGCAAAGGTCAGCCGGTGGCACAGGGGCGTCCGGGGGCGATGAGGGGGGGGGGGGCGCAGATGCTAAATCCCATTTGGCCCCGTGGGATGGGTAGGTGTCACCGCATGTGCCAGGCTGTGCTTTGTGGGATGAGCATCTAATGGTTGTACAGTCCGCACTAAGCGAAGCTGAAAGAGAAGAAATCAAAAGAAGTGAGGTTTAATTAAGTATCAACCAAGATTTATGCAACTTTCTCCCCCCATCATAAATATTAATAAGGAGCAAGCAGTGGCTCTGTGCAGCAGGCACTGTCGAGCCATGAAGGGATGTTAATTCCAGGCTCTTTGAGATGGACTAAGCGTGACACAGAGCCTCTTTGATTTGGAATATTCCTTGGGTTTAAAAGTTAAATAACATGAAGGGGGATTTAGTGGGTAGTAAACCATTAGTGAGTCCAGGATTTAAACTCCAGTACGCATGTAGTGTATTTCACGATTGCCAAACTGATTAATGGAGGCGTTGCCAGAGGAGCTCCCTCGCCAACGCCGGGCGCATGCCGCTGGCAGGGTCTGCATGGCCCGGCTGGCAGCGGCAGGACGTGGGGCCGCTGGGGCGCAGGTGCCATGGGGGCAGCGGAGGGGACCTGCCGGGATGGGGAGCAGGAGCCGGGGCACCCAGAGCCACCCCCCACCCCACAGGCCGTTATCAAAGGTGACACAGCCAGCCTAAGTAAGGACTCGCAGAGCCCACTAAATCTCTAGCCATCCCTTAAATAAAACTTTATGCCGGCTAATAAATTTTAATGCCACTTGTCAGTGCTTGATAACTGCAATCATTTAACAGAAGAGGAGAAACCTCAGTGCTGGAGCACGGCGGCTGTGCCGTGCGCAGTGCCCGCGGTGCCCGCGGTGCTGCCCCTTTGTGCAGCTGCTCACCGTGTCCACCCCAGGAAGAAGCAAACCCTGCCAGTTCCCTTCCTCCAGTGGCAAATCCGCCATTCCCGGTGTGCGCTGAGGAACAGGCATCTTCCAGGGCTGGAAAACAACCACGGCCCGAGGAGAGGAGCAAAGGGCTCTGCAGGTGATGTTCACACTGAAGCTTAATGACAGCAACACCAGCGTGACACAGCTCGCTGTTTCACATGCACCACGTCTGCTCAGTTGATGTCTTGATTCTCCCATCCTCAGACCGCGCTGCCTGGTGCAGTTATGAAGTCTGCTGGCAGCCCTGACCATCACACTGCTCAAACCCGCAATTTCAATGCTGCGTTCATGTCCAGCTGAGGTTAAGAAGTGTGAGAAGTGTGTCTGCGAGGGTGGGGTCCGTCCCCTGGCACAACATGCGCAGTGGGGCTCTGGCCCTTGGCTGCAGCTGCTCAGCCACACCGCAATAATCAATAATGATAATAATTATTACAGGAGCAGCATGAATTTCCTATCGAATTAAATCACACAATGAATAATTTTCATGTTTTATTAAACAAAAGCCTCTCTCTGAAGAGGTTTGATGATGCCAGTGTCTTTGGTTTGCCACAGCAGGGCATCATGACAGACCCGAGCACAAGCCTGCTCTGGAGGGACGGGGGCATGGATGCCCTCTGCTTCCCCTCTGCTTTCATGTGCCCATGCCGCGCTCACGGTGTGCACAGACCCGCAGGCAGGCACGAGGATGCTGCAGGACCCCTCTGGGCAGAGGTGAGGGGACCGTCCCCTCCCGCTGGCGCCGTCACCTCCAACTGAGCCCAGAAAAGGCTCTATCCATAGCTGGAGCAGGCGACCTGCTTAGCGGTGCCTGTGAAATCCAGGTCTCATTAGCACGGCTTTAAGCTGGCCTGAATTAGCATGGCTTTAGCCCACTCATCCTCTGGCCATCTATTTTTAGGAAATGTATAAAGCTGGAAAAAAAATATCCCTACATGGCCTCCAAGCTGAGCCACCAACACACAAGTGTCATCCCCTCTCTGTGAAGGTCTCGCAGCACGTCACAAGCCCTGCGGGCTGCAAGGGCAGGGGCATAAACCGCATGGTGGGGTGCACCAGTAATAACTCAGCTCTGTCCTGCGCTGTGCCGGCCTGGCACTTGAACCCGGCCGCCGACTTGGGCAAATAACGGGGTTTTTTAATTTGTTGGTCAAACAGGGAGCGAGGAGAGTAAAAAGCAATTTATGCCATCTCAAACCAGTAATTTTCAGTGTGTTCGGGGATAGAAAATAAAAGCATTTGCTTTTGGAAGAATGAAATGTTGTGCTTGGGAAGTGGGGGGGGGGGAATTGTAAAGAACAATCAAAAAAGTTTTCAATTTTCAGAAAACTGCTTTTGAGGCCAAAAAATTTATTAGATTTCACAAACAGATTCAATAGTCCACGGACTGTGTTTTTCACCACTAATTCAAAACGCTGTCCCAGCTTTACTCAGGACCCTGAGTTAACCCTGAGCTGGGGTTAACACCGGCGTTTATCCAACTGCAGCATCTCTCAGCCTCCTGCCACCGCTGCGAGGGGCGGCTGCGGCCCGCTGCTTGGCCAAAGCAGTGCCTGCTGCTGGGAATGGCAAATCTCACCACAGCCCCATTTGTAACCTGCTGAGGGACGGTCCGCTCACGGGACACGGAATGTTTTTGCCCACACTGTACAGCGCAGTAAGGGTTCTGGCCGGGCGGCTGCGGGGCCTGCCCACAGAGCCCAGCGAGGGGCATCGCCTCTGAAGGTGGCCTGTGGGAACAGATCAGGTTTAACGTGCCGGACAGGGAAGCGTCGTGCGGGCGGGAGATGTGTGTGCAAAGGATCAGCTCGCTTTGCATAATATCATTTCCTTCCTCCGCTCGCCTCGCGTGCCGCCTTGCAGCACGGCTGCACACTGAGATTTCATGTAATTTTGTTTTAGTGCAGAATTTAATGTTAAGTTTAAATATGTAATTATCTTTAATTGAAATTACATCCATGCTTTTCATTAACAAGATGCAAAGAGCGAGCAGTGTGACGCGGGGAGCTGCGCCCTGCGCGGGGGGCGCACCGGACCGCGCTGCGGGACGGCTGCGGGGCGGACCCGGGCGCCGGCGCCGTGCCCCCGGGGGGGGGGGGGGCGGAGCGGGGGGGATGCCGGAGCCCCCCCCCGGGGCAGCCCCAGCACCGAACCCCCCGCGGCGCCCCCCCGCCGGTGTCCGCAGCCGCCGCTGACCCCGTCCGGCCCCGGCGCAGACCCCCGGGGCCGCGGCCGCCCCCCCCCCCTCCGCCCGCCCCGGCGGCGCCTCTTGGCGGACCCACTGCAGAGGGGGCTCAGCGGCAGCGCCGTCCCCAACGCCCCTTCGTGCCGCCGCAGCCTCCCCCCGGGGGGGAGCACGAAGGGGCGCTGCCCCCCGCGCCCCCCGCGCCCCCCGGCCGCGGCCGCGGAGCCGCGCGGTGGCGGTCACCAGGGGGTAGCATTGGAGCATCGCTTCGGCGCCGCCGCCGCCGCCGCCGCCGCACACAATGGCTTCGCGGTGATTGAGGTCTAACCCCTTCCCAGAGAACGTATATTGGTTTCTTTTTTTGAAGCAGCCGAGGAACAATGCATTTCCATAAGTGAACGTAAAATTGCATTTAGGAGCGACCGCAGCCCCTCTGTCATGTTGCATGGGAAAAATCATCCGTTTCTACATTTAGTCCTCTTCAGACCTTTAAGGTCAGTGATTCAAGTGGACATTAAACTAATACAGCACGACAACGTTGTTACAGTTGTCTGGTGGCTCTCCTGAAAACCTATCGGTCCTTTCAAGTTCTCGTACTTTGCTTAGAGCCGCTCTTCAGCCGGCTTTGTTCCCTCGGTGAACTCAGGGGGCTCACGGCACACATAAATATGCACCTTTTTAAAACCAGACTGGCTGTATTCTGCATTTTACAGTCGCAATGGGGTAATCCAGGCCCTCCCCTGGCACCGGTTAACGGGGCACACTGGTGCACCAGCCCCATCCCGGCAGAGGGGTGCCCAGTGCCGGCTGTTATTACTCAGGAGCACTGGTCGCTGTGAAGAAAAGGCTGTCAGAGCCATATCTCAGCAGCCAGCACTTGCCACAGACCTTGGTTCAGGCTGGGAAAAGCATTCTACATTTTTGATGTAATGTTTCCTAATGTTTCACCCAACAACCCATAAATTTCACAAGAACAAGCCTATAAAGGGTTTGTTTGAGGAGAAAAGGACAGATTGCTACAGGCTGTAACTCTGCAGAGTGAGAGGCCTTTAAAGAAGCTCTTGACAAACAGCAAAAGAAGTGCTATACATGCACAGGACCATTCGTCAGGGGACGGCGCTCACCCACCAGGCGCGCGGGCTGCATCCTGCCCTCCCGCTGGAGGATGGAGGGGAAGGCAGAGCCCCATCCCGGCTGCCCCTCCAAACCTCCGAACCTGCCTCCTCTCCCCGGGCTGCTGCTCCGCACGGCACCGCCACGGAGCCGCCATCTGCACCAGTGCCCCACGGCGGTGGCAGCACCTCCTGGGGACAAACAGGAGAGTACGAAAATGGCACAAACGCTTCAACGGAGCTTTACCGACCAGAGGGCACCGCACAGCGTGTTGCTGGGGCAATAGAACTGAGGACACTTCTTACCCCACCTAGTCGGCTACATCTAAATTTCTCTAAACAATTATTTTAAAAGCAAGGAGAAAGTTCTTTCTGTGTGGGAATGATTACGTTGCTTGCTGACCGTGCTCCACCAGCTCAGGTCTTTGTTGCCACCAAAGCAGTTTCTGCACCTTTTGCATGCACAGTTCCTACAGATTTATACTAAATGCTCTTCAGACTTGTTAGTAGCAGTCAGCAAGACAATCAGCACATGCTAAAGTCCTGCTCTGACAGTGCAATCAATTAAATATCAATTAATCAGTTAATCAGCATAGAGGATACGCAGAACAATGCCAGCCATGGCTAGTTTCTAACACGGAACGTTTCATGCCAGTTCCACGGATGTAGCTTGACAGGTACGTTATTTTTTTGCGAGAGACTCTCAGACAGTGGGGGTTCCAGTCCGCGGGGCAGAGCTGGACCAGCGCTGCAAATTCTTTCACACATGTACTCATTAGAAGAGCGAAATAACTCCCTTCCTCCACATCACCTCTGTGTGCGTCTTCTGCAGTGGTCATTTTCAGCCGATGTCCTTGCAAGTGAAATTTAGCAATGCTCCTGAAAAGCGTTTTTTAAACTCAAATGCCCAAATATCCTCATAACTTCATAACAGATCATCAGTGTGAAGTTGGCACTCAGATGCATGATTATAATGCAGTGTCCTTGCTGTTACCTGGGTGAGGCAGGAGGAATGAGAAACAAACCATGCGTCCTGCGTAACTCAACAGGCGTCAGGAATTCCCACTGTTGACCTCAAGCGTTCCTGACCTGCAGAGCCAAGGCTTTGTCAATGCAGAAAATCACAGAGAACTTAGAGAAAAAAAATGGTCAGGAATTTAGGAATTTGCTTCTAAACAGGAAGAAAACTAAATTTGCCATGAAACCTGTCACAAATTCCTCTTCCAGCTGTGGAGATAGGAAAGATGCCAAGATCCCGGGGTACCAAATCTTGGCACTCTCCAGGACTCCGCCTGATACGTGTTCCGCACGTGCTCTGCACAGCTGAAAGGATCTGGCAAGCTCCGGCACAGCCCCCCCAGCGCCCCGCTGCCCTTTCCCTCTTGGGGATGCGCTCTGGCCCTGGGAGAAGCCGCCCCGTGGGTCGGCGCTGGGTGCCCTCCACCTCTCCTGCCAGAGACGGCTCCTCCCGCCCTGGGGACCCCGGCGTCACTGCTTGTGTGAAATGGTTCCTCTGCACTGACATTTCTGGCACTGGTGCTTTGGTCCCAGGGGGGTTGCTTGGACAGTTTTATTTCTAGAGCACTCCTCCTTGCTCTTCCTTCCTTTCTCCTCCGGTCCGTGACCGTTCACAGTAGAAAGTCTCCCCATCTGTGTCCTTTCGCCCTGCGAACCCCTGGCCACTTCTCGCGGTAAAGCTGGGACAGGTGGCCCCGGAGACCTTTTCACCTCGGGCATCTCCTGCCTGTGCCTTAACCTGATTTGGATGTGTCTGTGATGTGAGTGATACACCTACCCAGAGCCTGAGACCTCCAGAAGCCACTGCTCGTTTCCATAGACCCCCATAAATGGATAACTGGCTCTTTTAATCTTGTTACTAAATTGTAATGGAATTATCCCTCTAATCCTTTGGAGCAAGAGCAGAACTCAGCCACCAATATAAAATTAAAAAAAAAAACCCTACAGTAATCATAGATTTTAAAAGTATTTATTTTGTGCTCTCAGATAGGCTGTATATAAAATTTTATTTCAGAGGAATAATGCCACGTAGTGCACTTTGTGGCTGCACTGTGATTAAGTCCTTTTTAATCTGCTGTGTATGTTGAGGTGCAGCGCTTTCCCAGCACAGCTCCCTCCATGCCAGACTCTCTATTAATGGGGTTACCGGCTTATCGGAAAGAGGCAGAATTACCCAGCTACAGGAGGTTTTTACTCTGATCTGCTTAGAGACCCGGGCCATTTCGGGGCAGGGAGGGCTCAGGGACGGTAAGCCTGTTTCTTCCTCAGGACCATGTGCCCCTCACTGCTCTATTTTCTTGCAAGGAACTTTCTAGCTGATAAATCTGTTTGGAGTGATTGGACAGAGCGGCTGCTCTGTCTGTCTGTCTGTCTGTCTGCCTCACCACGGGCAGTACCGGGCTGCTGCCAGGACGGGCAGCAAACGCTCCTGCCTGTGGGATGGGGAAGCAGAGACAGCCCCAGCAGACAGGTCAGCAAGTGCCCAGTAGCTGAGGTTGCTCGGACGCAGTCACAGTGGCCACAGCAAAAGCGTGTTTGATGGCAGTGATCGTCAGCAATAGGATGGGGGAGGGCAGTTGGCTCCGGAGCCCGGGGTACCTGGTGCCATCAGGAAAAGGCAGCCAGTGCTGCCAGGGTGCAGTGCACGGAGCCATCCTGCTGTAACCCCGCTGCAACATCCTCCCCCTCGCCAGCATTTTGCAGTAACAGGTCCTGTTCATCCCTTTTCGACCAGAGCTCCCAAATCTTGACTCTAAGAGGTGATGGTGAGGCGGGGATGGGGACGAGGGCAGCAGAGGCTGTGCTCAGGACAAGCAGAGCCCGACAAGAAGGGCTCTTCTTCACGCAGCACAACCCCGAAGTGGGCGCATGAGGAAAATCGTTTGGCTGATGCAAATGCATCCTCTGGAAAGAGATGGGGTTACAGACAGAAACACGTCCCCGCTTGCACAGGCGTGGGAGCTCGTAGCAGCGTTTGTGCGATGTGAAGGAAGAGACGTCGGCGTGAGGGACCTCTGGTCCCGGATTGCTCTGCGCCTGGCACATGGGGCAAGGTGGGGAGTGAGAAAGGAGCGGGTTAGGGATGTGCTAGCATCTTGTCACAAAGCATTTGCTGACCTTTCTGTAAATATTTCTCAGAAAAGGCTAAATGCCCAGGTCAGTTCAGAGGGTGCTGTGCTGTGATCAGCACTTTGCCTGGGGCCACGGCCACGGCTGCCTTTGACAAATAGCAGTTGACCCGAGCCACTGCAGGCTCAGGCAGCCGCGGCGCGGGGGCAAGCCCGGCCCGGCAGCGTGCTGCCGGCTTAAACGCCATGGTGTGCAACCTGCTGCCTGCCGCTTCGGAGGGTTTGTTTCTAACGGCCATAACTTCGTGCAGAGGGCAGATGATGTTTTAGGGAAACTAACGCAATTTAGTCCTTAATAAAGTGAATGCTGCAGAACACACGACATTTACGAAATGCCGCGTCTCACCTGATGACTTGATGACCTGATGGGGTCCTCTAACCCCAAATTAAAGAGGGCTTATCCATTCACATTGCAAACACCAGACATGAAGTGGAAAGAGTAATTTAATGGAAGTTCATATTATCTGACCTAAATCAGCATTACACAAGGGTAAAAAAATGGGTTTCACAGGGGTGATTTTAAATGTGAAGTGTATTCCTTTTTTGTTGTCATTTGACAGCAGAAACTACTGCATGGAAATTAAAGCTTGGAGGTTCATACAGTGAAGGCTTGTAGATCAGACCCCTGCTAATACTGTGCTGCTAAACACAAACTGCTGGAGAAACACCCCACAAACACCTTCCATTGGAAGGACAGGCTGTGGCTGGCACGGCATTTTATCAGTTCTACCAGTCCATTAAAGAGCTGACCTGGTTTTTACATCAGTTTAACTCTGGATCACATCAGACCAGCTTGCATTGGTGAAAATGAAGCTGATGTGATGGAACCTGGTAACAAATCTTCACGACAGCATTCAAGCACAGGAGGCTGCATGAGACAAAGCTGGGCTGGAGCAGAGCGCCTGCGCAGAGCAGCCCTGGGTGCCGTGCACGCTGCCCTGGCCACGTCTGCGGGCGAGCAGGCCAGGGGGAGGGAGGCGAGGGGAAGACCCACTGCACAGCGAGCCTTCAATGTGCTTCCCTTTTCATGCCAAGTACCTGGCATGCCAGCGCTTTCCTGAGCTATCTTCTGTTCCCACTCTGACCCA
The DNA here is from genome assembly GCA_017639485.1 of Pluvialis apricaria. NCBI lineage: Eukaryota > Metazoa > Chordata > Aves > Charadriiformes > Charadriidae > Pluvialis > Pluvialis apricaria. Next base: position 10,245,187 of record CM030025.1, read on the forward strand.
AATGCTGTCAGCGACTGTGCATGACTGCTCCATGCTCGCGCTCACCTCCGGCACAATTACTGCCTGCTGACATCCCCCTCCTGCTTCCCAGAGACACAGACACGGAAAGGGAATCTGCTAAAGGTGGTGTCAGAAGTTCAACACCCCCATGGCATCCAGAATGCTCCAGACATGCTCAGGAGGTTGGCACGAGCGTCCAGGGTTCGGCGTGCCTCACCGCTCTGACACAGACGGCTCCACCAGTGAGTTTGCACGGCAGTCGTTCCATTACGCGTGTGCGCAGGAATGTGTGTGCATGTGTGCGTGGGAATGCCTTAGGCCCCCAGCCTGCAAAGATTTATGTATGTGCTTAACTCTTAGCAGATGAGAAATCCCATTGAGACTATGCATGTGCTACAGGTTAAAGACAGGCATAAAGCTTTGAAGAGTCTAAATCTTAGATTATAAAGATTATAAATTTCAGGAGGGCAAGGACAGCCTCTGCCTGCATGGCAGCAGTGTCCTGCAGACAAGGGACAGCTTCTGCCTGCAGTTGCACCACCTCACCTCCATCCCCACCATTGGTACGGGTGCAGCTGGAGCGCATGGGCTTGCGGCCCCCACGGGGGCCAAGCACGGCTGGGGGAGGGTCTGGGCGGGCTGGTGGTCACGGTGTGGGCGTCAGGGGAATGCATTTCTCAATGCACTGGCTTCAACAACTCGAGGGAAGGGAATGCAATGAGAAACAGATGATACACGCATTCCCCTTTCGGCACTGGAGCTCCTACACTCCTAAATAGGACCGTGGAGCGAGTTGCAGGCTGCTGGCGACGCAGGCTCAGGACGGCCTGCCATGTCTGGGGGCTCCTCGCAGACTTTGGCCCCTCTCGTGCTGCCTTAGCAGCATCCCGGGGAGCTGGCGTGGCAAGAACTGAATACAAAAAATGGGGATGTGTCTGAGCTTTGCCAGAGCAGCCCCGCTGAGGTGGGGCTGGTGCCGTGCAGGTTGGGGGGTCCGGGTGTCCCCACCGGCCACCGGCAACCCAGCGCTGGGAATGCTGCAGCACACAGGTGGCACCAGCCATCCAGTTTTGCTTGGTATAATTTCAAAAAGGTAGGGCAAGAGGAAACTATTTCCTGCTACTCTGTATTTTTAATTCATATTTTCACAGCTCTGCCTGTCCTAAATCCCAAGCAGATGGTGCAACTCAGCCCATCTCCTCCAGCAAGGATGATCCCCGGGGCCTCCCTGCAGAGAGTGTACATTTCAAAGGATAATTCCACGAGCACTTCTTACCCTGATCCGCAGCCTTCTGAGCATCCGTATACTTCATCACTCTTCACACAGACCTGCCCCTGCCTCGCACCAGCTCCCACTGGGGTTTCCTTTTCTCTTTTCAAAGGTAAGCAGGGTCACAAGCTCTTAGATGTGGCCTTGGAAGCAAAAGCAGCTGTGAAACGCAAGAACTGAAAATAAAAAACAAAAAGGAAAACAGAAAGGGAAAAGAAGGAAAATCCCTGTATGACTTCCCCGATTTATGCTACAAAAATGGGAACTCTTCCCCCTCCCTCCCAGCACCAGAAGGGGCAGGGACACCCGGGAGGTGACCCCGGCGGCGGTGGAAGCGGGGGCAAGGCAAGCCCTTTACCAAGCGGCGCCTTCCCCGCACCCGCAGCACCTTTTTGTGCTCGTGAAGCATTTCTGCACTAACAAATCCAGTTTGATAATTGTGTTGCAAAAGCCTCACTCTGAATATTTAATAGAATTATTGCTAGTTATCAGCACAAGTAGGTGATAAATCACAAGCCGCCTTTACCCAACACCAGGCAGCGCCATTAGGGGGTTTCAATCACATTTCCCACCCTGCCCCCGTGTCAGAATGACCATGAATTAAAAAGAAAAACAAACAAACAACCTGCCCCCACCTCCCCGGGTTTCATTCCTTTACAAAATAAAAGGATAAAGGAATGCTTATAGGCTCTGGCCTGGGCCGAGCGGTCCCCGAGAGCCACAAGCCCAACTTTCGGGTGCCCTCGACTCCCTCTGGCTCTGGCTCTGCCCCCCCTCTGCAGTGTATGAATGAGGTGATCTTTTAGCTGCCCTTTGTCTTGGAAAAAAATTAATTCTCATTTGCATTACCTCGACTAAATGTCACCCACCGATATTTTGTTAGACATTAGCAATGCTGGCAGAGAGGGGCACGGGATAATTGCGTTCTGCCTAGCGGTGGGATTTACATAATTTCAGACAGCAATTAAAGAATCCCTGGGAATTTTTTTTTTTCTCTTCCAACCTCTCCTACAAAGAAAGTGTTCGTTTACATTAAGCGCTCAGCTCCTCGCTGTTCATTTGCATAAAATTAAAGGTTTTTGTGTTCTGGAACAGCAGGGTAACATTTAAAATTCCGTTTCAAAAAGCTCACCTTAGAATAATAAAATGTTAATATCATTTCACGGGCTGGAGAAGGTTGCCAGCTGCCTTTCACTTCAAACTTTTATCCAATACTAACTGTTTGGGTGGGTGATATTATTATTATTTTTTTTGGTTAAGATATAAACTTTCTTGAAAAAGTGCAGGGATGTAAATGTGCCTACGGATGGGTCTCTGCAGGGCTACTCCAGAGCAGAATGTTTGTTTACTCCATAGTTTTTTAATTAAAAAATCATGCAAAAGAGCGGCAGTGGAATATTATAGGCTTTAATGTGCCGTCATACTCCAGACTACGAGAGGAAATGCAATTTGGATCAAAACCCTTTCATTTGCTTTCATGGTGATGGCAGTGGCACTCCAACGCAAGTCTGTAACACGAGATAACTTCCACGCTGTGATGCGTTTCCGTGGCCGGAGCAGGGCCCGGTGCCCGCGCAAGCGGGGAGGCAGGAGGTGCAGGCAGCAAAGGTGGCATTGTGGAAAGACAGCTGAGACCCAGCCCCTCGCTCCCAAGACTGGCAGAGTCCCCGTGAGGTCCCCCCAGGAGTCCCTCGCTTCTGCAATCCCGCCTGGAGCCCGGGGGAGGTGGAAGGGCTGGCGAGGAGCGACTCTCGCACAGTTCCCAGCCCATCCAGCCGCATGCTCCCGCGCCCCTCGGCACACGCACCACAGAGGGACCACGCAGCCCCTCGCTAACAGCCGCTGCTCCTGCGGGGAAGGGAGTGGGCAGCAGTCCCGCAGCCGCTGGGGAGGAGGACGGCAGCTCAGGGGGGCTCCGTGCCACGGCGTGTGCGGGAAGGGGCTGGGAGCAGAGGCCGGAGGCTGTCCAAGCTGAAGCTCTCGCAGCCATCAGCTGCCTTTATTCTGAGCACTCTATCAGCACTAAATAATAAAAAATGACACTTCCATTTGAGGACAACACTGTCGAGGTCCCTGAATGACCTTTCTTGCATCACCAGGGTCTGGCGTGCCTGGGAGGAGTTGTCAGCAGTGCTGCCTGTCCCATGCACTATGGACAGAGCCCCCAGCAAGGTGCACTGCTAGAAGGACGGGCTCTGCAGGGCTCTCCCACCATGTCCACTGCGGCCAGGCGGGGAACATCCCATGGGGCTGGCAGCCACCAGCAGGTACGTCCCCTTGCAGTTGACGCAGCTCCCATAACCTTGCATGAGCACTGGAGACGTGGAGCCTCCCCCGCATCCCGTGACAGCTCCGAAGCGGAGCCAGCCCCACTGCACATGGGGGGACCATGGCTGGTGGGGTGCAGGTCACCCATCCTGCGTGGTGCTGGGCTGGCACAGGCTCTGCGGGAGGAGCAGCGGTGGCACTGGTGCAGGCTGTGGGCAGGTGGGACACGAGCAGAGGCAGCTCTGTTCCGAGATGTGGATTCAGCCCCAGAGCACCAGCATGCCGTCACCTGTGTTGGTACTGTGGTGGCTTCAGCGGAGGAGTGATGGCATCGGAGAGGAGCCTCCGTAAAGCATGAGCATGATGTGCCTCATGCAGCAATTGCACTGCTTGCAAGGCAAGAGCAGTGCTGCTGGGACGTGAGGACGAGGGGACAATGCTGCAGGGTGACTTTCACTGCAAAGAGAGGTGGCAAATGTCCCGTGGCGAGGATGGGACTGGGTGACAGCGGAGCAGGAGCCCCTGGGGGGTCCGAGTGCTCAGGGAGGGAGGCTTCGGGCAGCAGGTCCCACGCTGGCTGGAAATTCAGGTCAGGAGCAGACCCCAGCCTGGGTCCGGCCCCTCTGCCGGCTTTGTCAGCCAGGGATGGCAAAGCCCGGTGCTGTGCTTGGCCGGCATTGCCACAGGGAGCTGCAGGCCCTCGGAAAGGGGCTCCAGAGACATATATCTGCCTGGCTCCTCCACGTCAGGCAATTGGGTAGCGGGGATTCGGCGACAATCCCTCCGATAGCCGCAGGGCCGGGAGGGACGCAGAGGCTCTGGTGCCCAACATCCAGCTGTCACAAAGATGCATGACGTGCTGGAGCGCACGGTGCAGCTGGCAGTGGTGCAGCCGGTGCCGTGCCAGGAGCGCACAGTGAGGCCGGCCTGCGCCAAACAAGGCCAGCGCCCAAGCGAGCCAGCGCGGGCGGGGAGCACGGCCACGCCGTGGGCATGGCAGCCATGTCCATCTGCCACGCGGTGACAGAAGTGGCTGGTGGGCTACAGGGCTGGCCCTGCCCCGGGGAGCGGCACTGGGGTCCATCAGACCAGCGCCCTCCAGGCCGGTGGGACAGGGCAGGTCCTGCATGGCTGCCTGGGGGATGTGGCAGCCAAACCCGGGGCAGGGGCGCCCTCTTTATTAAGGCACCATGCCAAAATCACCTCCTCCGCCTCTGCCCCGGCTCCACAGGTGCCGGCCTGGGCACAGGACCATGGCAGGCAGAGGGTGAGAGGTGTGTGGGTCGCCCAGGGCCACCTCCCCACCCTGTCCTCCGGCGCTCGTGGGGACAGGGGTGCCCACCAGGCCCATGCTCCCCCTTCCACCCCTTGTCACCCTTGTCCTCGTGCCACTCGCCAGCACCAACACTGCTCCTCTGCGGGCCCCTCCCCACCGCCCCCGTCGCCGCTGGACCCCACAGCCATCACTGGGGCTCCCCTTACGGAGGAGCTCATGAAGCGGCTGAGGCAAGAGATCTTCCACCTGGCAGTCCTCTTATCTGCCGCCATTTGGGGCTGCTGTAGGATTGTTGCAAAAAGTATTTCATTAAAAATTAATCCGAATCCCAGCCGTTGTGTTATCTGACTGGTTCGCAGGCAGGAGAACATCGAGCACTGTCTACGGTCCCTGGTGCCTGTGTTGGATTCCTGCTTTCAGTCTCCAGGCCACTAAAACTCCTACCTGCCTGCCAGCAGGTGCCGTTTTTTCTTAATGATTTGCAGAGGGAATTTATACCTTCACAACTACAGTGGACACGAGCACAGGACAGACTCAGGCTTGTAAGCATCCAGCTCACCAGTGACCTGTTATAAATGTTCTCCAAACTGTTTTGTGTCTCTGGGAACTGAGAATTATCATTGTATCTCTGTAAAAATGAATACAAAGTAGGATCAGCATGCTGTACACTTCACACGAGAAGCTTACGAGTAAAACATGTGCCAGTCTGGTATCAGCCAGCACCTTCATCACCCGCGTTGCCTCATCTGTCAGGACACGTCCCCCTTCTCCAGGGTTTTCTGTGCTCTCCACACACTCCTCCTCAGAAGTTTTAAAACCCAACAAAAAAAATTACTATTGTGAGTGAGCAAAGCAACAAGCAGGCAGCAAAGCAGAGAATGAAGAATAAAATGTTTTACTTGGGAAAAAGCAGAGTAACCCACCTCTTCTGCGAATTCCCAGAGCAGGCAGCAGCAGAGCAGAATGCCGCACCCCCAAAGAGATGGGGACCACGCACCCGCTTCTGCTCTAATGCCCCTGTGACTGACAGGATGAGATGCTTTAATTTATAAAGCAAAAAATTTGCATTTTCTTTCATTGTGCTTTTAAGACACAATATTTTTCACATCTGCTGCGTTGAGACTAGCAGGACTGACATTTTCCTGCTCAAAATGACCCGTTAGGGCTGTTGTCCTGCAACACAGACGTGTTAGCACACACCACCCGGGCCTCCTGCTCGTGGGAGCTTAGAGCGTTGCACACGAATGTGGCGCAGGTGCAGAAGCACAGACGTGCCACCACATGCTGGGCTCACGGACGCCGAGACGCACACGTGGACCACGAGTGAGCTCAACGCTGAGGAGTGAGCTGCGGGTTCATGAACTGATCGAAACCCAGGGCTCCATTTGCGGGAAATGTTAACTCTTCAGAAGCTGTTTGCCTTCTGGGTGAAAATGAAACAAACTTTTTAAAACTGGAAATGAAAAATATTTGCTTGGGAATTTCTCTCAGGAAAAAGTAATGAATTCATTTAAAAATTTTTCATTTCAAAATTTGTTTTCATTACTTTTACATTATTTTATGACATCAGTAGTAGCGCATAATGTGACCTGTCATATCATGTCAAGTCATGTCATAATATGCATAATAGTAGTAGAAGTGCATAATATTACGTGTCATATTGACATAATCAGAATATTCTATTATTATTGACTTTGTCAAACTAATTACAACACAGACAGGAAATATTTTGCTCTAGAAAATAAGATTAAAAAGGTGCAACAATAAAAAAAATTAGTTATTTCGCTTCGCAACCACATTTTTTAGGTGTTTTCAATGTATTTGTATAAAAATATTTAGACTGGTATATTGTGTCGTTATGCACTGCTACATATAATTCCACAAAATAATGGAACAAGAAAAATTAAAACAGTCCAAGTAAAATTTTCAATTTGAAACTATTATTTCAATTTTTCACCATAAACGATTCTCAAACCAAAAATTAGCAAATCTTTCTATATATGAAACCTAAAAGTTCCTCTTATGAAACACCTCATGAAAACAGCTATGTAAAGGGAACCACCTTTTAGAGAAAGTTCCCCGACAGCTCTGCAGAGGTTGTGGAGGAGCAGCGGCGCCAGCAGTGCTGCCCTGCAGAGTTTGAAGCGGCGCATCGCGCTCATCTGCGCACCAGGCGTGCACCAGTGTGCTCACACCCACTCGCCTACGCGCATGCACACGCAGAGCTGTACCCGCTCCATCAGAGCTGCCCCCCCATGCCCGGCTCACACTGGGCCCACTGGGATTTCTAATTGACTTGACATGTTATAAATTGCCTAACTTGGTTGTGATTGCTGTGAAGAATGGTACTTTAAAGGACTCAATATCTGTATATCTCCCTTTGATAAACATTGGCTTGCTGAGCTTAGATCTTATTTATTTACCCTTGGAGGAGGTTCATTACTATGTATTAGGTAGATATGACATATTTATGGAAATATGGGGACTCTTTATGGAATATATTAAGATTAAATAAATCATTGACTATGTGGTCAAGAACTACAGCAATCCTGATGAATGATTCCATGATTTTTTTTTGATCCTTGTATAATTTTAAGAGCCATCCCCTTTGTCTTCCCGGACTCCTGCAGATTCTCCCGCACCACCCCTAATGCTCTGGGAAATACAAGACATGCCCCTTTGCTTGGGAAGAAAGCTCCGGGTGCCCCGTGGCCTGCGCCCTGCGCCCTGCAGGAGGGGCCGGCAGAAAGGCGCCTGGAAGACCCCCCGTGTGTCCAGATGCCGAAACCCAGCCCCCGGGAACCTGCTTAGCAAGCTGAGAAATGGTTCCGATTTCGTTATCCCACGTCATCCCGTTCACTGTAATCTGCCGTGTGCATCCATTAGCCAATGAATTTACATATCTAATGGCGCATTTTCACAAATTAGTGGTAATTACATTTAAAACAGCTATTTTGATACAAATCAATGAGAGCCACAGCTAATGACATAAACGCTATTTCACATGTCCCTTGGCCTCATTACGAACATCGGAGGAGATACACAGAGCTCAAACTGCATTGGAGTGGCAGCGCAATGCCTCCGCCAGACCCAAAGCGAAAGGCTTTTCTGGCGGGCCTGAGCCAGCCAGGCTTAGCCAGAACGGAGCTACCACAACAGCTTCATGGCCACCCTTGGCCCTGTGGTGTTGGCGTTCTCCTCTCCCCTTTCTTCCCAGTACCCGCTTGCATGTTCATAGTTGATGTTTGGTAACGGCGACGCCAGCGTGTGCAGCTCAGTGACCTGAAGGGCCCCGGTCTGGCTGTCCCCGTCCCCGCGCAGGCAGGGCACCACGCCGGCCCCGGCAGAGGCTGAGCCCTTTGTGCGCGCCCACCCCATTGGCACTCACGCTGCGCGCACGGGGCCAGAGCTAGCGGGGGCTGGTCCCCGCCATGGGGAGTGCTGCACCCACACCCACACGGGAGCGCCTCAGGTTCTTCCTCCTGCATTAGGTGCTTCGTTTTCCAGTATCTTTGCTCCCATCAAACGCCTGTTTCCCATCCTGCCCTCCCGGGCTGCGACTGTCCGGCAGGGCTACCGGGCAGCGGGCGCAGGGCTGAATGTGGCCATGGCCAGAGTACCTCTGTGGGACACACACGGTGTTTTCCTTTTGGCTCAGGACAACTTGTAAAAGCCTCTCAGTACGGGGGGATTCTTAAGGATAGTTAAGTAGCAAACTATCTGTTGATAATAAAATTTGCTTGCTTCTCACAGATATCCAATTTGCCTACTATCCAAAGAAAGGAATTGGGTGTCTGCTTCCTAAATTGTTTTAATCTCTGGCAAAGAGTGCTTCTGGCAGAGTCCCTCAGCTGGAAAATAGGAAATGAGTTAGAAACAATAGACAAAAGTGAATAATACAGAGCTTAAGATGTCTGATCTCGATCTTGAGAAGTGAAGTCTAAATAGATTCCTCAATTCACCTGGCTGGGGAGGCGAGCGCCCGTCCCGGGAGGGCCGGGGATGCCGCGTCTGCTCTGGCAGCGATGCGCACTCCCACCCGGCCACGGGGGCAAGAGGGCACAGGTCTTCCCTGGGGAGAGGGGACACGGTGCCACCTTGGCAGGCAGAGGAGGATGCCCTCGCCACTGGGGACTAATGTCGTACCGTGGGCTTTAGCAGCTTGCCCAGGCTTTAACACAAGTGATTTTTTTTCCTAATCTTTTCTTCAGAGGCATTTATGTGCATCCCACTGCTCTGCCCCCCCAGGTCCCTGCCACATGTGGCGCTGCCAGCGAGGCTCGGTGCGTGCTGCTGAACCTCCGATGGCCCCGCAGCCCTCACCGGATGGCCGCACACTCCTGCCCCTGCCCATCTCTGCTGTCAGACTGTGTTTTTGCTTTATCTTCACAAATATTTTCTCAATTGATATTCAAACATTTTTCCACAATAGTCTTAAAGGATTTCAAGAAATCTTAAAATCCTGGGGAAAAAAATAACCTTCTGCTCGTCTCCCGGCAGAGAGGCTTTCTTTTGTAACCCTGTTAATAACATTCACGTCACTGTGACACTAATTGAACTTTCCCATGCAAAGAGGCCCCTGGGCAAAAAGTTGCCCCCTCCAACACCAGGATAACTCCTGAGGCAGCCTCCTCCCCACGCCGGGGCCGGTCCTGCGCTGGGGGCTCTGCTCCGTATGGGGTCTGCACCGGCACCTGCGAATCTCGCCGCTGAGAATCTGCCCTGTGCCTTCTGCTGTCGCAGGGCAGAGGGCCCCTCCGGAGCCGGCATGCCGCTTTTGGAACGGATACCGTATTTCTTCTTCTTATAATCGCAATCTTTTCTGTGAGGACAGTGCTCTCGGCATCGCACGCAAGCGCTGCAAGGACTGCCCTGAACGCTAAAGGAAATGCTCTTTTCCATCGCACTAAGTGAAACAATTCAAACCGGGAAAATCTTGATAAAAGTTTAATTAGGAAAACGGACTCCATCTGTAACATATCCCCATTCTCCCCATGTATTAACCCTTTTGCCATAAATCTGCCACCCTTGAAGAAACCTGCCTTCCTCACAAAACCTACTCAGGGTTCACATTATTTTAATCAGTTAGAGGGGTTTAATACATTATTGATTTTTAGGAGAATTGAAAAAGCTCCCGTATTAAGTCCAGGTTGCTTATTCTTTCTGTATATGACATTCAGGTACTTGTGAAAAATTATACCAATTATGAAATCAGCCATTTACTGCTTCAAAGTGCAATCAGTTGTCACACTGGAAAGCACTTGCTCCTGAATATTATTAGTTGGGCTATGTGCACAGAAAAGTGCTGAGAGGAAAGACTTTAACCAAAGGGCAATTGCATGAAATTTACTTAGAAATAGCTATTTATCACCCTTGGATTTCCTACTGTTCAAATCCACTGCAGACACTTTATGGAATGAAACAGCCATCTCACCAACGTAACTCAGCCAACTGAGGGGGTTTTTTCCTCACTGACATTAAATGAAAAATTTAGAAGTCATTGTAACAGCTTAAAGATGCATTATCCTTTTTGATGTGCAATTTTAGCTTCATATCAAAAGCCATATAAAATAACCCCCGCACAAACACAAAAAAGGAACTTTTAAAAGTTTTATGACATGTAGTTCATCTTACCTTTTACGCATCTAACAGGCACCGCTTCTCCTGCTGTTCTCAGAGACCATTGCATGATTACCACTATGGGGGAGAAAATATTGCCATAGCAGCAGCAGAACCCGCTGAAGGAAGGATTAGTCTCTGGAGCCTGGGAAATGGAGGGGGAGAAGCTGAGCACCACAACGCCAGCAAATTCCTCCAAAGCCAGAGTGCAGTGGAATTGCGGGAGAGCTGCCCGTTAGAGAAGCCTTCAGTTGTGTCACAAACTGCCACCATTAATGGGTTTTGCTGCAGGCAATGAAGTGAGAGGGAACATAAATTAAAGAGGGTACATTCAAGAGAAATTTCTAGCTCAGTAAAGATGTCTTGTCCGCTTGTTTTCCAGAGCGGACAAGAATTTCAGAAGGCAAGGTCAACTTCTCAAAGTAGGAACGAAGCTGGTCAGCCTGGGAGTGCTGGCGCAGCACCATTAACGTGCAGGACTAACACATACTTGATTACTGCAAGATGTGACCATCGCTCTTGTTGACCTCCGCCGGCTGCAGTGCACAGCACAGGGCGAGCACAGCCGCCTCATGCACCTCGCACACAAGGCGCTGCTTCTTCCTTCCCTAGTTTCTCCAGGTAAAATACACAATAGGGATGGAACTACTGGGCGATTTCCATGTTGGAAGCTTGGTCGGATGGACAGTGGTGAGTCTGGATGCAGAGTCAGTCACCACGAGGATACAAATAGTGTTCCCATAGGAAAATGGGAGAGCAGCTCCTGACCGCCGGGTCTCAAAGACCTAACCCAGGAGTGGAGCGAAGCCCCTGTACCTTTGAATAGGGCTGACCTGTACACAGCAACAACGCCCAAACTGGGCCAGGGGTTAGGAGACCATGCAAGATGCTTCCCCCCTGCAGGTCTCTCCCAGCTCCTCTCTGGAGGGGGTCAAAGCCAGGGGTGAAGGAAGTACCGATCCAGAACCAGTCTCCTCCACCTCTACGCAGCGATCAGATCTCCTGCCAGGTGGGTTAAGGACATGCTGGTCCCACCGGCGAGGGCTGGGCACCCACCCTTTGTTGTCTGAGCCGCGCTGGACGAGCCAAGGGACCACAGGGATTGCTTCTGCCGCCTGCATCAGCACACGCGTCGCCTTGCTGTGGCGCTCCAAGACAAATCTGAACAGGCTTCCCTTGAGCACACGCACTTCTGGCCAGGGAAGTCTTGCTCTGAGCATTTAAAAAGCAGCCAGACTGGGTCCGCAAAACATCCGCCTCTGCTCTACAGGGCCTGGGCATGTGCCACCTTCACTTAAGAAGCCAAACATACAATCAGGGACATGGTTTGTGTTATTTGCCGCAGTCAAATACAAAACAGGTCCAGATGAAGAAAGGGGAAAGGAGGTGCTGAAATGAGCTGCCTTTCCGATACCCTTCAGTGTGGCGTGGGTGTCTCAGATGTCTAAAACACAGCGTGTTCCAAAATGCACCAACAATAGTCTTAGCAGGTGATGGCAACCAGGATCTAATAGCCTGCTTCATAGCACAGAAATAAGGCAAAACCAGAACACTTACTATATTTTAACTTAGCAAAAGGATTGTTATAATACCATTTAATTTAATAAATAGTAAAGTATTTATAAATGAACCATTTCATAAAGTGTTACCAATTTCTCCATACACAATAATATGATTTGCACAAACGTTTGTCCTTGAGGCAATAGAAATTTTCTTTGCAAATCAATCCTTACAAGGATTGTAATTAGTATCTGTTAAGGCAGCTAGCAGTACCTGTAGCTGTATTTCTCCCATAAAAGCCCTGATTGCTGCAAGCTCTCACACAAAGCTAACGACACAGAAGGAAAATGCACACGTCGTCTAGACTATTCATTTTAATCAGGCAAGAGTGATTTTTTGTGGCCCATTTGATATGACTTTTACACAAGATACAACCTCGCTCCACAGGGGCTGGCGGAAAAGGTCAACACTGCCGTATAAAAATACATTTAAAGAAGGAGTTTAGAAAAGCGTAAACTACAGATAAGGACCAGCATTGATCAGGCAGAGCTGCAGGTGTTACATCTATCTAGTCATTTCTTAGAAATGTATAAATTTACTATTTTGTTTTAAATGCTCAAAAATTAAAAAGTCGGGAGCTTATTTTCTGTTTGCTTCTTTCCTCAGCGATGGGACACAGAGAATTGCTGTGTGATGCACAACCTTTGGGTTAAGGTGGGTTTTAGCAGATGCTGTTCCTTCAGAAAAGGTTTCACACTCAAAAGCGAGCCCAGCACGAGCTCCTGCACCCAGCCCAGCCGGGTCAGGAGGGCAGACACCCCACAGCCTCTGCGAGAGGCGTGCGAGGCTGCCGGCTCCCAGTGCCGGCACTGATGCTCGTGCCCAACGAGGTGACTGAGCCGCACACAGCCATGCCAGCTCCCTCGTGCTTAAATCAATGTTTTCCAGACTCTGTCATTATTACATGCTGTTCCAAAGCAGTGTTTTGCTGGATGCTAATACTGCTCTTGATGATTAGTGCTAGTGCAAAATAAAATTACCGACCCTCCCGTGGCCGGAACAACACAAGCCATCCCCGTGGAGCTGCTCTGAGCAGCAGCGCACGACACCGGCACAAAGGCAGCCCTGCACTGTACACAGTCTCTCCCTTCCTCAGGTCATTAAACTCCCGTGCCAGGGCTCTGCGAGCCGGCTGGCAAGGGCAGCCTGCCTGGGAATCCCTCCTGCCCGGGACCCAGAGGGAAAAAAGCCACTGTCCAGTGGTTTCTGCTCTGCAGCATCCCACCCCCGGGTGCCCCACTCCTCTGCTGGTGGCCGGCACAGGGTGATGGCGCTCCTCGGCACAGCCACAGCCTCCCTGATGGGCAGCTCTGACCTGAGCCGGGCATGGGAACAGGAGCCCTTTGATCCCTTGGCCACCAGCGTGAGTCAGGGCGTCTGTCCGTCTGGGGGTTCACCCAGAGCACCCCAGCACTCCCAGCACTGCCGCCAAAATAGCACTGCGGGAGCCAGATTATTCTGTGGATGGGGTCTAAAACTCCAGCTTTAGGTTCAAGTTTCAGCATTAATCATGCCATTCATCATCATTACCCACAGTCATTCCACTCGCTGCCCCAAAGGCGGCAGCAGCAGGGGCAGGGGCTGACACTTTGTTCCTGTCTCCCTCTGAAGGCGGGGAGGGCAGGCATCAGTAAGATCATTGATCTGGAGCATTCGCCTGGCCTCCTGAGCAAGGAGGAATTTAATTTATCACAGGATGGAGAAAACCCAATCTTTAAATTCCCTGCTTGCTCTTAATTAAACAAAAACCTACTATGTTTGCTAAGCCTTGCTCTGAAGACCCAACTGCAGTTGTTCCGTAGCAGAGTACAGCCAGGCTATCTGCCAGGGAAAGACCCCTCACGTGGGACCGAACCGACCCCCCTTCACCCCCAGCTGCAAAAACATCTGCCACAAGAGCTGCCTGGGCGTGTGGCTCCGTCCCCACAGCAGATCTTCTGTCCAGAGGGGAAACACAGCCCCAGCACTCACCAGGTTCCTCTGGCTCCTGCGTGACGAAGCAGTGGTTGCCCCATGCGGGATGGGGCCCAGCAGTCACGCAGAACGCCAGGGCATGGACACTGCCAGAGGAGTGTGACTCCATGTGCCACCAGCTTAACTGGGCTCTTTGAACTGGTGCCTCTGCTTGCGCGTCCCCGTGAGCGCTGGGCAGGAGGGTGCTGCGGCATACACCGGGTGCTGCAAGGACAAGGCGGGCCCATGCTGCGGAGCTGTGCTGAAGAAGAACAAAGGTGAGCGTGGAGACGTTTCGGGACCCCGACACCGCATAACTGCTTCAAACCCTTCTGCCAGAGCGCCCGGCTCAGGCCGGCTGGCCATCGTTCAAGGCTGCTCTGAGGGCAGAGCCGTGTCTCTGGCACAGAGAGCCATGCTGAAGACGCAGCTGGCAAACAAACCCATCGCTCAGGTGTCCTTGTGCAGCCCCTCGGGGTGCCGAGGGAGCACCCCGGGCCCGACACTCACCGCACGGTGGGGAACAGGGCACCGGCCAGCCCCTGCGCCCACCTCCCACCCACCACCCACAGCCGCAGGTGCTGCCGCGCCGGGCGCTCCGGAGAGCAAGAACAGCCAAGTCCATCACAAACCTGGCTGCGAGGCTGCCTGGAGAGCTGCTTGTCATGCTCCAAGAGGTGTGAGTGGAAGATCAATCTTAATAATTACTGTCCTCAGCTTGCCTGGCCCTGTCCAAGCGCAGGTCTCCCCTGGACATGAAACGTGCTCAGGTCCCCCCGCGCCCCCCAGGCTCCTCCCCGAAAAGCGGTTCACCCAGCCTGCAGAGAAAACCCACCTCCCGACTGCCAGGCTCAGTAGCGCCTTGAGGCTTTTCCCCTCCTGTCCACAAAGTAAATGAAGTGGGGAGAGTAATACAGTGCGCTCTCGCCGAGACCGACAGGCCTGTGCCTCTCCTGGAGCCGCTGTGCTGGTATTAAACAGACAAGACAAGCTTGCAGTCAGTTATCAGCCAAAAAAATAATGAAGAAACAAGTCGGCAAAGCAAAGCCAAGTCACCCGGACCAGCCAAGTGGAGAATTTAATTTCTCGCAGGTTCCCCAGCAGCGAAGCATCTCCGTGCCGTGGCCCTGCACGCGCCGACAGCTCCGACCCAGCGGCCGCAGCCGCTCCATCACCCCGGGGCTGTGGGGAGCGAGCAGGGAAGGGGCTGCCACCTTCTCATTGTCTGGAGCAGGGCTTGGACATCACCGGGGACAGCTCTGCCTGACACGGGGTGTCGGAGGGTGACATTTACCCATCCCCGCACAGCCGGCAGTCTGGGCTAAGCACACAAAGCAGCGTGCAGGAGAGCGGGGCTTTAGGAGCGCTTTCAGCCCAACAGCAAAACAGCCCAGGGCGGGGAGATCCCAGCAGACCTGGCCCTGCACCCGCAGCCGTGTAGAGGGGCTGCAGCACCATGGTCCCACCAGAGCAACCATGCAGCAACCGGGGTGCCGTGGAGCATCTTGTACCCCCCATACAGGGAAAACCCCGTGTCCTGGTCCAGTTCCTGAAGCCACCAGCATTTCTTCAGTTTGCAGAGGGTGAGAGTTTGCAGGAAATTAAACTGCAAAGAGATCCTGATGCCAACAGAGCCGCCTGGACCAATTTTGGTCTCCTTCCATTTGAGTCTTTTTCCATCCCTTTGCTTCCAAAAAACACTTCTGGGATCTCATCCCTGGTGTCAGTGTCACAGACAAGTCTGGAAAAACAGTCAGTGGTCTGGGACAGCCCCAACAATAAAACACATGCAGAAGCAGAGGGAATAAATCAGCTGCCAGAGAGGGTAAACGTGCTGTCTCCCAGTGTGGGTTAGTGCAAAGGTACCCATCTCTTTAGTTACTCCTCCTCAGGCCAGAAATATGGGGCTGAGCTGTAAACCAGCTGGGAACTGGCTTCAGTCTCTCCCCCTGTTCCAGCATGTGCTAGAGAATTTATCTTCTTTTGTTTTGGTTTGGTTTTTTTTGTTCACATTATCACAAGTGCAGTCTTGATGAGAAGAAAACCTGCAGCACTACTACTCATGCCCATGACCATCGGGGTATCACAGCTTGGCCAAATCGGGGTCTCTCTGGGCTGATGCATGAATTTCACACCCATTTCTGGAAGCATTTTTAAGTTCACTTTTGTGAAAGGGGAAGCGGCAAGATGCTCCAAGCATAATAGATCTTTTAAAATTGTAGCTGAGGAGTGTTAAACTGAAGCTTGCAACGGTTCGGCTAGCGAAGGTGAAGGCTCGCGCGGCCAGCAGCTCTGCCCCGCCGTCCCTGCTGCCCGCCAGGGGGTTGCCCAGCGTGCGCCCCTGTGCCCCCAGCTGCACCAGCGTGCTTCCCCGGGGGCTGTCCTCCCCGCTTCTGCCGAGCTGGGATGCAGCGCTTCTGCCCACCGGCACCACCAAACCACCCGCAGCCGCGGCATCAGCCCAAGAGCTGCAGGCAACCAGGGTGACTTTGTCCTCACAGGGTACGGAGCGAGCCCCAGCCCCAGCCCCAGCCCGCGGGCAGGGGGGTGCCGGCGCCAGGACAGCGCTCCCCACCCCACAGAGGAGCTTTGCTCTTTGCAGCGCTGCCGACAGCACCTGGGCAAAGTGACACGGTAACAAATGGGCTGAACCAGCCGGTTTCTGCCTGGGAGAAATCATGCAACAATTTTCAGCTCCACACAAACATTTACAGCCAAGTTATAAACTCCTGTAAAATGCTGACAGACCCTTCGCTACAGCAGCGCTAGCAGGTGCCCCATAATGAATGTGTTGAATGACCTACCAAGCAAAGTTATTGAGGCAAAAAGCACCGCGGTCATTCAACAAACAATTAGAGAGTGTCCTGGTGGGGACAGCATACTAACAAGGGAAGGAGCCTGGAAAAGCTGAGTAAGCATCCTACCTTCCCCCCCAAATTCCTCCTCTTTCCAGCCTGGGCTCTGATCTATAGCGTGACTCACTGGAGCTCCAATAAAGCTTTGGAGATTGTTATGCTAAATGAGAAAAAAAGTAATTGCCTTTCCCCCATCTAGAACTCCAGATATATAACTTGGAGAAATATAATTAGCTGCTAACTTCAAAGATGCATTGGAATTTTTGTAATGGGCATTGAGACCCTGTATTAAAAAAAGCTAAAAGAAAAATGATACACTCCTTCTTGTAAATGGAATAAGACTTAAAGGTTTTAATTAGGATTCACTATGCATCTGCAGCAAGGAAAACAGGAAAGATACCCGTGTAGTACCTTACTGTTTGAAAAACACATATTGGGTTAAGAAGCTGCCTGCAAAAATAATTAAGAAGAGTGACACATTTTTGTCTTGTGGACAAGATTTATCTATTATTAAAAATAAACTGGTGTTTTTACTCTATTTAAAATTAAATCATTTTAAACAGGGGGAGATCTTTGCAGCAGGGACCTGGGGCGCTCGCCTATTTGGAGCGGGAATGGGGGCACCAGTCACGCAGCATGCCCAGCACGTGCCCAAGGAAAATGTGAAACACATTCTGCGCAAAAAGAAAATGCAACTGCTTGCAATGCTCCTTTGTGTCCCCCCTTGGCTGCACGGCGGGCACCCGGGGTTCTCAGAGCCTCTCGCTCAGCCGCCGGGAACCCCCCAGGCCTTCCCCACGTGAACAGTCTTTTTTTTCTAGAAAATTGCCCAGGTGCCATAAAGCCGGTTACCCACCAGCACTAAAGAGGAAACCCAGAAAAGCTTATTTTCAGAACCAGTGCTAGAGAGAACCACAGACTGGCGGGGGTTGACAGGGACCTCCGGAGCTCCTCCAGCCCAAGCCGCCGCCAGAGCAGGGCCACCCAGAGCAGGTGGCACAGGACCACATCCCGGCGGGTTTGGAATCTCTGCAGAGAGGAGACTCCACAGCCTCCCTGGGCAGCCTGTGCCAGCGCTCCGGCACCCTCACAGCAAAGGAGCTTTTCCTCACCTTCAGCTGGAACTCTTTGTGCTCCACTTTGTGCCCAGACAAAGGAAGACATCAGTGTGTGCGTCCCCCAGAAGAATCACCGCAGGGGGCTCCCCACACCTCTCCTGGGACATGGCATGGCTGCTCGGGGGCCCGTGGGGCGCTGCCGGCTCGGGCGGGCAAGCTCCCGGTGGTGTGGTACCCCAGGGACCCCACTGCCTGGGTCACCTGCCCCCCGCACACTCCTCCAGGCCATAGCTGGGAGAAGCCTTAGTAGCTTCCAGACTACACCGCCGCAGGGCACGGTGAAACCCACGCCAGACAGCTACTACACGGAAAGGGAAATAAGCATTTGGTGTTTTTTGCTCATTAAACCTCTATTGACCAGAAAGCATCCTGTGCCTGCTTCACAGCGGTGCCTCCCTGCCCAGAAAGCCCCACAGGTAGGAAAAGGGGCTTATGGCAGGGGCACAAAGCGTTTAAGAGGCTCTCCGCCAGCCCCCAGCGCTGGGACCCCCTCCGGGAGCTGGCAGCACCCCACAGTGCCCACCCCCAGTGCCCTACCGGGGGGAGATGCTCCCCAACAGCCCCAGGTGGGGCTCTCCTCTCAGAGGGGGGCGGAGGGGACCAGGCTGCCCATAACTGTGGGGCTCAGAGGGCGCCCCGTTTGCTGTGTGGGGCTGGGGCAGGCTGTGCTGGAGGCTGCTCCGCACTGGTGTGTCGCGCAGGGAAACTGCGAGCTCTCCTGGGGCTGTGCTCCTGTCTTTCTGATGAGAGCTGGGGCAGTACTGGGGTTTAGCACATGGCCCTTTCTGTTGCTGCTCTCTGCTGTGTGGAAAAAGCTCAGTTAATCTCTTGAAGAAACAGCAAAGTTCAGTCTAATCTAGATTTTGACTCTTATGTGAGCTTGAACTAGATTGTATAAAAAAGTTACTAGAAAAGGTGAATGTAGTTAGCATTTTTAAAGATCTGTCTGGAGCAACTTTCAAGAGAAATAAAACCCACCTGTGTTTGGGGAAGAAAAAGACTCACTTTTCTTACATCTGTCTGTAGGGGAAGCGTTCAGGCTCTGAACTCCTCCATTGCCGCAGCCCTGCTCCTCCTCCCAGCACGCAGGAACTGGGCTGTAGAACAAAACTTGTTTTCTCCCACTGCTCGACTTTTAATAAATCCTTTCCCTTTTAGACTCTGTGCAGGCTAATTCTTGATTTACTGCCTAGGCTTTAGTAGCTGGAGCACATCAGTCTTCTGAGCACTAGCTGGCTTGACTCAGGGAGCAGAGACGCACTGACGCCCTTCCCGGCTTGGGCGTGAAGCTCTGCACCGCTGACTTGCACGGATTTTCTGGGCTACATCAGGAGAAGCAGAAGATGCTTCTGTCACTTGGCGTATTCTTGAACAAGCCTGGGGAGCTGGAGAGGGAAGTGTTACTCGGGGTCTCCATTCCCAGCAGTAACTTCAGCCCCGGAAGAGGGGCTCGGTGGTGGGGGAGCAGCGGAGCTCGTTAGCTGCTGAGGGAAGGGACACTTGTGAGAGCCCACCTGTGTGCATCCGAGAGGAAACAGAACAGCAAATTCCTCTCAGCTAATTATAAAGCTGCCAGCTCAATAACAAATTGGCGCTGGGAAGCCGAGCCATGGGAGTTGAAGCCTTCAAAGTTCAAAATGTTCTTTATGCAGGGAGACTGCAAGAGATGGGTGTGCTCTGCCCGCGTCCTCCTGTCCTGGGACAGCCCCGCACGCGCGTGGGCGCGGATGAGCTGCCGCGGGGAGGGAGCTCTGCCGCGCTCCTGCATCCCTGGCAGGGCCACAGGGGTTCTTGTGCTAATGGATGGCTTATTCTTTGATGCTGTGGATTATAATTTATCTCGTGTTTGGCCACTTGTTGGACTGGGCCTTGATGAATTGTTGATAAACTGTGGTACAGGCTGCTGCCTTTAATGAATTCTTGTGGTGCGGGCTGACTGTTTGAGCTCCTGCAGGCAGCGATGAGGCTGTGCCGGGAGGAAGAGGGACTGGGAATATTCATGGGGAAGAGGGGGAATGCTGGTTTTCAGCAAGCCTGAGCTGCTTTCCCATCTTTTTAAGGAGAACTCCAGGTACACATTCTCTAGTATGAAATAATGGATTCCTGCTTGATGTCTTCCTTGCGTAATACTAACCACGAGCTCATCTCTAATCTGAGCTACACAGGAGCTCATCACCACATAGCTCGAGAAATCCTTTATTGTATATGCATGGGCAAGCACATTATAAATACAGAACTTGGCAATAACTCCCAGCCTGGCTGACAGCCCGCAGAGGGGCTGGGCGCCGCGGGAAGGCAGCCCTCGCCTCTGGGGCAGCCCCTCGCCGTGGGGCTCAGTGGTGGGAGCTGGGAGGTTCTGGCTGGCTCTTCCCATCCCAGGGCAGCGCGGCACAGACCGTTTTCTGCACAAACTTGTTTTGGTTCCGAGTTGCTTAATTGCAAGCCCGAATGCATCCCTCAGGCTCGCTCTGACACCGCTGCCACCACCACGCCTGTGCGAGGTGTCCAACCTGCGTCAGCTACCGGAGATGCGGCAGGCTCAGGGACAGGGACAGACAGGGGGACAGCGTCTAGGCCCTCAGAACTGCTCTGTACATCTGGTTGTCCTCCACTAACCAGGGTGTGACAGCACAAGCAGACGCTGAAGCGCGAGGGGGTGGTTTGGGAGAGCCAGGCTGGCAGGGCTCTGCTACCTGGGGCCAGTGGAACTTCCCACCCCGGCCTCTGCTTTTAACACTTAAATGGCTGTTTGGTATTAAGTGATTCTGTTTGTATCAGTCTTAATTGCACTTGATTAACACTATGACCTCTTTTCTCGTGGTTCCTGATCTCATTACCCGTCTGGAGGTCCCTAGAGGTGGGGTGGAGCAAGGCAGGAGTCAGCGGCTGAAGTGCTGGGGTGACTGGTGATGCTCTGGTGGCAGTGGGGCTCCGCTGATCAATGCAAGGACGAGAGAAGGAGGAGCCCAAATTGCTCCACCCAGTCCCCATCATGTCCTACAGTTCCCTCTGCAACTGGAATGATGCCAGAGCTGGACGAGGCGAGGAACAGTGTGTGGGGCAGTGATGCCTTGGGCTGGTCCTTGACTGGTGAGACGGACACCCGCCCCGGCGGCAGCAGCTCGGGACCCTCACACAGCACTTCCAGAACTGACTGATAAACGCGGCTGTTTCCGTCCAGTGCGATGAGCCGAGTGGCTCCCCAAAGGAGGTCTCGCACCGGTGCGGTGGGAAGCTGGTCCCCAGCCGCGCTGGCGAGGAGCTGCGCCCATCGGTGTGCCTTGTGCGGAGGACAAATACTGAGCACTGGTAATACAATTTATTTCCACTAGTGAGTGAATTGCCCATAATTCACGACAAGTAGAGCCTCGAGTGATGATGAAGGTCAGCCCATCAGATCTGGAAATAAATTGTATCCTATTACAGCCTCCTATTAGGGGTCTATTTATAGCAGGGGTTTGCAAACTCCAGGAAGTTTGAAGGGATTTTTTGGTGGGATTTTTGCTCTTTGCTCGGCTAGAGAGGGTATGCGGACATGAAATACTCTGATGTGAAACAAGCATCTGTGCCGCTGTCATGAACCGGTCCCTGTCGCGGAGTGACCTGCTTGTCGCAGAGAGATGCCGGGCCCTGAGCTGACTGGGGGCTTCACGGGGTCTCGGGGCTGGAGGCACTGCTTGCCCAGCCAAGGGCAGGGGTGGCTGGACAGAAACTGGGCTATTTTGCTGGGGCTTGCTACCTACTCTAGAAAATACTCCTATGCTTTTATACTGACAGCATGGCTTATTTCTGCAGACAGAAAAGCAGCGCCTTTCTCCTGTATTTACCCTTTTTTTTAACCATGCCACCGTAATCCCCGATTGATAGATACTGTGCAAGATGTGGTTTGCCATGGAAACAGAGCCCTAGTTCTTTACATTTTTTTTAAAGATTAATATTTCTCGGCTTGGTTTCATTATTCCGATATTAAAAATCATTAGTTATGTACCATTTCACAACCTTTGCAGGCCATAATGTGCCCTTTTGGGCACAACCTTTCCTACAGGCAAAGCAGAGGGAGTCCCTGGGACTGGCAGAGCACGGCAAAAGCACCTGGTGGCACCTGGGCTGCAATGTCTCCTCTCTCTGGCACCCCCGGCTGTCGCCGCAGGCAGCGTGGCACATGGGTGTTTCTGACAATGCTCTGGATGAGGAAAAATGGAGCTGCTTCTAAAATCCCACGTACGAGTATGCAAGTTAACTTGTCTCTCATTTGAATCCCAGATATATCGGCATAAGCTGGTGAGCTCATCTTTCAAAGCCCGTTAAATGCAAGAGAATCTCACCGCTGGCAAATGGGAGAAGTTACAGATTTTAATGTTGTCCTCTATCTCCTTGAAAAATATTTGAACTTCCAAGGGATTTAGGACAGACGAAAATTGCTGTGAATTAAAATGCCTTATTCTGTTGAAGACCATGGTTTGGGGAAAAAAAGTGGGGCTGCTTGCTGGGAAGTGGAACTGCTTTTCTTCAACAAACGGCTGCTCTAATCGAGATGCCTATGGAGGGCAAGTGTGTTTAATTGTACGGGAGTCCCAGCTATGCACTCGGGGGTGGATGCAGAACTGTGTTATTACTCGCTCGGGTTAAGAGGGGTGATTCACTCACGCTGGAAAATGGCTGGAAGTTTAGTTCCTTAAAGGCAAAATAAGAAAAACAGCTGTCTTTTAAACCTCATAAATCTGTAGAGTTAAAGGTTTGGGCAAAAACATATTTTATTGTTTTTGCTGTCAGAAACACAAAGAATTAAGGGCCATGTGACTCAGTAATTGCTGTGGACTTTTTTCTGACAATAAACATTAAACTTAAAACTGTATTAAAATCATTTGACAATTTTTATGCTTTAACAGCTGAGAGTGAATAATGTTTTTTGCATATAAAATACTTTCTCTTGTCAGCCTATAAAACTGTCAGAAATAAATTAATCAAAAAAGATTATATAATTAAAAGTCACTTCTTTTCTTTCTCTAGTTTAGTTGGAATTATTTGTTTGTCACTTTTTCAGGACTAAATTACTGCATTCAGAGACAACTTTCTTTGTTAAGACTATTATGAAATGTATGATCTTACAAAAGGAGCCCAACTTTCTCCTCTAATGTATCAATTCAATATCACTTTTCAGAAAATACTTTCAGATAGTACTGTTTCTAAAAAGCTATTTTATTCTCAAGATGAACAGGAGCAGTAATGGAAAGCATCCAAATGTAGAAATGGTATTTTTATTATTGAGCTGCATATAATTTATGGAAAATTGCTGAATTAATTTTTTAGCAAAGTAAATTGTTAGCACTTCAAATTGCAAATCCTCTCTTAAAGTGAGAGCCATACAGGTGTTTAAAAGCTAAAGTAGCAATATTGATTTTTATCTTATGGTAACTGGGAGAGGGTGTCAGCCTCGCGCGGCAGAGCTGGGTGCGATGCGGTACGCTCGGTGGAAGGACGATTCCTGCAGGCGCGGGGGCTGCCGGGGAGAGCCCTGGCAGGCGTGGGCCACCTCGGCGTCCATCCCCTGCGCAGGGGTGGCAGGGAACAGCCTTACCTGTGACCGACCCTGTCACCTTGGGAGACCTGCTGTCTTTCGGGAGGGGTGTTGGGTGCTGGCATCAGCGGGGACAGGACAGGGGGAGAGACACCCGCCCCCTTACCTCAGCACGGGGCGTCCTGACAGCGCAGATGCTCTTAACAAATTGCTTCTGCTCTTTAGTGATGAGAAACCGTGAACTTATCAGAGCTGGGTGGATTTGGGGGTGACTGGATTTTCAAGGCTGGAGGGTGATAATGGTTTATTGATCTGTTGTTAAGTTATTGGAGCCTTAATGGAGGCAATAAAGCAATAGTGCACATTGCTGTCACACGGCTGCATAAGCTGGGAGCATAATTAAGCAAGCCTGCCTTGGCGTGCAGGAGAGAGGAGGCTTGTGGTGGCCACCTCCATGGTGAACCTGGGGCAATGGAGCCTGTCACCTTGCCGGCCCGTGCCTGTGCAGGGACCCTTCCCCTGGGCTGGCAGAGGAGCAGCATGTTCCCCCGCCGGGGGCTCTGCCGACAGCCACTGGGGACACGGTGGGTGCGGAGGCGCGTGTGCACGGGGTCAGACGCACTGCTGGGAATTTCACAGCTCATCCAGAATGTGCGGGTGTGAAATACTGCACTGCTGGTCGAACATGTCCTGCAGGTCCTGTTATTGGAGTATTTGGCTGCATTTTGTAGGGTTTTAGTGCTCTGTAGACAAAATGGGCCCTTGCTCAGAAGCCCTGGTCAACATGAGCAGCCACAAAGGCGCTGCTGTAAGTGGGAGCAGAAGGTTAAGGGGATGCTGAGCCTTGCACAGGGCTGGGGATTTTCTGGCTTGGTGCCATGTTTCTGATCTGACAAATCAAGAAATCTGAATTTATTGCGAGTGATGATTTATTAAACAGTGCAGGGGGTTCATGCTAGGATGCAACGCAACTGCTGCTTCCCCTCGTTTCGATAGGTCCCGTTTGCCCGGGAGCTGGGAGGCAAGGCTGATCTGCTGGAAGTATTATCTCTTGGTCTGGTAATTATTATCTGTGATTAATCCTGCTCATGCTGAAGAACTGTGCAAGCCTTTTCCGGAGGGTTCATCTTCATGTTTGCTTCTGCTGTTCATACGTAATATGAATTGACGTGAGCTATTGTTGAAGGGAGATAGATGGAGGTGTCTGTACCAAAGACGTTTTTAATAACAGGCTGGGATGACTAGAGATGTCCTGGCAGAAGACAAAATTCTGCGAGGCTGTGGGTCAGGGTGTGTTAAGGCTGGGTGATTCAGCTGCTCTTCAGGGTGCCTGCACTGCCGCTGCCCTGTGATAAGGGTTAACGAAGTCCAGATTTCCTCTCCCTTCATCCTACTGCCCACCC
This sequence comes from Pluvialis apricaria, assembly GCA_017639485.1. Classification (NCBI taxonomy): domain Eukaryota; kingdom Metazoa; phylum Chordata; class Aves; order Charadriiformes; family Charadriidae; genus Pluvialis; species Pluvialis apricaria. Next base: position 10,270,027 of record CM030025.1, read on the forward strand.
AGCATTTGTGCTCAGGGCGGGGCACTGGTACCACGGCCATCGTGGTGCCGGGCTGCTTCCCTGCGCCCATGAGCATCCATACCCGTCCTGCTGCCAGAGAGGTTACGGCCCTCCCCTGGGAAGGCAGCTCTGCATCCCTAACCACTTTGCTCTTGTGGGCAGATTTCATTGCAAAATAACTCCAAGGGGAAGGACTTGCCCTCTGGAAACTGGTATTATGCCAAGGAGAGTGTGCCGGAGCCCTACACCAGGTGTCTGCTGCAATGCCTCCGTGGTGGGAGCAGGTGGCCGGAGCGAAGGCAGCCGTTTGGCTGCAGACCCGTGGCCGCAGGGTCGGGGGTCCCAGCCCCGGCACAGCCCGTGGAGCCGCCAGCCGCAGCTCTGCAGCTCGGCCCAGGGCTGGGCTCCCTCTTGCTGGGACCTCAGTGGCCAGCCAGAAGGTCCTTCTGCTGGCAAGACGTAAATATTTATTTGGGAAAAGCTGGAAATACCTGTGAAATTCTCTGAACCCTCAATAGCTCCACAGTCATCATTTAAGCAAGTTCATGCTCCATTAAAAACAGTTATTTAATACAATAATCATTCAATTAAAAACCTCTTGAAGCGGCTGCCAGAGCCTATTTGTATCAATACAATATTTTAATTGTAAAAAGGCTAAATACAGACCTGCCAACTGTGATTGTCAAGAAAATGTTACCGAAATGAGTGTTTAGTCTCGGGGAGGGTCTGGCAATGGAGTGAGTCCTTGGGCAGGAGCTGGGGGTGGCCGCACTGGACAAGGAGCTTCCTCCCAGCCACCGCTGCTGGGAGGTGCTGGCCAGGGCAGAGCCTGCCTCCCCCGTGCCGAAGGACTCGGCACAGAGGTCCAGCTTCTCACAGAGGCAAAACGCTGCTCTCCATGTGGAGGCTGAGTCGTGCGGGGACAGCCCAGGCACTGGGGCAGTGATGGGTGGGAGAAGCGAGTCAGACCAACCACTGTCATCACCGTAGTCAAAATTGTCCGGTGGAGCTGGGGTGCTTGCTGAAGGTGTTTCCAAATGCTGAGGATGCCCAAAGCAGTGAAGGGGCATTCCCCCGTAGCCCTGCTCTGAGGGCATCTAAAGGCAAAAAATAAAGCGCACCCAAGAGGCCGTGGTCAGCGGTGCCCACGGAGCCGCTGGCCCCCCTCACCGCTCACGGCCAGCTTGCTGTGCTCTGCCCACACACAGAAGCTCCCAGGTTCAAAACAACTGTGCTGGATTTTGATGAGGCTTAGCAAAGACGAGGGAGGAAAGGAGAATCAGTTCAAATCTCTGCTGCAGAGCTCTTTGCTTTGAAGGGCTCTGCCGAAGCCGCCTGATGACAGAGGCGGCAGCCCCAGCTGGGCAGGGATGGTGGTGTGGCGGGGCAGAGGAGCTGGAAACCTCTACGTGGGATTCCTGCTGGCATGTTCCTAGTCCCACACCCTGCATTTTGCCTCATTACATAGGTGCCATCACATAAATATTCCAGTCACTATTGCTTACTGTCAGACCCAATTTAGAAAAGTACCTGTCTCTTACAAATATTTTATAGTACTTGAATATGCAATTTATGTAACATGCCCAGCAAAAGAAATCCATTATACGGTTTTGTCTGATTGAAATTCTGGCATCGTAACAGTGGGAAAAAATTAAATTATTCTAGAAAGTTGCAGTCCATTATGAAGACCTAACTGCTCTTCTCTGAAAAAGAGCCAATACTCCCTCAGTGGTGCCAGTGCCATGATACGAGCACTGCATCCCCTGGCTTAGTTTCCACTTTGCCAAAGGAAAACATCTTCCCTGAGCAAACAGGGGGTTTTGTTCTTTCCCACCGCTGCTCTCTGCAGCCCCCCCGCCAGCCCTGGGGCACTGACCAAGGGCCGGGTCTCCCCAGCAGTAACTGGAGACGTTTTCACCATATGAGGACTTTCCCTGCCGTCAGCCTTCTGCCGACCTGCTGAACCCAGCTGCCTCTTTGCCATCGTGCAGACCTGCCCAGGGGTCAGCGCTGCCCCGTGGACAGGCTCTGCTCTGGCAGAAAAACAGCATTTGCACTGGTCGAGTCCAAGCCTCATCCACCAAAATCCACCGGGCACACGGGTTCCTCTCCGCCCTTCCCGCCGATGCTGGCGGGTCAATAACCACCCGCCGCAGGTACCTTCTCTTCCCCAGCTGGGGCTGGGGATGGCCTTGCCCGGTTTTGTTCTGTGCTTTCAGAGATGTTGGGAGGTGTCCAGGGAGGAGAGCAGTCCCAGCAGGTCGGTACCCAGAGCGCTGGGGTGGCTACCCTGGGGTGCACAGAGCCGCTGACCCCCGGGCAGGGCAGAGGAGCGGTGGGCAGAGCTGCTTTTACTGAGCCTCGGAGACAAGCGCGCTGCTTTCACAGCTTTGCTGGGTGAGAGGAAGGAGCTTGCTCCTCTCCCACTTCCCACCCTTTCCCTGTTCCAAGCAGCTGGAATTAAGGGCAGCTGACGGTTCTGCTGCGCTTACACTGGCTGCCATTGGATTCCCATTACTTGTATCTCTGGCTTCAGGTTCATTTACATTTTGCAAAGTTGCCTCTCTTTTACCTTGCTCTGATTAGGTCTGCTTGAAGTAAATTACCAAGTTCATTGATCTGAACAGTTTTATTTCAATTGGAATGGAACACGCCCAGTGTGTGGCCTTGGAAGTAACCGTACACGCAGTGCACTCACCGGGGATGGACCCACCGAGCCCTGCGGAGATGCTCCGTCCAATACGCGAATGCTTCTGAGCCGCTGGTGGAAGGAGAATGAACAGTGATTCTCTGCATCACTGCCAGAGGCCCCGTGATGTTGAGTGGTTCAGAGACATTGTGTTGCTTCTGTGCGATAGCAAAGTCTTTGATGACTTCGTCGGCAATGATCCTGTCGGCTCGGAAAGGGGTTGTAGCTCCGATGTCTGGGCCAGGAGCGCATAGTGCTAAAACAGAACCAGCTTAAACCTTTCAATAACACCAGAACAGCTTGCGTGGTAGGAAGAGACACTGTAGGTTAACTCGGGTTGGAAGGGACTTCGGGGGATCTGTAGCCTGACCCTCTGCTGAAAGCTGCGGGGGCAGAGAAGGTCGCTAGCGGCTCTGCCCCGGCCCGTGGGTGCTGTGTGCTGCGGGGAGAGCAAGCGAGCACCGAGGTACGCACCAGCGCGCCGCAGTTGGTCTGGGAACACTGCCGGGGTGGGCAGCTGCAGGGGTCGCCTGTCAGAAACCTTTGTTTTCCTCATCTCAGCTAAAAAGCTGTGGGGCCCCTGCTCCTGCCAGAGCGGGTCTTAGCCGTGGGGTCAGCCCAAGCCCTTCCACGGCCGCGTCCCGCCAGGAACCGCAGCCCCACAGCTTCAGCCTGGGAGCATCTCTCAGCCGTGAGAAGGTGCAAGGCTACAGGCAGGTGTTTGAAATCAATGTCCGCTCCTGCAGGGAAACATGTCTTCATGACTGTGTTTTGGGAGGAAAAACCAGGTCAGAGTACAGCACAGAGTATTTATTTCCTCTGGGACTTTGTGTGTTACTTGTGGTATATTTTATGGAGAGAGTCGGTCCCATATGTCTTGGGCAAGGCGTTTGGCTAAGCAATGTGTTAACAGTTAGTGTGCTAAGGAGCCATTGTTTGGGTACTTTAGTTTTGACATTTAAATGCATTTTTCAAATACAGTGAGATGAATGTGATGTCACCAGGGAGTCGCGAAGGACTCTCAAGCATAAAAGCAGACGGCTGGGTTTTAATCTTTAACAGCGCACTAGCCTCTTATCCCTGAAGGTCCCTTCAGTGGAAGCTGTGTTGTGCTTTAGGTACCCAGAATATCAGGGGTTTTATCCGCTTATCACACTCGATATGAAAGAAAAACGTGTGTAATGCAAAAGTGCTATTTAATGCCACTCAAACCTTACTTTGTTTGACCATGGGAAATCTAGAGGCTAAAGATCTTTGTGGTCTTTGGCAACAGGCAATGGGTCAAACACAAAATGGGCCTGGACTCAAATTTTTATTTTTATTGATGTATGACTTCTACAGAATATAAGGATTTTATGGTTTGACTCTGCGAAACATTGACTGGTAGAACATGAGTACCCTAGGAAGAAAGTTGTGAGGAAAGAGTGTTATTGATAACTGAGCACAGGGATGGAAATCCCACATTTGGATATAACATGGAACCATTTGAAAGAAGGTATTTCTTTAATTGCACAAGCACAGACAGAACTGGAGCATGCTTCCCTTTTAAGACGAACAAAGTGACTCCTGAATCCAAACGACTCAATTAATTACGCTATACCTTTGGAGCATATTTCTTTCAAGTTAAGGCAGACAATTTTTAATCTTAGCTCCACCTTCTTATAATAGTGGCACATTATTCTGTGCATAAGAGCTGAAGAGAACAATCCCCTGATTTTTCTCATAGGTGGGACAGACCGCCCTGAGCTTCTGCCCCTCCCGGGCAGTGGTTGGTTGTACAGTGAGGGTCTCCAAGGTGTTTCTGTGAGCCGGAGCAGCTCGTACCTCGGGAAAGCCAGAGGAATCCCCCCTAAGGGCTGTTGCACAGGCATGCGAGTGCAAGGGAACCCTGTAACATATTTAAGTACTGGTATATAAAAAGGTAGGGTTAGGTTTATAAATATTTCAGAAGTATTTGCTCCTAACATGTCAAGGGGTTGGATTTCTACCTGAGTTGCACGCTGTGAGCAGCCCGTGGCGGGGTTCCTCTGGCCGGCCCCAGCTCGCAGATGGTGTCGGGGCCTGGGGCTGAGGGGACGGGGATGGGCAGGAGTATGTTCCCGGGTCCTCTACCAGCTAAACACTGGCTTTCATTTTCCAACAGGAAAATAGGTCCCGCACGACTGGCCTGGGCTCGGTGATGCCTGGCGATGGGCGAGAGCCTGGTCCAGCAGCATGGGGGGGCAGAGCCAGCGGGCAGTGCTGGGGGCAGGCACGCTCCAGCGCCCTAAGAAAGTGCCCGCAAGCAATCGGCGCCCCAGGACCAGCTGGGGAGCTCCCAGTGAGGAGAACGCCGGGAACGGGCCCGTAAGCCTGGTCCTTAGCCTCATTTTTAATCAGAATAAGGAAAGGGAGAACGGTATCTTTGGTGTAGCCCAGCAGAGTTCAATGGTTGCCCCAAAGATTGATTTGTCCTTGTGTCTCACATTCTACTGAGAGGAGCCAGTGCTTGCATTTTTAAATATTAATGAAGATCAGGAATTTTTCCACTGGGGAGAATTTATTGTGAAAATATAGAAGCAGGAGTATCTCTTAAAGTTAACCCTTTGAAAAGGACACTGTGGCTTATTAAAAATGCAGCCGGCTGTCTATTCAGTGGGGCATGGATGTGTTTGCAAATGTTCGGGGGATTTTCCTGCGTGACCAGTGGTTGTGTTAACAGTACACTGTATGTGTACCGGAGGGGGGCCGGGGGTCGGCTGGAGCGCTGCCTCCTCCACTGGCACCGCTCAGAGCGGAGGAACAGCAATAACGTCACCCCAGTGCATGAGGTGTCCACAGCCTGGGACCCGCAGCAGTGTGTGCCACCTCCCGGCGCCACCCGCAATCCCCTCCACTGCCTGCATCCCAGGCCAGACACGGCGCACAGCGACGGGCGTGGGCTTGGTCTGATTATTCTGGTACCTCGCGTAGATGACAATGTTTTACTTACTTCAATGAGTTTCTTTACATTGATGTTTTTTCCATTTTGGAAACATCTGTAGACTGTGGTTTTCAGAGGTTTTTATCTTTGGGGAAAGATTACAGATAAACATGAACAGGCTTTTAATTACAAGATACTGATTGTTGGTTTACACAGCAATATTTGTTCAGTAAATTGCTAATTAATGCAAAGAAAGCACCATGTGACTTCAAATATTTGCTTCCATTTATACGACGAAAAATATTTTGTTTTTCACAATGATGACAATAAATGAGATTTGTGAGGACAGGCAGGACAGCGATGTAGAGGGGGAATTGTGCAGTGATGCTGTCGGTAGGGTGTGAAGGACCTGCCCCATTGCTCCTGGAGATTCACATTAACTTTTGCATTGCACCTTGTCTTCCGAAAACTGCAGAACCATCTCGGTATGAATCCCACGTGTCGGCATGTTTGCCCTAATCTTGATAAGCATTTGGGGCACTCACGAGTCCTTTAGTTTTCTTGAGATGCTTCTCCTTGGAAAAAACTTGGATAATTCTGGTGGCATCGTGACAGCAATGACCCACGTCTTGTGTGTGTGCAGGCAACTGCTGCCTCACTCTTGAGAGAACAGCATTAACAGACAAAATTCCAGAAGTGCTTTTAAAACTCCAAGTGGCTGAGTGTCACCTCAGTCCCGAGCAGTGGGCACATGGCTCTGGTGGAATCAATTTCCACGCAGGTGCCACCAATTAACTAAAAAGCACTGGTAAATATTCAGAAGAAAATTATATTAGAAGGGACCTTTCCAACAACTATGGAGAAGATGTGTTTGATCGTGAGGACAGAGGACAAAGCGGTCCTGAAGCATGCGAGAAGTTTATGATAAGGAGAGCCACAGCAAGAAGTTATAAAAGGTTTATCTGACTTTGCTTAGTTGACCTGCAGCTGCCCTGTTGACACAGAGTAATTTATAGACATGCTGAAAAAGCTGGATTTATACCCTGATCACAGGAGAGAAATGCTAGTACATAAAATTGGTAGTACCTTTTGCAGTATATACCTAAATCTTTAATTTTTATAGCAGCTAAGAGAAAAATAAGCTTGCATACAGTACACACAGCATAAACTGACTGTAAATCCTCACCCCGCGGAGAACCACGCAGAGGAGCATGTTGGTGCCCTGTCCAGGCTGGTGGCACAGGTGCTGGAGCTGATGGCTCCCACCGGCAGCTGGAGCTGGAGCCACCGGGTTTCTCTCCCTTTTCCTTGACCGAACAGAAAAACTGGAAATACTGATCTTGGTCATGCTGAAGCCGAAATAGGAAACAGACCCTTGGTTTGGGATGAGCCCGGAACGTTGCATTTGGCTGAGCGGAAGCCATTGGGTCTCTGAGGACTTACAGAGTGTTCCGGTCTCTCCCTTTTGTAGGATAAACTATAAATAAAAATGTCCGTTTTCAAACAAAGTCCAATTTAACTGTCAAAATGAAGTTAAATTGTTTCAGCACTTTAGCTACTTTTTAATGCAGAAATTATTGACTGAGTTCAGTTCTTCCTGACCAGTGTCCATCCCTCTGACTTGTCAGTGAATTCCTTATTCGTTGAAGAAATTAACTAAATTAATTCTCTGAAAATAAAATAATTTTCCAGGCCATCTGGCTAGCTACTCATCTTCATTGCATCTTGAGGCTGGCAGCACAATAAGATCTGCTCTTTCAAGAGACTTTAGAATTGGGGATTGGGCTGTAATGACTTGTAAAGATTGTGTTAGATCTTAAACACTTTAAAAAAAAAAAAGTAAAATTGTTTAAGGTCCCGAAACAGCTGCTGAATCAGTGTGAAGAATTGGATGAGGAAAGAAAAAAAAGGAAATTAATTCAAAATATGGTAAATATGTTAAAGGGTTTGGGTTCTTTTCTGCAATTCTTCCTGATACTCAGTCGTTGCCAGAAGCCGCTACCAGCCTTAATTACCTCCAGGGAAAGGGGTGCTGCTCTGGGTGCTCGCGCAGCAGCGCTGCTGCAATGGAGCCACCCCCGCTGCACCGGGTGTGAACAAAAACAGCGCTGAGGCCCTGGCTTCAGGAAAGCATTTTCCAAGGAAATTCAAGAAACACTTGGAATGCCTCTGTCTATTAAAGAGTGACATTTAGTGTTGTACTTTGAAATATGTTTGAAGTACCACACAGCATAAAGACCCTAAGGGGACCCATGAGCCAAATGAGATTTCCATGTCAGCACCAGTCACGACCTTTCCTTTACTGCATCTGCTTAAATACAGAAAACATGGTTTTGTTATAAAGTCAAGTCAAAACAGGGATTCAGAGTAAAATATAATATATACTTAGGGCTGCCCTCGGGGACCTTTTTAATGGTTTCGTATAAAACAATATTCTGTTTACTGTAAGATATCTCTCTGCCAAGCGCACCCTGCCCTCCTGCCGGGGCTCCGAGGTTGCTGGTGCAGCACTCCGGCAGCTCCGCCACCCGTGGCGGTGGTGGCCAAAGCGCAGGAAGCCGCTTGGGCACCTCTGACAGCAGACCTGGTTCTGTGCCTGGTCTTGTCTTTAAATTTTTGTCAGTCACAGAGGTCAGCAGGACACGCTCAGGGCTGTGGAGGGTCTCCATGCAATTGCCACCCTGGCACTGGGACGGGCACGGTTTGGCTACCTGCAGGACAGGGCGTGAGTCCACCCCGGGCTTCGGTAAAACACCCGCACACCTACTGCGGGAAGCTGCCTGTTGCCGGAGCTGCTGCCCTGGGGTCTCTGCGGGTGGTTTCCCCATGTTGTAGGAGCAGAGTGGCTTCGTGGCGCCCTGAGGCGCGATGCAAACAGCGCACTGGGGTCTCTTCCCTGGCTGGGGGGGCATGTGCCACCCTCTGCATCCGAAGCAATTTCTGCTGCTCAGCTCCAGCGTGCTCCCCAGGTTAGTACCCCAGAAAACTGTTTTTGGGGAAAGACAGCTTTTCTGGAGCTAAAGTTTGTCAGCCACAATGGGAGAGGCAAGGCCCTGCCTTTTACAAACTAAAGCCAACAAAGTGCTAATTGTAAAATGTTTGAGCTTGGTATCCACAAAATTACTTAGTAAGCACTTTGCCTGAGGCACAAAAGACTGGCACAAAGTCTGTTCCAGGCCATTGAATTCCTGTCAAAAGAAATCCCACACCCATTAATTACCATATGACAGGTGCAGCGCTTAAAACAAGGCACACCGGGCCACTCGGCTCCTCCATGATTAATGCCCGGGTGGCTGTCGCAGGCTGGGTATGGCGGGATGGAGGCAAACCTTCCCCTTCAGCGGTCCTTGCGGGTCAGCCTGGCTGGGAACGCGGCACGGACCTGTGCTGCTGGGAGATGAGACCCGAGAGGATGGAGACTTGGGTCTCTGAAAGCTGTCTGGTGACTCTGGTCTTCAACAGAGCGGCGGAGGTGCATCTTTGCCTCCCAAGCACCTGCCTCCCTCCGCCTGGACCGTGCATCCGCGTGCAGCCTGCACGAGTGGCCTGAATTGTCCGGGCGTGAAGGTTGCTGGGAGAGTGGTGGCAGAAGTCTTTTAGGTTTCTACACTGAGAAGTCAACGCAAGGTATAGAAAGAGAAGCCATGTCTGTTGAAAGACAGAAAAAGCAGTTTTTCTGAGGCTGCAGGGGTTGCCACCCTCCCTCCCGGCAGCGAGCTGCTGTCTGCCCCTTCATTATAGGTATTCCAGCAGCTGCCGGGCCCTTGGAAATGCTTGTGATGCCTCCCAATTAAAAAACACTTTAGTGGAATGACTTTTTGTGAAAACCATGTACCTGCTATGCATTATTCAGCATTATCTTGTTTAAAGAAAGTCATGCAGCCAGAGAGAAGGGACACTGTGCCAGAGGAGTGACCGCCAGTGCACGGTGCATCCCGAAGGGCCGCCCCTCCACCCTCAGCTGCGGTCCAGCAAAGACCCTCCGGCCGGGCTCTTCGGAGGCACCACAGCTCATGGTCTGCAGCAGAGAAGCCTAAAGTCAGACTTTAATATCTATCTTGACCACTGGTGCAAGAATCTGATGTTCAGACATGCCTCGTGGTCTGCAGATCCCGCAGAGTAGCCTTGGGGTGCTCAGAGTGAGCCTGGGGAGGTTTGGTGCTGTCGGGTCTAAGGGGGTTCTCTTCCCGCAGCTCCGCGGGCACCGGCTGCAGCGCCCTGGACTCGACACGTCCTGCTGGTTTCTGGCTGCGGAGCGCACGGGTGGCTCTGCCCTGCCCGGAGCCGGGGCTGCCCCGTTGAGCGCAGGGGTGCCCGAGGGGAGAGCTCCATCTGCTCCATTCCCCTCTCAGGAACTGCCTGGAAGATCAGGGTGTGCTGCCCCATGGGGTTTTACGGAGACGTTAATACTGAGAATGGCCATAGATGTGCTGCTTCTGCTGCTGATGCTGTAGTGAATGAGTCTTGCCAATCTCTATAATCCACTAATCAACCAACATTTCTGTGAAGACACACGCCTGCTCTTAAAAACAGCGAGTTAGGGGTGGGTATTTTGTGAAATGTGTTAAAGTTCAGTAAACGATACATTTAGCTACATGGAGTTTATACATCATGAATGATTTATTCATTTATAAATACTCCAAACTCCACATACATATTCTTCTGGTTGTTTAGTTTCTTGTAATTTATTGGTTCATTATTATTTAATATGCAAGTTATGTCATCCAAGAAGTTAAAAAAATATTTTTTTCCATCTGCTTTGTTGGCACTCTTCAAAGAGCAGAGGCAGCAGAGACTGGAGGTGCCGCCTCCCCGCGGCAGGGCTGGGGTCAGGGAGGGCACAGCGTGTGCCGCTGCTTTTCCAAGTGCCCCTGGAAGGCAGCAGAACATGCGGGGGCTGCAGACGGGCTCATGTGCATGGTGCCTGCCCGGGGACTTTACACCCCTCTCCTTTTGGAAAGGAACCGAAGCAACAGGTTGTCCCACTCCCACCGGGGACGCATCTGCCTTCAGGTTGTCCTGCCCACTCCCCAACCTCAGACCCCTTTTCTCAAAGACTGACCCAGTTTCCTCCAGGCTGTCTCAGGCCACGGGGCGGCTGCAGGATGCTGCTGTGTTGGCGACCGGTGTGCTACCAAGTGACCAACCCAGCAATCCCCACTCGGGCACCTCTCCTCTCTGTGGGACCCTTCTGGTGGCTTTTGGCTTGTTCCTCTCTGTGCTCCTCATTGGAGCTAATTAGTAAACAGAGCTGACTTTAGCCGAGACAGGGTCAGAGACTGTCATCCCATTTAGGGGTGAAATTCGCCCTTTGGAGCTGGATGGGAGAACAGGACTTTTGTGTGTGAGGATTTATTCTCGCTTTTCCTTTTCCTGATAATTCTTTGCTTTATGAAATGGTCAGGAGCACCTAGAATCATCCAAGCACAAGCCAGGTGGTGAAAGCACCATGAAAAGCTCTCTGGATAGGAAGGGTGGGGGGAGAAGGCAGAGTTTGGACCTCGTGCCCCCCTGGACCGACGTCCCCACTGGCGCTGCCAGGAGGGGACGGCGCTGCTGTCGCTGTTGCAGCCAAGTGGAGGGGAACTGACACTGGCAATTCTTTCATGTACTGTTAGTGAACAGCCATCAGAAGACATTGACACTAACTGTGGGCCTTTTAAGAGTGTAATGTATTAGCAACTTGTCTCCTTGAAAGCTAATGACAAATGCCTTGTTTAAAAGGAAGATCAAAACATCAAGAAAAATTAGATTAAATGGTTATGAAACTCCCAGTGGAGGACGCATTTCTCAGAAGTATTCCCTGTTGAACGCTGGAAATCTGTAATTATTTCCCCTGCTTACTGCATTAGGGCTGGAAAAGTGTTTGCATTGCTTCAGCATGTAACTGCAACCGTGCTCCGCACGGCACAGCGCGCCTGGGCCAATGGCAGCCGGGAGAAGCGGGGCGGCAGCTGGGCACAGGCCACGCAGGCGGCAGTCGGTTGTTTGGCAGAGGGCAGGAGTGGTGCGCGGCGCCCGCGGCGCCCACGGCGGGAGGGTTGGCAGGACCTGGCAGACACCACCGCACTCAGGGCTGGAGCTGCGGTGGAGGCCCAGGCTGCTCCAGGATGGTGGCGCATGGCCGGAGAGGGACGTGGTCCTGCTGTGCCTCAGCTGCTCCTCCGAGGGCAACACCCCAAGACTCTCCAGCAGCGTGAGCCCCGTCCGCTGAAATGGCATTTCACATCCAACTCGATGCGAAGGGACCGTTGCGTGGGCAGTGTGCTGGTCCTGCTCCATCCACAGAAGTCACTGTGGCTTTTTGCCGCCTCTGAGCAAAGAGCGCGTTGCCCCGTAGCGCTTGGGAAAGGGTTTTGCCATAAATAATGAATCAAAGATGGCAAAGACCCCTTTGGATGGGGTTTGCTGGATTTGCAGAGGTCTGGGCTGCTCCCATCCAGAGCCGCCCAGATTTCTGCTCGCAGTGGGGCGGCGCTTGAGTCCACAGTAACGTTTGTGTCTGGATATAAACGCAGTCAGTGCTGCTAAAGCCTTTATTTCAAAGTAGGCAGAGCACAATCAAAGTTTGTCAGAATTTCACCTTTGCCAAGGCAAAGGCAGTTAAAATGTTACATTTCAGAGCGCACCCAAATAATAATTTACATATTTTAAATGAATTTCACTGTTGTCACAGAGACATTGGATCTCACTTGTAGCAGCATGCGGTTAATGCCAGCCAAACCTCAGAGGACTGACCAATCACCTCTCTAGTTACAAATTGGTTTAATATTTAAGAAAATGAAACAGTTATCCTTCTAATTTTTTGTCAAATAAACAGATTTGTAGTTCACTGCTGCGAGTGACTGCCGTAACAGCGTAGTTTAACACTGAGTTTTTGCAGAGAAGTTTGGTGGTGTAACGATGGCAAAGTCCTTTCCCTTGCAGGGGACGTGAGGGTCGGTCCTGCCGAGTGCTGTCCCTCTGCTCTGGGCAGGGGATGGAGAGATCTGCACTGGCTCTGTTTGGTTTGTAATCAAAGGCGACTGAATTAGGCTCTTTCTCTCCTATTTCTATGTACCAATTTGAAGAGCTCAGATGAAAAGTGTTGCATTACACCAGCACCAATAAGTCACACTATCTATGTTGTGACACACAGAATGTTATTAATTGTCAATCACAAACCACCAGGCTTGTCAAGATGTTCTCTTCTGAACAGGCTGCTTTAGACCTGAAGTGATTTTTAATCAAATGTTAATAACACAGCATCTGTCAGTGGACCATTGGCATCATACAATAATAAAAAGTTAACATATGACATGGCAAATTCTAATGTTTTCATTTTTACTTCTTTCCAATTATCTGTGGAATTTCTGCCAGAATGAGAAGTGTGCTGACATTATTACATGCAAAACACACTGCTGAAAGATGAACATGTCTATTAAAGTCTGCGTTCCCCATCACACGGGCTCCCAAAAGCACCTTTTAATCTCCGCTCTCAAGGCCTCTCTGCCAGAGCTCTCCCGTGCCCGGGACTGGGGATTGCGGGTCGCTGCTCCTCCGGTCCCTGCCCACTGTGCCGGAGGGCTCCCTGCCTCCCTTCCCCTGCCTGTCCCGCCACCTCCTGACATGAGCAGCCTGGGACCTGACGCCACAGGTCCCCTCCAGGCTCTGGCACCATCCCGATGGGCCCAAAGGGAGACCTGCAGGAGCAGGGAAGAGCCTCCTGTGCCTCCCCCCTCGCTGTGGCCAGAGATGCTCCGAGGTGCTGTGGCAGCACCTGCGCCTCTCCCCTCACCACGCTCCCCACAGGGCCCAGGATTCAGGTAAATGCGTCGCCCGTGTCCAGCCCGGTCTGTGGGGTGGGTGTCTGGGCAGGGCAGGTGTGGGGGCACAGGGCGAGCGGGAGCTGAGACAGGGACTTCCCTGCCCTGGTCCCCGCACTTGCCTTTTGCGGTGCGTTATCAGTGCTAAAAACTCTCAGCAGTGTGTTCCTGCAGCTGGAGAAGGGCTGTGCTTCTACCAAATATTCCTAAGACTCGCAGGGCTCTGGTCATGCTCATTAGCGCGCTCCCTCTGGCTCTGGCCGCGCAGGAGGATGAAGGCACTGAGTGTCCTGCATTTGGGAAACTTCGGTTGTGGAAAAGCGAGGGAGGAAAGACGCTGCTGGGATGGAGGTAGAGGACGGAGCTCAGATCGCCTGGCTGCCCGCGGAGCTGAGGTCCTGACAGAAGCATGTGGATGGTGGCACTGTGGGTCCCCTGGGGCCGGGCCAGCCCTCGTGGTCCATGCCGGCAACAGCATCCTTCCGGGGTGTGCTGAGTGGCAAAAGCTTTGAAATCCTAACAAGAGAGCTCGGTACGGTGGGGAGGGTGATTATTATTAATGGTTTGTGTTACAGGATAAGCGGTGCATAACAGATCTGCTGCAATATCAAGTCTTCCATCAGAAATTCATCATTTTGAAGACTTTGTCAAAAGTAGGCTGTATATGCAGTGTATACAAATCTGTATGAGCATAAAGCTATATGGAAGGTCCGAGCACCTGTATATTTAAAATACACTCAATTTCTTTTTCTAAATGCATTGTTTTCACTTGAATACTTCATAACATTCAATGGATTGCAGTTGCTTCGTCTATAGATTCAATTTGTGTCTCTGGACAGAGTTTGAATGGATTTATTATATTGAAATGCAATTTTGCAGACATAACCTTATATCTGACCCGTCATTACTTATAATGCTAAACTTTGATATGTTAATTCTGCCTTATGTTTTTATATATTTTACGACACTTGGCTTAAACATTTTTAATCTACATATTGGTTTATGTCCACCTAAATTATTGTTGCTTCCGGGGACAATGTGCACACAAGATCTGGCAATTCATTATGCTAGCCCCGCTTAAATGAATTTCAAAAATTTAATAAAGTTCTCCCCCTCCTTCCATTGTGTTCAAAAGCTTCAGCATAAACACCAGTCCAGTGTTATCAAATCACAGAAGAAGAATAAGGTTAACCTCAAACAGCCCAGCCATACCACAGACCTAGAGAAATGTCGCCTTTGATTAACGCTCCCCTCTAAAGCACCACGTGCCTTCGCCCTGCTGCTGCCTGCCGCTGCTGCTGGCAGGGATATCGATTTGCTCCCAAACCGCCCCTCCTGCGGCATCCTCCCTCCGCCGGTGCACCCCGGGGTGTCACCGCGGAGGAGCTGGAGCGCCACGGCCATGGCTGTGAGCGATGCCAGGAGGTCCGGGCCGACTGGGGGGGATGAGTCGGCCCGGGAAGGGCGGGAGGGATGCTGACCACCATTGGCCGCTGGTGAGAGGAGGCACCGCGGGGGCACCGGTGGCAGCCATCCTGTGCCGGGACTTGGCCCGGGAGCGGAGGGAGGGAGGATGCGGCTGCACTGGTGCCTGCGGACCGCTGGGAGCTGCAGAGGCCCCTCACCCGCCTCCCGCGGGCAGTTCGCTGGGAACAGTCAGAGCGCTCAAAGAGGAGCTGGGGAGCGCCTGTGGGAGCCGGGACTCGGGAGAGCGCCCGAGGGCCAAGCGGTGGGCTGGTGTCCGTGGCTGGGATGTCCCACAGCCCAGGCAGAGCCTGGGGAGCCGCCATCCCCTGTCCCCCGACTGCGCCCGTCCCCCTGCCCAGCCGCCTCCCTCCGTCCCATGGCCTTTCTCCTGCAACAATGTCATGAATTTTTCATCCTTGATGAACTTCAAAGTCTTTTAATGACTCTTCATGAAAAAACAGAGGGGCCAAAAGTTGAGCAAAAGGAGATGATTAAAGGACCTTATTAAAAGCAACCTTGTAGAATTCTCCACATGAAAGAGAGCGCCATTATGAGGGCTTATCCTTATAAATGACACTTCGCTTTTGCGAACATGCCGAAACCTGATTAGAGTGACAAGCACTGAGTGATACTGCAAACCTGTTAATAACATGAAAATTAGAAGAGGCTCATGCAAAGAAGGGAGATTAATTTAGCCCGAGTACATCTCGCGCAAATTGCAAAGTTGTGAATATGTTCTCAGATAATGAGCCTTCGCAGTCATCAGCTCACTTGTCATTTTCTGTAATTAATGTTAAGGAAGACTCCTTCCTGATGGTTCATATTACTCATATACCAAGAAAATTTCTTCAGAGAAATAATTTACATTTATTATCATCGGTCTGTTTGTGTGGTTTATTTCGCTGCGGAGTAATTTATTGCAGCACCGTTTCACTTGCCTTGATTAGTCGCTCGTCAGCCTGAAATGTAATTTTTTTTTCCTGATGGCAACGTCTGAAAATTGACAGTGGTGCAATACTCTTTTTAATCTGAGGATGTGTTTTCTTAACTTGAATAAACTTTTGGGCTGGAAACTGAAGCTACTTCACAAGTTGAATTACTGTTAGAAACTCAAAGCACTTTGCTAATTCAGGTTCTCAGGCTGCACGCTAGACTCACCAGCGCTCTCCTGTGTATGCTTGTCTATGTGTGTATCCCATATATAAAATACTTTATTCCAAGAACAAGCTAGTTATTGGCTCGTCGCTCCAACAAGCCTGAAGTCGTGTGCAACATGCTCATTACCCATACTCTCAGACTTTCGGCTCGGATCTGAAGCCAATAAAAGCAATATCAAATCTTATCACTGTTTTCCCTGGATTTCAACTCTTATTTTTTATTTGCTTTATTACCAACTTCTTGGTTTTTCTTATCTTAAAAAAAAACAGTTTCGTTTTCTGACAGATGCGGCAGTTAAATTTTGCTGCGTGTTCTTCTTGACCCTTGGCCGTCGCTGTACAGATGCTCTCAGAGCCCCCATCCCTCGCGAATGCAGCACTGGCGGAGCGCGCAGGAGGCCAACCCGCAGGCACAGCTCTTCCAGAAGCCTCCTGACCCCGCCGGAACACCCGGGAAGCCAGAGGAGCTCTGTCGCCGTCAGGGGTAATCAGGTGCGAGAGCCCCGTCGCTCCCCTTGGCGCTGCGGTTCCGCCTTTTCCCCCGAGGGACTCGGCCCCTCCGGCGCCGGCGGCATGCTCGCCCACTCACCGCGTCACTGCGGCTCGCCCCAGCCAGTGCAAAGCCCCATGGGGAGGAGGTTTTTGGCACCTTCCGGGTGACCGTCAGGCATTTCACTGAGTTCCAGACGCTGCCCATTTTCTCGTCCAGGACAGGGACTTTCTGTTGTCCCGTGTGTCCCAGTGGCTCCGGGGCACGCTGTTGGTTTGCCTGGCGAGAGCCCGGGCAGCGCTGACTCTGCCATGCGGCGGTGCCGGGGCTGGGTGCCGCATGGCTCCCCGTGCCTGCCGGCCGCTCCATCGGCAGCGCCTGCCCCGGCTCCTGCAGCAGTTTCTAGGACTGAGGAGTAAAACTACGAAATCCGTTTCCTCCCAAACGACACAAACACATAAGCAGCTAAAGTGAATTACTGACCTCTGAGCTGCAAATGAACCAAACATTACTGATTAGGGTTTTTAGGCAGAGATAATGATTTTTTTTATTGGACGCCTTCATTCCGAACAAACCTCACGGAACACTATCTGTAGGCAGTGACTGCCTGTGCCGGTTAATGGTAATCCATATTTATAAAACTATAGTCCATCAAAGTGGTATGAATATTTTAAAAGCCATGGGCAAATCAAATTGTCTTTGTCAAATTGCACACTCTCCACATCGAATATATTTTATGATTCTTCCTAGTACAAGAACCAACGGGTTCCCTGCTCTAGCTGAAAGCTGCCTGCCTAATTTTTGCTTCTGTAAACAGGCAAGTCTCTCTGCTGTTTTAAAGAACTCAATGAGCTGTGGAGATTGACATTTAGGCCATAAAATTGTACTTTATTTGATGAAGTTAACAAATAATGTATGAAGCGGATTTATTTGATGTCTCTGTGAGAACTAGTTGGTTCATCCTTATAGAAACAAATTGACTATTTTTGAAGGACTTTTTAAAGATGCGGGAACACACTGAAGAGCGAAAGGCAGGCCTGCTCAGGAAGATCACAAATAGGAGAACACACTCAGGGGATGCCAGCGCTGGCAGAGGCTGCATGGTGCGGTGCCAGCATGCTCCCCTGGAAAGGAAAGAATCCAGGCAAGAGAGAGAGGACACTAATCGGGTTGTCATTCCTGGTGGGCATCCATCAAGCTTCTCCACATGATTCAGACCTCGTATGACATCAGTAGGCACAAGCTCTTCCAGCCCAGCAGCCGCTGCTACGGGCGAGCATCACAGGGCATCCCCGGCCGCGCTGCCCCGATCAGCCCCCACGGCCGGGGCAGGGTCTCTGAGCAGCTCCTTCTCCCACCAACAGCTGCTGAAGTCAGAAGTCTTCTCTGAAACTTTCTTTCATTCTGTCACACGTACGCTTTGACCTCGTTCAGCTCTAATACAGACGACCGTAATACATTCATGGTCATGCAATGCCTGTGACAACCGAGGGCTAGCACGCCGTGGTTCATGGCCAGCGGGACCTGTGCTTCCCAGCTGCCCCAGCCCTCCCAGGGGATAAGGGCAGGGTGGGAGACGCTGTGGCCCACACAGAGTCACCCAGCACTGCTCCTCAGTGGTGGTCCAGGACTGTCCATCGCCCCTTATCCGAGGAACACTGCCAGCTGTGTGTCTGTAGGAAGAACGTGCACGGTGCTACCTGTGGCTTGTGCCTGCGGAGATGGTTTTTAATTGCTACTGGATCATAAACATTTAAAAACTTAGAAACATTTCTGAGAAACGTTTCTAAGAGGTTTCACCTCGCTGACATCAATGCGCACAGCACCCTTGCTGGTCTGCAAGACGGACACGTCCCTTCTGCCCACAGAGAACACAGAGGCCTTCATGGGGGGCTGGCAGCAGGCGAGAGGTGGGGAGGCTGTTCCCCGACCCCACCACCCGAGTACGCACCCGAACGGCGACGCCAACGGCAGCCACAAATCACACTGCTGACAGAGGCAAGTGTCGACCGCTGTGCACGCTAACAAATCAAGCAGGGAGCAGCAAGGTAAAGCGGGAGTGCACGAGTGGGGACACGGCGATGAAATCCTGGTAGTGATCGTATTGCAAGTGTCATCCCGGGAAATAAAATGCCGGCGTCGAGGCAGGCCTCACCTCTTCTGTCTGAATTTAACGGCAAAAAGTTTTGCCACATCTATCTTGTGATGTCAGAGAGACAGGCTGATAGTGCAGAGACAGCTGAGACAGCGCGAGGTTTAGCAGACAAATAAATTTGAGAATCATCTGCATAGAAATGGAAAGCTACTCCATGCTGATGAATAATATAACCCAGTGGCAGCATATAAACACAAAATAACAACGGGCCCAATATAGAGCCCTGGGGAACCTTGGAAACAACTTCACTAATGGAAGATGAAAAATCACCCATCGAAACAAAATGCTGTCTATTTGATAAATAAGATTTGAACCGACTGAGAGCAGTATCAAATAAGCCAAGCGAGCTGCTCATGTGACGATCCAAGGGGATACCTTGAATAGCAGCAGCAAGTGACAAAGACCTAACAGCATGAGAACAGATCCCAAATTAGGGCTAAAATATGAGTCTGTTGGGGTCTCTCTTGCTGAACCAGGCTGTCCCAGCCGGCTTGGCCACTTCCTGCTCAGCCGGCCTTGCTGAGCCGCAGGAAAGGAGCCTAGTGCGGGTGGCCCCGGCAGCGGTCCTGGCACCGACATCCAGAGCCCCTGTGCCCGGGCGGCACGGCTGCTGCAGGTGTGGGGGCGGCTGCCTGCACCGCTCCCGGGAGCACCACGGCCATGGGAGCTCCGCCGCCTTTCAGCTGCAAGAGGTGAGGAGGGAGATGTATCCAGAAAAGCCCCAGAGTGTGACCAAACCATCAACAGCAGATGGGAACTCACGCACTGAGAAAGACAAACTTTCCCGTGTCATGGACGCCTCTGCTCTTCTGTAGTTTGTCTGTTCCCATGTTACAGGTAGAAACATGGTGCCGGATCGGGCATCTCTCCTTCGCTCATTTCGCTTTTGAATTTGAAATTGTTCTCTCCGATTTTGTGGCAACACTAAATAATATGAAATGCAGGTGAGAGCCCTGCGACTGCAAAAGCAGCAAATGAAAAGCTCTGGGAAGCCTTTGCAGGCACAATTCAAACAGCGATGCAGAGTACGTCACGGCAAGTCTGAGGCATTCAGGCGAAGAGTTGAGGAGAAAAGAAAATGAGTCACTCCGAGTTCCCGCCGTTCCTGCTGTCAGGAAGGGTTTGGAAGCTCTCTGCTTCCAGGTGCTGCCCGGCCCAGTGCCTCGCCGCTGCGCTGTTCTGCTCACACCATGCTCATGGTGCATGTCCCCAGTCTGTCCTACGCCAGGACTGGTCCCAGTATTTACTTTCATGTTCTACAATGGAAATTATTGTTGTAAGACAATTCCCGTGGTGAAAAAACATGTCAATAAAAAATTGGATCTGCCAAGAGGACAATTCCATCGGTTCACATGCAAAGCAGTGATTGTGGTGGATGGTTTGAATGCAAACCCTGCTGAAACACTCTCACCATCACCGGCCAGCAGCACCAGGCCGGGGAGCTTGTGCTGCTGCTTCAGCAGGAAGGAGACATCAGGGCTGCAGTAAAGAACCTTGTCCCACCCAGGGTGCTCCGGGGCTGGGGTCTGCTCTTCAGCTCATCCACAGCCAGGGCAACCTCCCCTGAGGGTTTTGAGGGTGCTGGGACTTTGTCCCCAGTAGCTCCATACCAGCCCCTGACAGCTTCAGGCCTCTCGGCAGAGTGGGAAATGCTCATCAGACAGGGTCCGACAGCCATGACCCCACAGGGTGGGGATGGGGATGGGATGGGATAGGATGGGATGGGATGGGAATAGGGATGGGATGGGATGGGATGGGATGGGATGGGGATGGGATGGGGATGGGGATGGGATGGAGATCAGGATGAGATGGGATGGGGATGGGGATGGGGATGGGGATGGGGATGGGATGGGATGGGGATGGGATGGGAATGGGGATGGGGATGGGGATGGTATGGTATAGGATGGGGATGGGGATGGGGATGGGGATGGGGATGGGATGGGATGGGGATGGGATGGGAATGGGGATGGGGATGGGGATGGTATGGTATAGGATGGGGATGGGGATGGGGATGGGGATGGGGATGGGGATGGGGATGGGGATGGGGATGGGGATGGGATGAGATGGGATGGGGATGGGGATGGGATGGGAATGGGGATGGGGATGGGGATGGGATGGTATAGGGAGGGGGATGGTGATGGGGATGGGGATGGGATGGGATGGTATAGGGAGGGGGATGGGGATGGGATGGAGATGGGGATGGGGATGGGGATGGGGATGGGATGGGATGAGATGAGATGGGGATGGGATGGGGATGGGGATGGGGATGGGATGGGGATGGGAATGGGGATGGGGATGGGGATGGGGATGGGGATGGGGATGGGATGGGAATGGGGATGGGGATGGGGATGGGGATGGGGATGGGGATGGGGATGGGGATGGGGATGGGGATGGGATGGAATGGGATGGGAATGGGGATGGGGATGGGATGGGAATGGGGATGGGGATGGTATGGTATAGGATGGGGATGGGGATGGGGATGGGATGGGATGGGATGGGATGGGATGGGATGGGATGGGGATGGGGATGGTATGGTATGGGGATGGGGATGGGATGGGAATGGGGTGGGAATGGGAATGGGAATGGGAATGGGGAGGAGGAGGGGGAGGGGGCTGAGCTGGTCTCACTGCGCCAGAAGCACAGGCGATGTCCTCACGCCAACATGGCATTTCATGAGGCTCCAGGCCCCTCTCCGTACCAGACCCCATCCTGCGTTTCATGCTTGTCATGGCTTTGGGTGGCTTTTAGTGTTTGCTATAAAAAACGAGTCACCAGATGCATCAAGCCCTTGGTGTTTTCCATTGCATCACCGCTGCCATGGTCCCTGGCCCAGCAAAGGTGGACTGCTTATAAACAATCACATTGTTTGAAAATATATTAATAATTCTGTCAGACGCATTAACATTGCCCATTGGTTTCTAACAAATTGACACCTTTTTAGCTGAAAGAAATCCTTATTAGTTTTCATTTTGATGGCTTTTCCTGGAATAACTATAAATTATGTTTATTTCACATAATTCCTCCTGTCAGTGGTTATAAATAACTAGTTCATATGGAAATTATGATTCTGGCCTGTATATGCGGATACCTTAAACATAGCACTGCAGCGGTGAGGGGGTAATGAATTGCCCGAGTTTTCATTGATGGACCTTTCTAATTTAAAGAGTGACTAAAAATGTATTTGCCAACAGTCTTCCTATCTTGGTTTTTACCACTTTAAATACCAAAAGCTCTATTGTATCAGTCTTTTTTATATAGCATTTTTCATACAGTGTATCTCAAAGCACTTTACAGGGCAATTAATTACCTGGAGGAGAGTGACGGGATGCAGGCAGCGATGACAGCCATTATGCAGTCAGCAGCGTTCCCCACGCCGCACTCCACATTTGCATCACTGTCATTTAATTTGTGGTGGTATTAAGGGGAAGAGAGAGGGGGAGCAGGGTGGGATAAGTGCTGGTACGGCCGCCAGCAGCTCTCCTGGCTCCACTCCTCCATGACGGGCTGCGCGACGTGGCTCACCTGATGGAGGGACCATCCTGGCGTGGGACGAGGGCAGACGAGGAAGGGGCTCGGCACCGGGGTCCCCGATGTGGCGGGGAGGCTGCAGGTCCCCACCCCACCTGCTCTTCAGGGCAAAGCCCACCGAAAGGATGCTGCCTGTTGGCAGGACTCAGATTCCCCCATTGTTGGAGGAAATTCTGATGGTTCCCGTTTTTTCTGAAAATCAGAGCAAAACAAAACATTTTGAACCCCCCCCTATACAATGAAAACAGCTCTTTGGTTTTGCTGGAATGCTGAAACTCTTCCATTTTCCTTTTGGAGTATAGCTTTTCCATTATTATTAAAAACATATAAAATATGTCTTTTTTTTAATGGTAGTAGAGAACCCTCAACATCAAGATCTGTAATTTCAATGTAAATAGATTTGGTTTCAGTCTTAGTCAACTCATTGTTCAGTGACTTTCCTTCAGGCTTTTAAAAATAAAACAAAGAAAAAGAGTATTTGAACAACAAAAATTAAATCTTTGCAGGAATAGTGTGTAGTAACGTTTACGTATAGGCATAATATAACTAGAAACTTTGTTTTAATAATAGTTCTTGACATTCTTAACCACCTTCAAAACAAGTATTTCACTTTGAAAAAAAAAGTCAATAATTTGCGTACTTACAAACATTAGCTTGATCAAAACAATTTCTGGTATGTAAAAAATGTTCACTGAAGTTTGTGCCTTCCCGATTCTTTCAAGTGTCCTTTCCTGCCACTGCAGCGCCATTTAGCCAAGCTGCGTAAAATACACCTAATCAATATCAGCATCACTCAAATTTTAAAACATTGGAGGAGTTTCTTGAGATTTTTGTCCATATGTTTTCATTACAGTTGACTGGATAATTCATAACAAATTGTTTAGACAACACAATTCATCTGGTTTCTCTCCCCCCCGCCCCCCCCCGTCTACAAGTAGGCAATGTGATCCTTCATTCTTTTTTTTTAACTCCAGGATTTCTCCAGAAAACAATTCTCTCTGAACTAAAAATGTCATGGTCCTGATGATGAAGGCAAAGGATGACCCATCTCTTATTAACTAGCTGACTAGTTGTTAGAAGTCAACGGGCTTTTGGGCACATATTGACCTCATGAAGAGGCCGTGTCTCCGAATCTTGTCTGCTTTGTCAACAATACCATTTGTTTTAAGACCTCTCCCTGCAGGTTTCACTTTGTAGGACTAAAGCCGGCATTTTTGCAAACATGTACACTATTCAAAATTTAATTTCAGTAAATGTTTCATTATTCAAGCTTAGATTATTCTTTTTGAGTAAGGAGAACTCAAAACAAGTGGAATCAAAGTAGACTTTTGGGTTGAAAGCAAGAAACTTTTGTACCCCATTTGTCCAGGAGCGTTTCATGCCCCGGCCTTTGCCGACCTCCCGCGGCTGGCTGCGGGCAGGTGCTGAGATCTCCCCTAGCAAAAATTATCATAAAAACATCCGCAACTGACTGGGGGAGGGCAAGCGCGATTATTTGCTGATTGACTCCAGAGATGGATTCCTCACGTGACAAGGCTTACGCTGTCGTAGCTAATCGCTCAGGAACAGGCCGGGAAAGCTAAAGCAGGAGGGAGGGGGAGACCTGTGCCATGCCGAAGGTGACCGGTGACCTGGCATGCAGCAGCAGTCACCCAGGGCGGCCAGGAGCCCTGCGTAGAGCCTGGCACCGCGGCGCCTCCAGCAATGGCTCAGATGGATGACTGCCGGGGTGGACAATGAGGCAAGGGTTCCGACGTCGTGGTGCAGCAGTTAATTAAGTAGCTGGAGCGATGGGGGACATGGAGGTGCGGTTGAGGGGACAGAGGGTGAAGGAGAGCTGCCAGCCTGCAGCAGGCAGCCAGGACACCCCGGCTGTGCGTGGATGCCCGAGCAGAGGTTGGTGCGGCCGGGGGCGTCCCCAGCAAAGCGCACACCCCGGAGCGGCTGCAGAGCTCTTGGGTTCACTGAGCTCCTGCAGTCAAATTGGCCGCTGACAACTGAGGTGTGTGGGCTCAGCGCGCAGCAGCTCTCCCACTGTCGTGATCTCTCTCAGAAGCACCAGCTGTTGTTTCATCTATCTTTGTGGCCAGCAATCTGCTACCTGAATTGATAGATATCATCCTCCTAAAAATAGCAGCAGCAGATTTCAACCTGTCCAGGGTAAGAAAATGGTAGGGGTAATAAAAGTGTCCCACCTGCCTGCAGAGCGGGCGGCCGAGCCCCGGCACCCCCACGTGCAAACCCACCGCACTGTGCCCGGCCGTGGAGGTGACCACCCCATCACCCCCGCTGTGAGAGTAGCCTTGGGGTTCCCTCCTTTGGCGGGGATTCGTCTGAGCACTCGCTGCCCATCTTCTGCCCCCGCTTTGCCCAGCGCTGCCGGTCCCGCTGTGGCTTTGCTCACCGGACAGCGGCTGCACAAAGCTCAGGTGGAGCCAGCTCTGGAGTTTGGAAAGCCGTCCCTGTTCGGCTTGCGCAAATCAGGGTTTGCACGGCAATCGAACGGTGAGGGATGGGCTGACTCAGTTCAACCGACCCCCCTTCACCCAGGCAATATTCCCTCCCACACAGCCGTGCTTCTCATGGCCACTGCAGCACTGGGAAATGTCAGAGATGCTCCAAACACAAGTTTGGGGCAGCCTTCACGTGCCTCTGGGGACTCATCTGCCCTTGCCAGGGCACGTCACAAACTCCACTCCCAAGGCAAAGGGTTTGTTTAGCAGCCGGCGAAGCGCGGGTCAGACAGAAACTCAACCCCGCTCCCAACAGGCTCTGCCGCTGCTGTGCGAGACGCGGCACACCGGCCCCGGCCGGGCGCCGGGAGCCCTCCCGGGCTGCCAAACACCCGCTGCCCCCGAAGCACCGCTGCCCTTGGGACAAGCTCCCGGCAGGCAACACGCTCTCCCCGACCGACCCGCTCTCCCCGAGCCGGCTCCCGCTCCGCATGGAGAACCCACACGGAAATCCGCAGCGGGCAGAAAACAAAGGGATCCTGCACTTGGAGCCATATGGATCGCATGTATATACAATACACAATAAACAACACATCTTTCAGTCTGGGTCTGTTTGAAACCTTCCGACATATGTTCTGCTAACAGTTTAACAAATTGATTGCTAATGTTATCCTGCTCTGAAATCTGGCATAATGTGCAGGAGGGGAAAAAAAAACAAAACAAAAGCATTCCTACCTCAACAGAAATTCACAAGAAAAGCTATTAGAAAAGGCTTCAGGATGCCTGACAGGAGAGAATTTCATGCCAATTTGTGTGCTCGTTGGAAAAATCATTTATTAAAAAGAAGATATACCTTCATGTTAGTGAGATGAGGGTGTAAAACTGAGCTGGGTCTCCCACTGCTTCAGCTCTATAACTCAAGTTATATTCATCAGAGGCATATATTTAAATCATAGCTTACTTTGCTTTGTGTTCTGAAATTTATTAGCCTACTACTTAAATGTTTTATTCATTAGGCCATGTAAATAATGCATGGTTGTTTCCATGGCAATTTAACCCCTTCTCTCCGGGACGCCGGCAGATTTCCCATCTCGTGTGCCTGCTTAATTGCCACCATCAGATTTGCCGTTTCCTTTGCGTTGAGGCCATGGCCATTTTTCTCCTTTTTGTGGCAAATTCATTAGGAGGAAACTTTTCCATTGACAAATAAGATGTGCTCGGGCACGAAGAGGGAGGGGAAGGAACCGTTTGCCAGGTCATTTAGCAGAGTTTGGGCATAGCTAATGTTTCCAATTTCTGCTCTTCGCGGGGGTCCTGCTGCCACCGCTCGTCCCCATGCTGTGGCACCGGCAAGTCCCAGCCCAACATGGGTCTTCCTCCTCCCGGGTCCTGGGACACCCTGGGGACCATGGTCCTGCAGGGAGGAGGCATCGCTCCTCTCCAAGCGTGCACGCAGAGGCTCTTCGGCAGTGCCCAGGACCCGGCGCGCTGGGGGGGACATGGCTCTGGCCGAGGGGCCGTCAGCCCGGGCCCCATGGGGGGTTCTCCACAGGCAAGGCCGGCGGCAGCGCTCGGTCCCACAGGCTACAGCGCTCAGACCCCGGGTCTCCGGCCACACAGGTGGCTGCAATGGAGATGCCAGTAGCCAGTGGGAGAGTTTGGTGGCCACCACCAGCTCACCACCGCAGGGTGACCCTCCTCCCTTGTGTTCTGCCCATTAAACAGTCACACTCTCTAGTGCGTGTTCAACACTAGGTTGGGATGCAGGAGTCTGATTTATGTACTATTTAAAACCATTGTGCACACACCACTCCGAGCACAAGGCTCGCAGTCCCACCTTATTCCCTCTCGCTTAGCAGCAGGTAACGCGCCCCAACACACTTTTCCAAAAAACAAAAGAAAAGCCCCACGAGCCACTAAACAGGAAAGGCATAAACTGTCTTGTTTCTGTGTCCTTTGGCTTTCATTACCCGGCCGTAACCTATCCTCTAAAACCTCTTACACTAAACAGGACATCCTCTTCGGGTTACAATGATAAAAACTCCCCGAGGTTGTCTCTGGAGTGGTGCACTTGCAGTTACACAGACCTCTTTATAGGCAGCAGTAACAGGCTGATTTAATTTACACCAGCAATACGCTTGGAGCTTTTCCCCTTGGAGTTCTTCCCCTGCCCTCCGCCTTTCCCCGGCCGGGCTGCCCCCAGGTTTGACCCGGGAAGCCTCTGCCGGTGCGGGGGATGCTGCATCCCTGCATCTGCTGCATCCCTGCACCTCTGCTGCTCCTGCAGCACTGCCACACAGCCCCACAGGCAGTGTCTCCAATCCACCGGCCCTGTGCTTAAGCAATAGGTGTCGTCTGCCCAGCGTCAGCCCAAGGAGCCCCCCGGGAGCAGCCTGTGTGGCGGCCCGGTGCTCCTGCTGCCCAGCCTGTCATCTGAACCAGAACCTGCAGGTGACAAAGCAAAGAGGTTTGTGAGCATGTCAGAAGCAGGAGTAGAATTTAAAATAATCTGCGTGCGTTTGGCTGTAGTCTGAAACCAATTAGGTGCAATTCAGTAAAGACAAGCACAGAGTAGTTCTACATGGAAGAGGAAAAATCAAACACAAATGCAGAGTGTGGATCGCTGCTTGAGTCAGCAGAAGAGGGGAGGATCCAGGGCTTGCAGCACCCGCTGCATCTGTCAGGAGTGTGATGCTCTGCTACAGATGCCATGCGAGGATGCAGGAAGAACGTATTCCACATTTCTAGCCTGAGAGAAAAAATCAGCTGTACTCCTTCCAGGGGAAGGCTCAGCTTTCCCTTCTAGAGGGAAACAGAAAATAGAAGAGAATCCAGAGGCAACACAAAATCAGCAGGTTTAGAAAATGCAACGCATGATGGAAAACTGGTGGGGCTGGAATTACTTAGTGTAGAGCAGAGAAGCTCTACCCATTAAAGTCTTCGAGTGCACAAAAGTTTGAGACAAAAAGGATAGTTGTCCTTTTTTTCTTGTGTAACTGGAAGAAATATTGTGCTAACCTTGCAACAAGGAAAATCTAGGTGGGATAAGACAGCAACTTCCAAACCATAAGCAAGTTATACTCGAGAGCGGGAAACAGGCTGTGGACGGTCACTGGAGGGTTTTACAGACCAGTTAGAGAAACATCTGCAAGGAATCATCCAGGAATACGTGATCCTGTCTCACTGCGGAGACATGGAGTGGGTGATCTTTTGAGGTGAGTTCCAGTCCTACATGTCTATAATTCTTTGCATAAGAATGATAATGAATGCCCCCAACTCAGGAAGACAGCTAGTTAATGTCCTACAAATGTGAAGGTGCATAAAGTAGAGGCCTTTCAGCCCAGCAGCTCAACCAGGACTTCTTCAGACAGCCTTTGTCCCACAGGTCAGCAGCAGCAGACAAGCTACGGTTACTCTTGCTGCTCAGCTGGAAGAACACCTGGAGGGAAGCCAGGACATGATCCGCAACTTGATCATTTGTGTTGGTTGTTGCAGCGGTGCCTGCCTGGTGACACAGCGGCACCTTCCTTCCCAGAAGTCGGGGGCCCAGACTGACCCTTTGTGTTTCTGCCAGAACGCAATGTAAGCCCATAAAGCAAACTTCCCGGGAGTGCAGGATAACTACGGGCAGCTTTGACGTGCACACTTGAGCTGCAGGCAGTGAATGGATTCACTCCTATTATTTCAGATCTGATTAAGTTTATTTTTAAAATGTAACCATCCTGCAAGAATCTTTTCCATATAAAATACAGCCAGGAACCAGGTAGAGGTTAGGAGAGAGAAATCATTGAGCTCCACAGATCTGAATAGCTGAGATCAATCACCATGAGCCATGGAGATGAGATTTGGGACAACATCTCCGCACAGGCCTTCAGAGGCTTGTAGATCTGCCCAGCCGTGCTCTCGTCCGTGATGGATGGTAGGAGAGATCTGCTTTTCCTCAGAATTGGCTTTGACTTAATTCACTCTCGGCATGGAAGGAGGAAAACAAAGGATGAACAATCAGATTTCCCATTTAGCACCTGGCTCTTCCACCACTGAGCTCCTCCCGAGGACCGTGGCTCTGCTGTGGCTGTGCTGCCGCAGCGGCAGACGTAACCTCTGCGCGATCGGCGCCCGCAGCGAGGCTGCCCGCAGCCCCCACCAGCTCCCATGGGCGGGCAGGCAGGCAGGCTGTGCCGTGGGGTTGGAGGGCAATGGGCTGCCGGACCGTGGGAGCTGCTCCCAAAGCCCGTCTGGCTGCGTGGGGCATGCCGAGCTCTGCCTGCCAGCCTTGCCTCTGCCGCGGGAAACACCATCCCTCCTCTCCAGCATCCCGTGTGTTGTCTCTCTTGGTAGTTTCAAGAAGGGTTCACACCTTCCAACCCATTGCAGTGCTCCAGTCCTCCTCCTCTAACGCCCGCCGTAGCTAGCAGGCTGGCTGCTCCCATGTCCCAGCGCCTGCTTTCTTCCTAACATAGTCTGCCCACAAACTCATTTATCTCTGTCCCCGGTTCCCTCCAATTGCTGCTAATTTTTGTTGCTCTTCTCCGAGCTCCCTCCCACCGTCAGCACCATCCCTCAGTGCCTGGGTGCCGGGCTGCGCTGGTCCCGCAGGGGGTGGCCCTGGCCGGGGGTGCCAGTGCAGGTGCAGCCCCAGTGTCGGTGTCCCTTCAGGGGGAGCAGAGCAGGGAAACGTCGGGCTGTCACTTGTGTCGAGAGGGAGGCAAGCTGTGTGTCATCAGAAAGCCTGGTGAACTCATTGATCTTCCCGAGAACATCAATCTGTCTTTCTAATACGGTGATCAGGTGTCTCGCAGAACAATTTGCTGAGTGACAACACTCACAAAAACATGTTCGCTTCCCTCCAGGCTCCCTACAACAAGAAACATCCTCGGCAGCGTTCATTGGGAGCTCGGGGCTGGGGACCCTCCTTCTGCGCCAAGGTGTAACGCCGGGGGTGAGTCATTGGCCTCTGTTTTATGTAGAATGGATTCTGAAAGGCAACACCAGCGGAGAGGAGCCGGTGTGACAACAGCCAACACCACCTGCAAACAGCATGAGGGTCCCGCCGCTGCTCCTGCAAGTGCCGGGCACATCCACGTGCACTAATGCTCGCACAGGCTGGCCCACGGCCAGGCTTCCACGAGACATGGTAGGCTAAATACAAGGCAGGAAAAGTGCCAACTGAGTTTATTATATTGCAACGTCTGCTCCTGCAGTCTGTCATTTACTTTCTTACCAGCTATTTTCTGTAGAAGTAAGCATGTATTAAGTTTGCAGGACATAACAAACCTTGCGATGCCAGGCTGCCGAGGCTGCTATTAGCCGGAGCGCTCCAGCAGCACGCAGTGTAATTCATGTGATTCAAATGGATGTATTTTATTAACAAGGCCGTGCTGATTGCTTGTTAAGTAGCTCTATGTTAATAACCCACTGCAGATGCCCTTCTCAGGGGGCCGTGTTGTACTGCCACAGCTACTCCTCCAAGCTCGAGCACCCGAAGACACCACGCCGCCTCTGTCACGTGTGCCTCAGAAAGACCCACCGCGCTCCCCAAGCCACCACTGCATCGGGCTGAGCCTCCGTCGCCCTCGGATCCGTCAGGAAAATGGAGCTGTTTGTTTCCTGCACTGCAATGTGCCGGGCATGAGCTGGGAGGAGGACAGAGGAGTGGGATTGTCACTTCTCTGCTTCGGAGGCGTCCGCCCAGAATTCTCTGTCTGAAATGTGTGACAACAGCGTCCCTTTCTTCTGCACCTCCGTATGTGACGATGGCACCCAGAGCCCACAGCAGGAGCTCGGAGCTGGTGTCCTCGCATGAGCTGTGCTTGGTTCTCGTCCTCCATGGCAGGAACAGAAACCCTCCCGTGGGATTTCATTGCCCCTGCCGGAGCAGAGCACCACTCTCCTGCTTCGTTAAGCCGTTCACACCCACAGCTCCCTTCAAACGCTGCTGACAGGTTTGCAATCCTCCTGCTTTGCACCAAATCAGCCTCGGGGAGGACATGAGAGGTGCTCTGCAGTTGTCGTGTGCTGCTAGTCCATAGAATTATTTTGGTGGAGCCTGTCCGAAGCTCCCAAAGGGAAGCGGAGCCCTCCGGTGGGGCTCCCGCTGAGCCTGGGCTTGCTCTGATGGCGGGCGAAGGGCCGCGCTGCCCCCGGCCTTACCTGGCAATGCTGCCCATACCGCTGCCTGCGGGTGCCGGCTCCGGAGCCAGCACACGGGGAGCATTCATGGCCGGGTGTTGGGCTGCGGGGCAGGCAAAGCATCACCTTCCTTGTAGCACTCAGCAAACCATTGGGCTGTATAAGCCCTATTTGGTAATTAGCAATAACGAACCCGCACCGCATCCTCCCTTGCCAGCTGGTTTCCTCGTGCCACCCTGCCACAAGGCCTCAGCCATGTTACCCCACGGGAAAGATCTCGAAGCTTGTGAGAGCCGTGGGGCGCCGTGGGCTCTGATGCCCGCCCAGGCCTGAGCCCGCGCCGCGCGCCGCCCACTGCGCAGGCACCGGTCCCTCTGCCGTAGCCATCGTGCTGGGACCGTCCCCGGCCCTGTGTGACGCCCCTTGCTGGGGAGAGGGGGCAGGATTGCCACCCCCTCCAGCGTACCCAAGGCAGGCAGAGGCAGGTTCTCCTCTCCAGCTGAGCACCCCAGGGAGCAACTTATTGCTGAACAATTCTTAAAGGGTTTTGAAAAACAAGCAGCCGCATAGAGGGTTAACAGTTTATTATATTTTTTCTGAGTGATTTTATCACTGTCGTTAGAACATTCATTGAACTAAGTGAGAAATCCATCAAGACGTGACAGCAATGTGCAGACTAATGGCTGTTAGATGGTAATAATTTTTAATATGATTTTTATTTCACTTAATTTCATATGTGCTTGACAAAAGGTCCCGTGTCACTAGGGAGCTGTGTGGAACTGGGAATACGCTGATGTGAAGGTCTATTAAACCAAGTGTTTGAAGTATTTTTAAGTCCCAACTTCAGAATTCCAGAGAAAACTCTGGCATTTTAACCTTTTTTGGCAAGAAGTCAGTGAGACAGCAGGAAAACACCAAGTGCCAGCTCCAAGGGGCGGATCGTCCTTATGTGTATGCTGTGTATTTCTCAGCTGAAACTCATTTCTCTGGGGCTTCTCTTAAATGCCTGATGCAAAGACCCGCTGATGGCTGTACCCTGGTAGCTCCTCTTGCCTGGACGTCTGCACGAGCCTGTCCGTGTTTCAGGTGAGGAGATGTGGGACAGGGCCAGCCTGATGAAGGCACAATCCCTGAAACCCTGGGAGGCTGCTCTGCCCGGTGGTCACCTCTGCGTCCCTTCCTGCGGCAGCAACCTGTTGAATATAATGTTTGAGAAGGAGTTTGTGATCAGCTGCTGACAGGCACCACTGAGAATTAATAATTAATTACTGCCAATAAATCCTGTCATAATCTCAAGGAACAGAAATAGGAAAGGCCACTACTGAAGCGCCAGTGTCACCCTCTATAAACTGCACATCAAAGCTACTGCAATTGAGATCTAAACCCAACTTCACCCAGCTGTAATCCCAAGCGAGCAGAACCACACGTCTTCTTTTGCATGTCTCCACGTCTTTTATCTTGTCCACCTCAAAGGTTAGGAATTTGAAGTAAATCCTGATTTCCAAAGAGGACGTTCCCTTGACAAAGTGTTTTGTTGCCTGGTGAATATGGAGCCAGACTTTTCTTTTGGGCACTGCACAATGCAACCTGGTAATGACAGAATGTCCTTGGACAGCTGACGACAAGCCCATGGCCTCACCTCCACACCGCCCACCAGCAAGAACAGGTGTGACAAGGAGTTTTGTAATGCACATCACACCGAACTTCTCTTGCCTGCGGCTGCTGTGGCTCTTCTCCAAAGGGAGACATCAGGGGACCCCCAGTGCAGAGGGGAAGGAGCAGAATCAGGGGCTGTTGGGGAATGGGCGCACCACTGCTGGAAACAAAGTCAAACACTTTATTTCTAATACAAATGCATAAAAAATTTTGGATTAGTCAAGGACTAAATCCCTACTCCAAGGAGCTGAGCACTGAATCCCTAAAGGGTTTTCATTAATCCACTTTTGTACCTTGTCCTAACGTCCCTTCCAAGGATGAAACCTCCCTGGGTCTCCCACAGACGCCTCTCCGCGCTGGCCGTGGAGCCCCGGCACCCGTGGGAGGAGCAGTTAACGCAGCTGGGGCGTCTGATAGGGAGCGCAGTGGGACCGGCCGCAGGACACGCACGCATCAGTGCCACATGCACGTCCTGGAAAGGCCAAGCCCAGCATGTCAGCTCTCCAGAACATCCCAATTCTTCTCTTTTCCTAAACACAATATTGCTCTGGTGGCTGCAAATTTAGCAAATCCTCTCATCCATCATCCTAATCCTGGACAGTAGGATTCAAAACAGGGAGCACAGACTCGGGAAGACTTTTCCCCACGGACCATGTTATAATTAATGCTGTAAGACGTGTGAGCACCTTGCACAATGGCAGAGCCTCTCGGTTTTAATTGCAAGAACCCAAAAATAGTGCTGTGCCTTTAAAACAGAGAGACAGTGTATGTGTACATGTGCACGCGTGCTTAAGTATATAATATATAATATTTGTAGTAAGAGTCAAGTATGGAAGCTATACATTCCCCTGATAAACGGGAGGCTTAATAGAAAAGCCTGAGATAGATAGATTTTACACAATATGACACTGGTTTAAGGAAGCAATATCAACCATTGTTTAACGTAATAAAAAGCCAGAGGTGTAAGAAATGATGGTAATTCTATTGTAACTGAACTTGAAGATCCCTGTCAAATATGAGTGTGAATGTGGCAGTTATTTTAGGTATGTTTGTAATCTTTGCAGGCGTTTTGTCAAGGAGGCACTGTGATATTAGTAAGAGTGCACAAAGGCTCGGCAATGGTGTCATGCACAATTAATGTCCCCAGGTAGCAACTCCATTAGTCTTATGAAGTGAGCTCACAAATGGGAATACTAATGGGGACGCGCCTTGGGGCATTTGCTGAGCTTACTGCTAGTTTATTTCATACCCTTTATGCTCAACACAAAATTTACCTAGCCTGGATTTAAAATGTGTCTCATTACACAGGCAGCATCCTTTTACTTCAGTGCCTCCCTTTTAACATGCAAGATTTGCAATTCTAATCATATCAAAACCTGACTACTCTTGCTAAAAGGGAAAAAAGGGGATAAATAAATGGAAAAAATAATCTTACGATAAAGACTGTCTGGGGTTTTAATCTTCCCTGACAGGCTTTTTTCATATGTACATACTGGTAGCACATGTGTTCCTGTTAGCGGCTGCAGGGACGCAGAGCCGCAGGCAGCGCAGCCGGAGGCGGTGAGTTCGGGGCGCGGGACGGGGACCTCACCGCAGGTGAGGGTTTGTGTCCCGGCCGGAGCAGGGTGCGCGGCCGGGCTGCTGCGTCGCCCCAGCTCTGCGCTGCAGAAGCCACGGATGGGAACAGCAGCTCCTGGGCTGGGGCTGCCTGGGAAGATGCTGCACGTCAGCGGTGCCATTGCGGGCGGCCGGGCAGGACGCAAGCGGTGCCCGGGCAGCCCTGTCTGGGGGCAAGGTCATTGCCACCCCAAGATGCGTGGCCTGGAGTGGGGTCTTTGCTATTACCCCCCACACACTGTGATTTCTGTCCTGCTAGCTGCCTTCCTGAGAGATTGCAAGGAGCAATACCCAAACAGTTAAAATGCTGTCACCTCATACCTGCAGAAATTGAACAGCTAATTTATTTTAAAGAAAGTAAATCTCAGCAAAGAAGCTTTACTGGAAATAATGTGGAGGGGTATCAGAAAGGCGAGAGCAACACCTCGCCCCTCTCCCCTTTCCCTCCTTCCCTTCTCCTTGGCCCGGCGGCAGCCAGGGAGCACCCAGTCCACCCGCACCCCCCGCACACAGCCCTTCCTGGCGGTCCTGGGTGAGACAGCCCCCATGGGCTCTGTGCGCCCCTGCCTGCAAGCTCCCAGCTGAAATCCCATCCCAGAGGATGCACTGCTAGCCTCGCTTTCGGTGAATAAACTGAAATAGTGAGAAATAACAAGTTTTTCCTAAAAAAAATCCAGATAATTTAGGTTTAAGTCCTGCTCTGCCACACATCTGCATGCTTACCTGGTCCTTCCCCAGCATCACCCTGCCCACGGGGAAGGGGCGCATCCTGCTCCCTGCCCCGGGGCGCACCACCCTCCTGGGAAAGGGGCATCTCATACTCGGGCAGAAAATCTGCCGTGTCGCCAAAGTCACCGGCTGAATGCCGCACAGCTTGCAGAGCAATAGACCCTGGCAGGATTGGGATATCAAGCAAACAGCTTAAAAACCTGTGCACCCAAATAGTCACAACTTGGAAATCCAGGCTCTGCGGTCACCGGTTGCTCGCATGGGAAAAGGGGCTCCGTTCCCAGCACCAAATGCCCCCGACCGATACTCCGAGCGGAGCCAGCGGAGCCCCGTGGATGCACAGCCACCCCAGAGCGCCCACCGCCGGGACGGTGCAGCCCGCAGCTGGGCTGGAGGAGCAGCGCCCAACACCGCCTCTCCCGGCACCAAAATGCCAGATGAGCCCCGGACAGATTTATTTCCAAATCCTGACTCAATCACAGTATTGGATTTGTAATCACAGGCTCCAATTTTAGTGGAATAAATATACTAACAAAACTAATAGTTTGTTAGCTGCAAGGTAGGGACAATCAAAGTGTCTGAAGTGAAATACACGGCTCCTCAGGAGAAACCCCTACATGATAAAGACATTTAGAGTTTTATTTTTTTAAATAAATATATAGTGTGGTGTCAAGCTGTTTCCAGCGCGTGCCACTCGCTTGCGCTGCATATGTGTGTGCACCCAGTGGGGAGGGAGGGTTTGGAAAGTTCACCGGCGTGTAACTGTCTCCAGCCACTGCACGAGCTGCACCGGGAGAGAACATAAACCAAAATGACTCCTCGGGAACCCAGAGGAGAAGCAGGAACTGTTTGGTGGAGAATTATAGCTATGGGTGAAATTAGATGTACTCAGAGCCCCAAGGCTGAGAGAAATAAAAAGCATTTTAAATGGAGTGTAGAATTCATATTCCTCAGTCACTTCCAATAAATAAATCCTTGACAATTTTTTCTGTAAACAGTGGTTACACTTTGCTCTATTGTCTCCATGTTGCATATTCCAGACAGGAATGTGGGCTCTCCGCCCCAGCCAGGACCGTGCAGCCTGGGGCAGTGCGGCGGAGGGCTGGCAGGCTCTGCATTGAGCCCCTGGGCCGGCTACGACGGGGGCTTGGGGGCTCAGCGTGCACGTTGTGGCATCGGGCACACCATTCCCACTGCAGCCCCCACATTTTGAGTACCTCCGAAAAATCTGGCTCCACGTGACGTCCGCTTTCTCTTCAAAACCCTGACACCGTCGGACTGTGGACCTGCCTGGAGCCCCTTTGCGCCTTGGAGCAAAGTCACTGCAGCATCGACAGCAGCCCCC
This sequence comes from Pluvialis apricaria, assembly GCA_017639485.1. Classification (NCBI taxonomy): domain Eukaryota; kingdom Metazoa; phylum Chordata; class Aves; order Charadriiformes; family Charadriidae; genus Pluvialis; species Pluvialis apricaria. The sequence goes on from CM030025.1 coordinate 10,306,149, forward strand.
ATGGGTCATCCCTGGCAGGGGGCAGGCGGGGGGCCCACCCCCAGTCTGTGCCACGCGGCATCGCCGGCTGCTGCACGGCCAGCCCGGGGCAGTGGGCTCGAGCGAGCGCTGCCCCATGGGCAGAGCAGGCAGTGCCCGCAGCGCCCTGTGCCCCCCACTTAGGGAGCATCGCCAGAGCTGCGCCTCTGAGCACATGAGAACCTGCGGTTTCTGTCAGCGGCACAGCACCATCGCAGGATGGGACCCCTCCGTGCTCCCCGGCACCTCTCTAGCCTCCAGGTCTGTGGGATCCTATGGAGCTTCTCTGCGGCAGGAGCACGCAAAGCCCTCCTGGCTGGTTACGAGGCAGGACGCGCTGCAAGGCCCCTCTCTCCGGCTGTTCAAATTTCCATTTCATGAACAAATGAAGCATTTTATACTTTACGACTTCCCCACAATGGCAGTCATCCCATTTCACCTGTCTGGGACGAGGAGATGATGGAGGCAGACCGAGAGCACTATGCTACTGGCAGCTGGCGCTGAGCACGCGGGAGGACACTTTCACATTCACTTAACTTGCATCTTTTATTAGGAAGAATAATAACTCTTAGGGCAGTAATAACAGGTCTCCTCTGTGGGGCTGTCGAAACAGGAGACAAGCTGGGCGCCCCAGTACAGAAGATGGGGAGTGCCCAGATGTGGCTTTAGCTGTCACCAAGCCCCCGTGCCCGCCACGTCGGTGCAATGTGGGGATGCTGCCAGAGCAGGCGTGCGGCCCCCCGTGCTCCTCGGGCAGGAGCTGCTGCTGTGGCGTCTGCGCAAGGCGCTGTGGCACCTGGGGTTGGAACCTGATGTGAAGAGCTGCCATTGCCCCATGAGTCTGTCTATGGGAGATCCTGCAAGGATGCGGCATGTCCCCATCCCACCCCAGCAGTCGGCAGCTTGGAAAGCTCCCTGAGCCTCTCCGGGGAGCACTTCAGCAGAGAGAGCCTGTGAGTGAGAAGCTGTAGTGCAGGGTCACTCACGGAAACTCTGCATCCTTGGGTCAATTGCAGGGAATTATGTCTTCAGACCCCGTTATCCATCGGCCAACAAGACCCCGGAGAGCCATCGGGTGAGCAGCCAGGCCGGGAGCTTGGGGCCGGGGGGATCCCCGTTCGCTGCCACCGACATTCGCCGGCTTGTGGGGGAGGCTGGAGCACCGCAGCATCGACAAAACCTGCAGCCGCTGGAAAAAAATGCATGAAATGCTTTTCTGCTGAAGGAGACAGCTTCACCGAGTCTGAAGGACTTTGTGAGAGGTGGCAAATCCAGCCACACTGGTGACTTTAAAGCTGAAATGCATCACTCTAGTTTTTATTTTTGTTTGGAGCAGTTAGGCATTATTTTTATCTGATTGAGAATAATTGATCTAAACAGCTGAGTAGTTGTCAGCTTTGTTCAAAATTTCATTTTGCAGGGAACTTTGATATTCAGTTTGACTTTGAAATGTTTGTTATTCTTCACCTACGTTTTGAGGATTTGCCCTGAATCTCACTGGGGAAAAGTCTCCTGTCCCTGGGCGGTTCTTCTGAGTGGAATACCGAAGGTCGGGTATCTCTCATAACCTCGGTGATTATTTAGTAATTGCTGTTGTTATAAGAGAACCAAGCGGTTGCAGTGAGGTTCATTGTATCAGAAACTGCACAAATGAACCAAACACAGGATCCTGTCCCCAAAATGCCCTGCAGCCTGCTGAAGAAAGAGGGTTTTGTGCAGCAGGGTCATTTCTGCTGCACTTCGGAGGGTAACTAATACTACAGCACCACGACGCAGCTCCAGCAAAAAGAACCTGAAGTGCAAATGCGACTACCAGCAGCTCTAAAGGGATCTCGGAAAAACAGCAAAACTGCCAGAGGAGACAATTCAAGTATGCTTTCCTTCCTTTTCAGAAAAGAGATTTTAAAATTCTCTAGTAATTTTAAAAGAAAATTAAAACTCCTGCAATATGCTTATTAGACCATGACTATAGCAAAAGAAGATGAAGAACTTGAGATGCGGAGACAATGGATTCAGCCCCGTGCTCAGTCATTTATTTTTGGCTAATTAAAAGTGTAAGATTTTTCTCTTTATTATGTACTGTTTGCCAAGTTCATTATTTGCTCACCCATAAATCATCTTCACTAGCCAAAGGTAAATTCCCTCTCTGTTGTGCGGCTGCTGTTAGTACGTGTCACAACCCCCGCGTCCACAGAGCTGCACCTGCCACCGCGCCGGTGCCGTAGGAACTGCCGGACCCCCGAGACCTTGTTGATTCTGCAGGAATTAGAGAAGGAACATGCAGAGCACTGCTCTTTTCCCTGCTTTGGCCTGCGCCTCCCCAGCCTCTCTGAAGTGAGCTTGGTCTGTGTTCACTCCTCACCATTCCCACCCAAGGTATTCTGGAAGCCTGTTCTCTGCCAGCTCCTCTGCCCGAGTGACCGCGCTGCTGGCAATTGCACATGCAGGCACAATGGAGAGAGCTGCGATGCCCAGACCAGGAGAGGCTCATTTCAAAACCAGCTAAGCCGTGGAGCAGGCGAGAGCCCTGGAGAGAGGGGTGGGAACGATGAGCAGCCTCACCTCCACCTTGTCCTGGCTTCGAACAAATCTGCTCGGTAGTAAAACCCAAGGGAAGAAAAGTGTCAGAGGAAACCTGTGATGAAGCAGCAGAATCACTGAAATCTTTCTCTGCGAATGGCTCCCAGAAGCATCAGCAGAGCTTTAGATCTTTCAGAAGGGCTGGACAGCTGTCATTCTGCAGAAACCCGTGTTCCTCTCTCCTCCTTTCAGGTCCTTTTCCCCCAAAGCTGTTTACCATCACCTGGGATTCAAGAAGCAGGAGAGACATGAAGAGCTTTTGCTTTCTGCTATGGAGTCACCATCTGGGAAACCCTGAGGAGCTCTGCACAAGGAGTAGGGAGGAACATCTAGTTTGTCCGTGTAACATCATTCCTTGACACTGAAGCCTGCCTTTAGGCTGACGCGGTGCCAACAAATTTACCAAACTTTTTGTAACTAGCAAGTTATTGAGTGTCACTTTAGTACAGTGTATGTGGAAAATGCATGGAAGGTGCCAAGAATGCTGCATAGTCTTTAACTATTACATTAAGCATCTGCTGCTGCCATTTATGGATCAGATAGCATTTTACTCTTGAGATATTTGATTTTATTACCTTCTAGGGAGAGAGCCAAACAAGTGTTCTTATTGATTTGCACATTAAATATATTAGTAATAAAACAACATCTCTGTAAACCAATTGTAAAATCAATATTAATTGGTACCAAAATATCACAAGTAGTTGAATTACAATTAAAGAGGGTAGCTTCGAAGTCTCCCTACAAATGCAGAGGTGATGCACACCAAATGAGAGAGGGGCACCAAAGCTGAGCAGAACAACAACGTTCAGAGCAATTAACAGCTGCTCCAAGTAAAATATGAAGAGATACTGAGATTCGTTTGAGGAGAGCAAGGGTCATTGAGATTCAGTTCATGGACAGCAGTTCACTTTGTCTGCATGGGCACATGTTCAGCTGATTAAATCTTGTGGGAACAGGTCCAAACCTTGCTTATGTCTTTGTCTACAGGACAGCTCTTGGGGCTGCAGAGTCAGTTTGGGCAGAGCTGTGGATCTGATCCACTGTTGATGGGGTCCTAAAGCCCAAAACGGAGCCTACAAACCATGAGCGGTGGGAGCAAAGAGCCGCTCGCAGAGGGCAGAGCCCGAGGAATGTCCTCTGCACCCGACAGAGAAGCTCTCTTGCCCGGGTGAGTCGAGCCTGGGCATGTCCCGTGCTGACAGCGCATGGAGCCGGGGCCATCAGCTCAGACGTGCAGGAGAGGGTTCAGGCTCC